>VZTJ01011333.1:1564245-1662967 GCA_013397795.1 Orthonyx spaldingii | reverse complement strand
GTTTTTTTCCCTGGAGGCGGAACAACTTTTAATTGGATTATACACCCATCAATACTCAAAACTAGCTGGTCACTGACTCTGTTTCCCAAGAAGCAAAGTGCACTACTTCTTGCACCATAAGTCACTTGAAAAACTGACCCTTCCTGGGTAAACCCACAACAACTAGGAAGAATTTCTTTACTGAAAGTATGGTCAGACATTGGACCAGGCTGCTCAGAGAAGTGGTTGAGTTTAAGAAATGTGTAGATGTGGTAGCTGGGTACATGGTTTAGCTGTAAATGTGTAACAGTGCTGGGTTAATGATTGGAACTGAAGATGATCTTACAGGTCTTTTCCAACCTAAATGATTCTAAGATTTGATGATCTATCTCAGATACCTACACCAACCAAAAGGTCTCCTCTTCCCTGCATTTCTTCAACCTTCTTTCAGTCCTAGCTTTTCTTTGATGGTGACTGTCTTGCATTTCCTTTTGTTTATATATATCTATCTATATATATATAGATATATTTTTCATATATATTAATTGATAACTGCCACATACCTCTTTTTTAGAAGTTATTTTGCTATACCTGTCACAAGCAGTGCAACAAGAAGTATTTTTCTCTCAAGGAAGCACTGGCATTTCTCTAGTTTGTTCAATATCCAAAAGACAGCATAGCATAACTCTATCAAAGAGATGCTTTAAAGATTGATCATGACTAATGCTCACAGAATCTTGACCTCACAACCTGTACCAGTGAGTTCCCACAAAAGCCCTGACTGATTTAATTAGAAGAAAGCAGCTATATTCTTGAGGTAAATGAGAGGATTACATGAATACATGAATCCATCGACATTTTGGCAAAAGGAAACATCGTATGAAAACTGGGGCCTTTTAAAATCACGCACTCTTGCTTTGCAAAGCATTTTCCATAGACTGCGTCTCATAAATATCCTTTAACAATTTCATATTTTCTGTGCTTCAGGAAAATGAACTTATTGCTGATGATTAAGAGGGGTCTGGGATGCTTTTGATGTGGTGTCACTAATGGGTGTTTCCCTTTGGGAGGTTTCCAAGAGAGCATTTTTTTGGTGGAGTTTACTTATTTATCACAATCTAATGGAAACAGTCCCATTTCAGCAAGACCTGTCAGGTATATTTTGCTTGCTTTTCCCTGGCAGATTGCTGCACACCTGCACAGGCAGTCCCTGGGCAGGCAGCAGCCAAATATACTACTGTTCATCAATAATTTTCCCTGAAGGATTTTGAAAATGGGAAACCCCATTATGGGATTTCTGGAATTCAAGCAAAAAATTGTTTGAAAATTTGAAGGTACACTTCATCAAGCCCAGGGCAATTTCAACATTGGGTCCACATTCTCAAACAGATAATGTAAACAGAAGTTATATTTTTTGATATTAGATTCAAATGTAGCAAGTCTCTTTGTTCATCCTTTCCAACAATAAAGCAGTAAAGACAGATATATCTGTAAAGATAGCCCAAATACTACGCAGGCTTTTTAAAGCCCTTTATTTTCCCAGTTCTGCCTCTTTCTACTTCTTCTCACTATCATCTCATCCACTAGTTAACATATTTCCTTCTTGCTCTGAAATTTTATTTCACTCCAGACTCTTAATCAGTGTAACTCTTCTTGATGATGTGTCGTGTTGCAGTTTTCAAAGCCATTTACATGGGAATTCATCATCAGTACTGCAGTTCCTGATGGCCTCGCAGTATCTGCTTTACCTTCCCCACATGCTGTGGGAGTTAGAGGCTGCTCAAAAGAGGGAGCCAGCAGGAGGCAGTGAGATACCTGCCCTGCTAAATGAGAAGAGGCTGGGATGCCAGCTCAGCCACTCTAGAGGGCCTGTCCACTCTGCTGTCGTTTTAGTTTGCTCCATGGTTCAGTCTTGGTGTGCTCCACCTAGCTCTCTTCCAGACAACATCTGAGTATGATTCCAGGGATACCTCACTCCAGTGACCCCTCTGAAAGTCAATACAGACTGTATTACATCAGATTTTGTACCTGTCCTTCAGTGTTCTCTCACTCTGAAACATACCCCAGACAATTCCCAATTTCCCCTCCCCAGAACTTTCAACACACAACCTAATATTCAGGTTATGAAAACACAAATTTTCAGGCTGCAACACAGCCCCTGCACTGTTTTAGATACTATGAATAAAAGCCCAGCATGTGCTCTTTAAATCTTAGGCTCACCAGGCAGGGCCTAAGGAGACACAGGATAAAGAATTACATATATAAAGTGGCTGCCATGTTGACACTGTCTTTCCAGGAGTTAAGGTCACGATGAAGTGAGATTGCAGACATCAGAGACAAACTTCCACCCATATTTTTTCTAATCTTTACCTGATGTACCTTGATGTTCCTTTTCTCAGATACAGGACACTTGTTCAGAGCCCATCCTTTTGCTTTATTTGTGTCTCCATTTACCCCCCAAAATGAACCAAGCTATGGAACAGTTACAGCTGCAGTTCCAGCAGCCTGGTCACCCCTTCTAACAGTTCATGTGCAAACCTCATTTCCAGCAGTGTTAGAGTATGCCAGACATGAGGTGTCTCATTATTTCTTGTTCCCAGCTTCCAGCAACAGTTGGCACACCCTGCTGCAGTTTAAGCCTCAGATGTCAGATGTCATCGTGCAAAGCTTCCAGACACGACCCTCTGGTCTCTTCCAGTGCCTCTGCTCCTTGTCAGACCTATACTCCACAGTTTCCATTCTTCACTTGGCAAGCACTCTGAGGCACTGATTCAATTTCATTTTCCAGTGAAATCTCAGTTCAGTAATACTTAATTGGCCTGGCTTCTTAAGTAGATATTTCCAAAGTATTTTTAAAAATAAAGACTAAAAAAATTCCAACCTCTGGATATCTCTCTGAGGTACCTCTTCTCAACTTGATTGATGGAAGGGTTTTTCTTCTACTTCACTAATCATTGCAGATGTCTACTCATTGATACATTCTCTGACTGAACTGTCTCCTTGCTGACTTTCTTCACCTTGAGCTCACTGAGTTTTTTCCATATGTAACTATGTTTCACCTGGGAGACATGGTTTAAAATTCTCTTGTCTTCTTTAGTGAAGATTATAAGCTTTCACTATGATGTTGACTATACATTTTACCTTGAGCAGTGGTTCTTTGGCCAACCTTTATCCTTATAGCAATTGACTATGGCCTACTTTGTGCTTCATCTAATAGATTGGTATCAAGACCTGCTGTGTTATTTTCACTCATTAGAGAGAGTTTGAAAAAATAACTTTGCATTTGGTGATCCAAAATATTAGCACCTGCTCATTACTTGAAAAGTAATCAGATTTGTATCTTTATAAGGCTTTTGTATCATTGTAAGGGATTCGTGTCTTTATATATCTTCATATATTTCTGTATATTTACTTTTTTCATTATCATGAGGAAAAAAGATCAATGTGTGGTGTCAGCATGCCTTGCAAGCTTTTAGACTCAAGAATTATTTACTAGTCAATGTGCTTCAGTCACAAACTAACCTGAAGAAATTCCTTTTTGATTACAACCACCAGTTTCCCTTATCCCTCATTCATTCTGGGCTGAAGTGCAGTAACAACACCACTCACGTTTAGTGTTGGATCTGAAAAAGTAGCATCAGCCCTTTAAAGTAACTAGAAACTCAGTTGTGCCAGGCACAGGAAGTGTTCAAGGCCAGGTTGGATGGGAGTCTGAGCAACCTGATCTAGTCGAAGATATCTCTGCTCATTGCAGGGGGTTTAGAGTAGATGACTTTTAAGGGTCCCTTCAGACTATGATTCTATAATCCAAAAGCAAAGCAAAGTTCCCATTCAGTTATTCACCTTTTAGCATATACAGGGTGTACTTTGCATAGAAAGATAAGGAAGAAAAAAAATACTGGTATGTTGCCTCTTTGAGACAGGAAAGATATTATTATTCTTTCCTTGTCCTCTCAGACTGAAGCTGGACAGAAACCAGAATAATTTGAAAAGGAGTTAATAAACCCTTGAGGTTTATTTAAATGTTCAGTTGAGACTGAATTGTAGGAAACCAGGATTAATCAACCTTTAAAATTATTTCTCCATTCTTAACCTCAATTTTCCTTTTAATCCCCTGATCCTCATTACTTAACTTGGCTTCTCTGCACTACTACTCACAGTGAAAAAAATTAATGTAGTGATGACGAGATGGAAATCAGTCCCTGCAACTGAACTGTGCCAATTGAACCCCTGACTTCAGCATGATGCAGCTGCTAAGAAGAGTGCTGCTGGACTGCTCAAAAACACTGTAATTTTAATTTTTTTTAATTCATGTAGGTCAATCATGAGTGAGTTTACTCCTGCCATTATGAGTATGATCCCTGAAGGCAATTTCATGCAGTGTATAAATGACACAAAAATGCATCTTTCATATGCCACTTTAAATTTTTTTTTTTTAAATGGTGGGTTTGGATTGTGAAAAACAAGTGTGTTTTTCATAAAAGCAAAAGATTTTGCCTTGCATTGAGCTGCTGTTCCCTTTGCTCCTGAAAAGACCATTTCCCCAAATTTTTTTACTTCTTTCATCAGATTTTTTTTCTAACTGAGCGGATTCCTACAATTCTTTTCCCGAAACAATAGGATTTCAAGAAATAAATCATAAATCACACTGCTGCTCTAAAGCAGATGAAAACTCAGTTGACATCTATCTCCCCATGAAGCTGACAAGTTGATATCCACTTCAACAGCAATTGAATAGCAAACATTCTGCAAAATTCTTTCTTTCCTTTATTTTCTCTTTATTTCACTTAGGGAGGCAGCAACTGCACTTCCACTGTTACAAACTTCTCTAATGCTTCACAGAAACCACTGCTAAATGCATGACTACAAAATCTACCTTTATATTGAGCCATTGAAAGTTATAACAAAGGAGAAATACCTCCCCTGGGGAAAAAAATAATAGTCTAATTTCTACCTGCTAAGTCCCATTGAAAAATTACTGAACAAAACCAATTCTTCTATCAAGGAGAACAAGAGCCATCAATGAAATAAATAGTTTCTAAGGTATATGATAAACCACATTACTTAAAATCTTTGTGTTGATAAATGTTACAAGACTTAAGTTGTTGAGAAGAAGATCAATAAATATCTCAACAGATAGTGAGACCTGGAGTTGTTCTTCTGATAGAAGACACATACAACACACACAGAAACTACATTTGCAAAAATTTAAGCATTGTACTGTGAATGGGGAGAATATTAATAACTAGGATGCTGGGAGAAAAGTAATGATCACTGAGCTATGCCTCATTACTGGATTGAATGAGGTATATGCACATAAAGTAACAAAAATGGATGAAAGTAGTTAAATGAGCATAGGTGTTGCCACACTCTGAATGAAAAGTGAGGGGGAAAAAAAATCACATGAAAAGCAGTATTTCTCATCATTCAGATGTTCCTTGAACTCTGTCAGGCTTGGTGCTATGCCCAATTCCCTGGTGAACTTGTTTCAGCGCCTGACAACCCTCTGGCTGAAGAACTTTTTCCTAACGTCCGGTCTGAATTTTTCCTGCTGTAGCTTTATTCCATTTCCTTGTGTTCTATCTCTGGTCACCACTACAAGGAGATTGGCACATCCCGCTCTGCTGCCTTCCTTGGAGAAGGTGGAGGCTGTGATGGGATTGCTGCTCATCAATGTGGTCGCTCCTTAGCCTTCTCTTCTCTAGGCTGAACAAATCAAGTGACCTAAGCCACTCTTGTCCTTGAGACCTTTCATACCACCTTGGTTGCACACATCTGGACACACTCCAATAATTTGATGCCCTTCTTATGTTGAGGTGCCCAAATCTGCACTAAATATCCAAGGTGAGACTGCCCCAGAGCAGAGCAGAGTGGGACAATCCCCTCCCTTGTCCCCTGGCGATGCTGTGCTTGATGCATCCCAAGACATGGTTGGTCCTCCTGGTTGCCAGGGCACACTGGTAATTCACATTCAATTTGCCACAGACCAGGACTTCCAGATCCCTTACTGCAGGGCTTCTCTCCAGCCTTTCATCCCCTGATTTTTATGTATACCCAGGATTATCCTGTTTCAGGTGGAGAAACCGACACCTGCTCTTGTTAAATTTCATTTATTTGGTGATTGCCCAGCTCTCTCTAGTCGACCAAGATCTCTCTGTAAGGATTCTTTATGGTCATGGGAGTCCACAGCTCCTCCCAGTTAAGTAACATCACCAAACTGATTTATTATACATTCAATTTCTGCATCAAGACCCTGAAATTGAGCTCTAAAGAACGCCCTGGTGACTGACCGCCAGACTGATGTAACCCCTTTAATATAACTTTTTGAATAGAGCCTATCAGGGAATTCCTCACCCAATAATGCCACTTTTGCATGTAGTTTAGTCTTGTATGATTGTAGTGAACTCCACTACATTAATCAGATATGATGCCTGATATGACCAGAGTAAGCTGTCATAAAGAAAGCTAGTAGCTCTAGGATCGCCACAGAATTTGTGTGCCTCAGTGGACTGGTGGTTCTGGAGACTAAAAAAACTCCTGATAGAAGGTTTAAATGGCCAATGACTGCACTGCTAGTGATTTGAGAATAAACTTTCATCTCTTCAGACTTAGGACACCTTTTCTCATACTGACATTTGCTTCTTAAATGTACAGTGAAGTCCTTAGAGACACAAAGTCAGGGACAGAACTTATAAATGTTTTGAAACTATTTGCAATTACGAAAAATATCTCAAAAATAGAATAATTTACTAATCTGCTACTCCTAGAGTTGGTTAATCCTATTACACACCCTTTGGTAGCAGGTGTTAACTGATGCAAATGATTCACTCCTTCATGACCCCTGTTAGCCAGGAAAGCTCTCCTTTACACTTCAAAATGGTGGAGAATACCTGATGGACAGCAAGGATCACTGATCTACTTGTACGTGTTGATCTTAGTAACTACAAGAAATATAAAGTATCTGTTTGCAAATCAAGCTCTGATTGACTTGCCTAATGTCAGAGTCAGAAAAGAAAGCCCTCCAAGTACACAGCTCTCTTTCCTTGGGCTAATATGTCTTACATGTAGAGGAGGATGTAAAACACGTTCCCTTTTGTATGTGGTAAAGATAACAGAAATACCTTCAGCAATAGAAAGTACAGACTGGGATTTTTTTCTTGTTATGCAAAAATGTACATGTACACTAGGAAACCACTGCTTGTTCATAAGAACAGAGGATGCCAGGGGAAAAGAAATAAAAATTCCACACTCTTTCACTGCATTCTGGGACAGCAGCACAATGCCTGTAGCTCAGGAATATCTGACATTGCTTGAAGAAGTACAGATCTCAGAGCAGGTTCCTTTCCTGTTTTCTTAAATCAATCTTGCATCCTATCTGGAGCTTTGTGTTTTCTCGGCTAGTCAGTCAGCCACATTACAGACAGTGAATTAAAAGCTGCTCAGTGGCTGCAACCACAATGGAAATCTACTCCAGAGCTGTGACTTTCAAATCAAACTAAAACAACCAACACACCACTTCATGGTTTTATGACACACAAATGTAAAAGCAGCATATTCTGTAAATTCATAACTTCATTTCATCAAACTCTGTCGCTCCTCATGTCTGAGAAAGGCACACCCATTTGTCTCAGCCAAAAATCCAGCCCAAGAAACCTTCTGTCACTGAATGTGCAAGTCTGGATCTACCACTGAAACCCAGAGAGTTACTCCAAGTTCACATCAGCAGAACAAAGATCAGAATCTGACCCAAATATTAACAAATTTTTGGAGTCTCTGTGTCTGGCCATCAAGAAACGCCTGCTGGATGCAAACACTGCAGTCTTCAGGCAGAACATAAGGAGACTAGTGAGGAAACAGACACAGATGGTATTTCCTAACACAGAATTGTTGAGCAGCGTGTCAAATGTTATATATGTTAGGCAGGGAAAAATGGAACACTGCAAAATTAAATCACTCACTATACCAGAGACTACATCTCAACATAGGAATGATTTGCAAGAATTAGCTTGCTGTTATATTTAAATCTAGATGGCTTTTTCTCCTTTAATGGCTCAGCCTCTGGTATTACCCAGGTGTGTAGCAGTGGGGAGTCACCTCTGTTGCCTTGCTGCCCAACTCCACTAAACAGACCTGTGATATCTGTACTTTCTGTGGAGCACCTCTTGTCCCAGTAGGTGTCTTCATATTGCACAAGACAGCATGCTGATGCTGAAACTAGCACTGAAAGTGTAGAAATATCCATGAAACACTACTAGGACATAATGGAGATAAACTTCCAGATCCCAGAGCAGTACAGCAGCATGACACATAAGCTAATGAGGATTTTCACAAACACTTTTCATCTTAGTTGAAACATTGCTCTGGCCAAGCAGACCTGCCACTAGATAGAGAGAAAGCCCCAGCAATGTGAACTTAAGCATCTCTGTGCCTTTCTCTCCTGTGTGGTCTTTCTCTCTATTTTCTCTCCTGAAATATCACACAGGCTGAGTTTGTGTCTCACCATGAGGGATTCTGTTACAGATGAATGTTGGCAAGTGAAATACTGGTAGCAAACCCAGGAAAAGATACTTGCATTAGGAAGCCATCAAGGCAATGTAGTCCAACTATTTAGGTTATTTCCTCTGCCACAAAGTGGCTAAGAGCTAAATTCTGTCTAGTTATTGATAAGGTTCACATTTCTCAGCATTTGTAAATAAATAAAGTGATTATTTTTATGTACAAAGAGCGTAAACAATACCAGAAAATAACTAATACATACCTTCTTGTGAAATTCATTTGAAGTTACACTGACAGTGATCTGGGAAATTTTACAGAGAAAATACTTTATTTTTTGTAAAGTTATAAGAATCAAAAACTGTTATGAAGCCTATCAGTTCATGAGATGGAGCAAGACTTTGTTTTCTGCCACTTTACTGGGCAGATGGAAAAGAGAGTCCTGAGCTGTGCTCCCTTCATCCTCCCCTCTAAAGTGCATTTCACATGAAGCTATTATAAGATAAAATGTGTAGGTTTAGAAGACCAAAAGTTAACCTCCTTCCTAGCTCCAACCAAGATGCCACAGTTCTTCCATATCTTGTTCTTATTCCCTTTCTGCACCAAGGAATCACAATTATATTGAAGCACTGTTCCCATATCAGGGCATGGGACCAACTCTTCCACAAACCTGTGCACGTCTATTTACCTCTACTCACCAAGGACAGCCCAGAGCTTTCTGCTTTCAGTGCTGCTATGGAAGGTGGAAAACACAAGTTTGAAACCCATGAAGATGAGACCAGGTGAGGCTGCACTTTGTGAGGCACTGATCACTGATCTGGCAATGCTCAGGCCCTGGGAAGAGCACAGAAACATGAATATGAGATGTGGCCTTGCCAGGCATCAGCATGTCAGACATATCAGGCAATACCATGAGCATAACAGCTTGCTCAGACCAAGGCATGTGCAGGCCATGTCTAATGGGTCAGGTTTGTCTCTGGGCCTCAGCAAGAAAGGCTTGAGGTAGGTCTGGGCTTGAATGAGAAGCCAAGCTGAAGAGACAGGCATGGACACTGATTCTCAAAGGGACCAGATAAACAAACCTCTGATGAACACCAAAGTTATTAGGAAGTTTAAACATTCTCAGTGCTGGTTAGTATTCAGCAGAGGCATAGTACATGCATTATTTTGTCAAAGCCTTTTGTTAAATCCTTGCCTGCACCCTGCAGACTGTGAAGGAGACCCTTGAGTTTATTCTCTGACAATATTCAGTCTTAGTACAGTGGAGAGCAAAAGAAGAGTATTGGAGACTTGAACAATACTCTAAAAACAAATTGATAGTTTCTCTTCAGGCTTCACCTTTGCTCACAGTGACAATTTGCATGTCTTCAGCCCATTTAGCTCTGTGTTATCACATTGACCAGAAAAGCTGGCAACAGTTCCTGCCAGCCACATGCACAGCTATGTGAGCTTTTTGACTATGCAGGTCTCTTCACAGACCTCCTATATACTTTATTTCTGGGTTGCTCTACCCAATGCCACCCTGTATGTTCAACCAGTATACCCAGTCAATTTATTTCTGAGGGAAAATACTCAATTACATTAAGAAATTCCAGACTTCCAGAGCCAAAAGATCAGTAGTGAAAGAGTCACTAGAAGGATAACAAGAGACCTTGTTTTCCCAAGCAATGAAAATCTAAATTTTTCTAAAGCTGTTGTAAAGAAAAAAAAAGGTGGAAATAAGGATATGCAGTAAGATGATAGGATAGATACTAACTTCATCCATCCAGTCATGTGGCTAGTGGTAGTGTTGAGCCATAGGACCACAGGACTCTCTTACAGCATAATAATGAATGTGACAAGAAAGTTGATGAGATTCAGCTTTTGGCCCTAGGTTCTAGGAGTTCTTGGAAGATGCACCATGTACTTTTTTTTGATTTCTCTGGAATAGCCATGATCCATCCTCCAAAGATTTGTAAAACAAGGTCATGCTGAGAACATCCCATTCTCTTCTCTATACCTTATAGAAAGTGGTTAGAGATGCTTCTTCAAGTGCTCATGGATCATCACTTATCCCTCACATTCTCTACTCCAAACCAGCTTAAAAACATCTGTGTCCAAGTTCCTCCTTGGTCTATACTCCTTCATCATGAACTATGCCTTCTGCATCACCTCAGTACAGTGAGAGGGACTCAGAGCTGTCTGGGATGCAAACTGAGAAAAAGGTCAGCAGGTGTGGTAGAAGGAAACCACTCACACAGGTAAGATATGCATCCAACCTCCCCAGCTCCAGCAACACAAAGAACGGATACCTCTGGGAAAAGGAAGCCCTCACAGGAATAAGAGTAATCTCACTATCAGAACAAATAATTAGCACTTCTTATTCTTATTATTTTATGACTGCTATACATCCCAAATTTTAAGATCCCACTCCCGTGAGAAAAGCTTTTTAAAGAGTGATATTAGTTGCATGCCAGTCATTAGACAGCTACAGTATAGGGCCACACCTGAAGTATCTAAGATCTTTTTAAAATTTAAGGTTTCCAGTAATGGGCAGTTTATGTTTTGTTGGGAAAGACCTAACCTACTCCATACCACAACCATGAATCAGCTGTTCATGAAGCATCTGGCTGTGAGCCAAAAGATACTACTTATGCTTTCTCATGATTTATGGCCTTGAACTCCTGTAGGCACAAAACCCCCTGAAAACAACAAAATTAATACAGTTCAAGCCAACAGGAGAAACAAAACCATGAAAACACCAAGCAACATACTTGAGATTTTTTTTCCATATATTTTCTTATTTTGTTTCTTGGTAGAGATGTGGGGGAGTAAATTTACATTCCGCTTACAACCTCCACAATATAACTATTAGGAAGTGGAAAAATACTAATCCTGTAAAGAAGTAGAAATCCTTCCCAACGGAAAAAAAAATCACTTGTTTGTCTTGCACTGGTCCTGGCACCGCTTGACAATAGAGAGCTCTCAAAACCCACAGTAAGAAAGAATCCTTGTCATCCTCAGAAATATCACCAAGAAACAATCTCTGTCAAATAATTTCAAACCAACAGCTGCCATGAGAAATTGTCTCCCTCAATGAAGCAATTATTTTATATTACTATTATTATATATATAGCATAATTGTATATAATAAATATTAAAATATTATAGTGTATTATTATTAATATTCCTTTCCCCAGGGATCTTCACACAGGACAGGAAGAAGGATGCCAGTACCCTGACCATACTCATGCTGTGTCTCCAGGGCACCCAGCAGTAGTTGATCTGGACAATTGGGTTATACCTGACATGTGCAGGTGAGCTGCAGCATGCACACAGTGTAGGGGCAGACTTATGGGAGTGCTTGGTGGCGTTGTCTTCCATTCTACAGGAGGCAGCTCTGCCGCCTGAAATTTAGGCACGTTCTTAAAGGGTAGAAACTGTAGCCAGCTTATCCTTTACTTCCTCCATTCACACAGCCTCAGTGAATCTTTACATGGATTTTTCTGTAGTTATGATTCAACAGAGCCATACACTGAAGGTGTAGTTCCTCACTAGTGTTCCTGAACACTGTTTCACACTGGCACCCAAAAGCTTGCCTTGTCACTGCCATGATGTGACAGCTAGAGGTTCCACATCTTATCTTCCCTCCTCATCCCAGAACAGAGTCCAGGAACAGAAAAAGGATGCTGCTCTGACAAGTCTTTCCTGGCTGACCCCTGGCACTGAGAACCGTCTGTTCAGCATCCTGTGGCTGCACAATTTGACCTTGAAATATCAGCTGGGCTTAGTCAGGAGGATAACCCTGCCCCACGCACGTCCAGCCTGCTTTCCCACAGCATGCTGAGACATCACCTGCTTTCTACATTTCATAACTGAAAACAAGAAGGCATAAACACCATTCTCAGAAATCCCTACTTACAATAGCCAGCCCTCTTGTGAGATGTTATAGGGCAAAAGGCAGAGCAGGCCATGAAAAAGTGGCTTCACGTGCCTCAAGATAGGTAAGAGATATCTCACCTCTCTACTATTGCTGACATTCCTAAATATTAAAATACATTCTGTCAAACTGCTGCCTTTACTCATCGTGCATGGCAAGGGCATTCTCTTTACTTGTGGGTTTATACACACTACCACTGAACAAGAAGCAGTAAACAGATGTCTGCTGCAGAGTGCTCTATCATAAAACTTTCCAAGTTAACAGAAAATGATGTTTGCATAAAGCTAATTATAATAGGTCAAAAGAAAACATCCTCTGAACAACTGTAATTTCTAAGGAAATCTTTGTTACTCCATGCGAGTGAGTGGACGTTACTCATAGCCTGACAAATCTGGAAGAACTATTAAAGGTTTCAGTCCCACTTGTCAACAAGACTTTAAAACTGACTTTCAGCTTCCAAAAATATTAATAGTTTACCTAACATCTCCTTGGAAGTACGTTTCCAAAAATGAGAAACTTATTTCCATCCTTTAGGGGATGGTAGATATTAAGAATTCAGCATAAGTTTTCATTAGTACTCATTTGCCCTAATATCAAAGAAATTTTACTATTGCTACAAAGCCCTAATAAAGTACTTACACACATAGATGACTTCGATGGGAATAGTCATGTGCTTAAGACAAATGTATCCCTAAGTATTATTTACAGATAAGAGCACATTTTTTCAGGCTCGTTTTCTTGCTTGTTGAAATACAACATCACACAGCCATATAGAACAGTAATATACCAGCTACAGATACTTTAAAAGAGAAAAAAACACCCCATCTATTACATAGGATCAGATTTATAAAGAAAAATATCCAGTAGCTGCCCACAGAGGAATAGCCCTGACAAAGAGGAAATACGAGAAATAAAATAAGCAGAATAAAACTGAGACTTTCAAAAGAGTTATACAACTTGCATAACACAAGACAAAATCTCATACTGTTGGGAAAATTCAAGTGTTTCCCTCCATAAGTGTACAAATGGGAGAGGGATACAGCTGACCTCTGACTTAAAAAACAATAAAACTAATGAGGTGACAGAAAGTAGCCAGGATACGAAAAGAGTGCTGGTTTGAGGCAGCTTTGTTCATTCATTGCGTATGAATATCTTTGAGGTTTTGAATCACAGCTGTGGAAACAAGCTGCTGAATTTCCACCCGAACTCTCACAGTAATTTTGTCATGTAAGTATAAACGCTCCGGAAATCAGCACTAACAGCAACCTGCTGAGTGTCCTTTGTGAGCAGAGGATGCCAGTAAGAAAGAAACTGTCACTTACAGCTATGTTGTCATGCAACTAAGGAGGCACAGAAATGAGCCAGGCAAACAATGTTTTTTTCCAGATCAGGAGCTGATCTACCTTATTTGAATTTTATAGCAACAGTGAATCCATTGATCAACATTTTTAACTTTGCTGATTATAATAGATTAAGGTCTCTGTGTTGCAGTGCTCTGTCTAAATCAGAACAAAATGTTTTCTGTGAAAGGGAAAATTAAATTTGGATTTATCTTTATTCCTCAGACACAGTCCATTGTTTTAAACACCTGTCCTTTCTTAGTTCCTAAGGGGCACTGTTCTTACACCAGAAGGTGCTGGTCCACTATTATCCTGGTCAGAAAGTCACTCAGACTCTGTAAAGTATCATTTTAAATAGTTTGGTTTTTTTATTAGAGCTAACTATAAAGAAAGAACGTATACTATAGATAATCTCATGTCCCTTTAGACACTGGGAACCCAGAGTTGTGCAGGATCAAACAGGTTCCAATCTGCACGCAGCACACCATGCAGACCCTGTCTGGGGAGAATTTGTCACTCAAGCTATTGTAGGGTTTTCTTATAAGAATACAACTGTACTCATCATTTCTGCTGTCAAACAGAGACATCTGCAGAGAAGTTGTTGATGCACTTTTAGATAAAGGCAATGACATGCTAGTGCTGAGTGGGAGCTGCCTTGCAGGTTCTTCCATCACCATCACCGGGCTGAGTTTACCCAGTGCCAAGGGGGATGCACAGCATGGCATAAGTCTGAAGACAACACTGCAGGTGCAGCACAGCACAGACCTGCACCTACAGAGGTAACCCCTGTTCCATGGAACACTGACTCCTTGATGTGCAATGCTCTTCCCATCAGCATCACCAGAGACACCCGGTGCTCACCTACCTTGTAGAAGACAAATAGGGCAAAGCACAACAGAGTCCTTAGGATACACAAAGATAGATGATAGATAGATAGATAGATAGATAGATAGATAGATAGATAGATAGATAGATAGATAGATAGATAGATGTTCTTACAGGTTTTCAGGGACACATCATGTTAGGCAACCATATCAGAGGGATTAGATCTTCTTCTGGAAGTTTTCAACATTATCTACCTCTCTACATCAATAAATACTCAGTGTAGGCATTTATGATTGCTTTGCTATGTGCTAAAATGTGAGCACAATCTTCTAACTCAAGTTAGGCAGAATGTATCATACGATCTTTTCTCACCACTCACAAATTCACATTCTCTTGGACTGCCTTGACTTTTCCACATCTTGAAAGACTCTTATCTTCCATAGTTAAGGAAGAAGATCTTTTCCTAGTCCATTTCTCCTCATCCATGTATGGAAAACTCTCACATTATTTCAGCATCACTCTTGGCTCTGTCCTGCTGTCCTACAGGGTGGGATGGGGAAGGAGGAGCAGGGAGCAGTAGGGCTGCAGTTCAGATCTAACTGCATCATGAACTATGAATGCAGAGAAGAGAGAGAAGCCTAAGGGCTCAAGCACTTCAGCTGAACCAGTTTAGGTTATGGAAGCTCAAGAAAATGCTACCTCTTTCTGCCCACCTCAGCATCATGCCAGAAGCTTTAGCAGGTGGAAATAATCATTGAACGCTCAGTTTTTCATTCAAAAACCTGGGTTTTAGCTGAAATCATAAGACTTTATTGGCTCTCACATACTTTCAAGTGCTACTGGAGGTTGTACAGAGCACTCCAAAACATCAGAAAGTCCTCCTGGGAATAAGGTAGGACAATTTTTAAATTTTCACTAATTTCTTCCTGGTTTTATAGCCACCCATCGCAGCAGATGTTGAGTGCCACTAGTTGAAGGGTCAGGAAGATGATTAAAAAACCTGCAAGGCTTTCTTTGGAGTCCCTGTCTCCTTCTCCTTTTGATGGTGAGCACATGACCCAAAGAAACACTTTTTTTCTCTCTCTGTTTTTGGTTACACTTTATTTTCATCAGCTGAGGGAAAGCTCAGAGGACTTTTTAGTCACATTTTTTAACCAACAGGATATAACGACAATTTTATTTCTGAGTAGAAATATTTTAGAGCATTAATCTCCTGAACCCTTTAAGAGGTGTGTAATAGACAGGTTACACACATCAGGACACAACAGCATAGGGCAAATCTATTCTAGCTTTCTAAGAAAGAGGCTTATTTCTCTATAATTTATCATAATCTATTGCCTGAATGCTGGCAAGCAACGAGGCAAGCTCTGACATATGACAGTCTTTTACGCTGTTATATTTGAACATAAATAAAGAAATTAAAAGGAGGGCATGAAGGAAACTCCTAAAGGATGGTGTGTTTCTTTTGAAAACATCCTCTGGCAGCAACGCAAGAAAAGGCTATGCCTGGATCACCACCTTCATACCTTGACTCATTCATCATAGTTGAAAAAGTCAAAAGGAGGTCGGGAGGAAGGAAGAGTCAAGCTTCATCAGAGTCCATTCCAGAAAGAGTTCGCATACCATGTTGCTAGAAAATACCTGAAACAATCAAAAAAGCCTAAATTGGACTATGGAAAGAATTTGTAAACAGTACAACCAGAAATATGTTGTGTTTGCTGTTTTCCTGGTGTATCTAGGGAAACTGTACCTGTAAGGTAGTTCTGCTAAAGCCAGTCGACCTGCACTGCTGTGGCACTTGGATATTGCTGTGTCATGGGGTCAGAGAGACAGTCAGAAGGCAGACCTGACTTTATCCAGCTTCTGCCAGACTGCCTGGGATTTGAAAATGGTCTATGGCTCTAAAAAAATACATTCTCCCACTAAAAATTAATATTGAACACGTCTCACTGCCCAGTCTGGACACTTACCATCTATGCAAATAATAACTGGGTAAGGAAAGCCTCTACCTGGCAACTAGGCAGCAAATTAGAGATGCTAACCTAAGGGAGACACAGAATCACAGAATGGGTAAGGTTGGAAGGGACCACAGTGGGGCATCTGGTCCAACCTCCCTGCTCAAACAGGGCCATCCCAGAGCACCTGGCACAGGATGGCATCCAAACAGTTCTTGAATATCTCCAGTGAGGGAGACTCCACACCCTCTCTGTTTCAGTGCATGGTCACCCACACAGTAAAGAAGTGAATATTCAGGTGAAACTTCCTGTGGTTCCGTTTGTGCCTGTTGCCTCTTGTCCTGTTGCTTAGCACCATGGAGCAGACCTGGCTCCATCTTCTTGACACCCTCCCTTCAGATACTTATAGACATTGATGAGGTCCCCTCTTAATCTCCTCTATTGCTAATTAAAGGTGTTTTATGGTGGACTACTTTATGGGTGAAAGACAAATAATCCAGCATGCTGAAAGGAAAGAGACTTGAGACAGAAAAATACACAGAGCTCAAAACTAGAATCCAGAAAAAAAAACAGAGTCAAAAAAAAAACCCACATGCTGTGAGAAATAGCAGAAACCAGCCTCTGTGAAAACAGAAGGAATAATAACAACTGATTACACTGCTTGTAAGAGCTTGACAATGTCATCATGATGAGAGTAATATGGACAAAGATGACAGCAGAAACACAAGAAAAAAATTGGAAAATCTTTCCTACTGCCAAAAAAAGAAAAAAAAGTCACAGCTGACAGATATATAGATATAGCTGTCAGGATAAAAGCAGGAGAAGATAGAGAAGTAAAACTTGGGACTTAAAATATCCATCTTGCCTTGCTAAAGAAATATGGGAGCTGTATGAGGGAGCAAACAGCAAACTAGAATAAATAAAATGTCTAACATTATCACTAAACTGCTATAAATACATTTGGCTTTTGTTGTTCTCTAAAGACAGTAGTAGGGCTGGAGTCAACATATTTAAGCAAGAGTTGATAACCTCTTCAGAGTTTGGACACTCTCAACAGCATACAGCATAGAACGGTCCAGTAGTCCCAGGAAATGACAAGAGGAAAAGCAAGCACTAAAAAAAGAGTTAAATAAGAACATTTCTCCAGACATCACAGCGAAGCAAATTACTCCACAGGGTTTGTATTCACCCATGACTACTGCAGGAAATAAATCTATAAAACCTATCAGATATATAGACCATAAACCATATCAGTATAGACAATAAGCCTTAAAAAAAATATATAAAGACATACATTTTTTTCAAAGTGTATTCAATTGAAGCAATAAATATTTTAATAATTGAATTTTTATATTTTTATTGATAGGAAATTTTTTCATGCTTGATGAATCAAAGAGGTGATAGGAGGTACCCTTAAAAACACAGTGATCTTTTTGTTCATAATACCCTACAAGGTATACTCTTTCTTTAGACTGGATCTGAGCAGTTAAAAGATTTCCCTGGAAAATATAATCAATATTCCAGAGTAGATACGAAAGTATATATAAACTATGAGAGGTATATAAAAATATGACTAAGAGTGTCTGTGCTGCTTTCAGAGGACACGTGCCACTCTGATCTCACGTCATGTTAAAGAAATAAAAATCTATAGGAATAAACGTGCCATGACTAATGTTGGGCTCATTGCCCACATTTTGTGGATCGGAAACCATTGCTTGAGAGCAGCGTTGCTCAGATGAGGATCTGAAGTAGTGTGTAAGATATGAGAGTGATGTGACTGGTCTGTGAAATAAATGCATCAAAAGCATACATATTCTCACCGTACAAAAATGTGAAGTGGAAACTGATACATCTAATAAATTATCATTAAAATACATTTTATTTTTCAGGTGATTGTGAATTAAAGCATATTGTACACGACAGAATTCTTTTAAGAAAAGTTAGGCTGTTTCTCATTGGAAAAAATGCAAACACATCTCAAGAGTATTTGAATGCAGTGAAGTAGAGAAAAATAGGGCTGAATGAGGAACACTTAAGATTTAAAATAAAATTTGTGTTGAGATTCTTATAAAGAAACAGGAACAGTGTCATTCTGCCAGAGCCCTTGACTGAAAAGGGAACAGCTTGAGAGGACCCTAAAACTTGTAAAGAAAACAAATTTGAATGCAAAAGCTGTTGAAAGTTCACATTAAGGAGCCAAGACAGGACATGCCCTATGCCACGGAGCTGCACACTGTACTGACTTATGAGGGGTTAAAATAGCTCTCCTTAGTGTTTTGTCATTATAAAATTGTTATAAAATTGGAGGCTAAATGAACCCTTACGCATGGTGAGATTTGCACTTTCCACCTTCTGGAATTCATGGAAACAGCAAACACAGAGCTATTAGTTCCCCAGGTGAGGAGGCCTATGCTAATAGGCTCTTGGATGTGATCAGTAAATGATGGTATGATCAGTAAATGACGAGAAGTAATAAATTTTCATCCCAAACATTATTAGGGCAATATTAAAGCTAGCAGTCAGTGTAACGACACACTAATTGGGGTAACAAGTTGGCTCTTTTCTCTAGGTACTTCTTTCCCCTCTTTCCATTTCCCAGATTATTACAGAGCATTTATTCAAGCCTGTCTACTTCTGCAAGCAGCAAAGGATGGGGCATGCATGGACCATTAGCTGTAAGACTTGGAAATTAAACATTTGGAAGTGCTAATAAGCTCTCAATCTCTCTAGCTGTGCCTAACCCTAGAGCCAGTGCTCTAACAGGAGAGAAACAGATGCTTCTCTTCCTGCTCTCCCTCCAGCTCTCCATGTGGTGATAAGAAACTTGGATACATTCCCCCAGTAAGAGCTGCAAGGTCATCCAAGAGATGAGTGTGGGTGTGAACTATGCTCTGTTCGCCTCTGCTCAGTGTTCAGAAATGACATGTGCTCCTTGTGCTCTAACTGGAAGGACGCTACAGAGAAGTTGTATCTAGCTCTAGGCTTGATTTCAGCCAAAGGAAGATACAGACACTTTAATTACAGGTCTGACGTGGTTCAATGGACAGCAGGAATATTCTTCAACATAACGGATGTGACTATACATGACAGAGAAAGAAACTAAACCAAACAAACCAAAAAAAACCAACCAAACAAACAAACAAAAAACAAAAACAAAAACAACAACAACAACAACAACAACAACAACAACAACAAAACAAGAAAAAAAAACACCTTGAAGTGAAGACTGGATAGACCTTTCACTACGAAATGTTTTATAATCCGTGCATTCATCATGCCTTCATTTAATAAAATCTGCCATGTAAAAAAGAAAAGTCAACTAAGAGCAAAGTAAAGCCACCTCAAAAATGACCAAAATTCACCTACGGCTATATCTTCACCTATTCTCACTAAATTTCAGAGCAGCTAATGAAAAATGACTACCCGTGACAGAAAGTCTGATCAGTGAATGTATCTGACAGTCTGGCAGGTCCTCAGCAGTCTGGAAACATGATGCAGAATTCATAGAATGTACTGTTCATTGAAAACAGTGAACACACGGCAAAAATTGGAACCAGCTGTCATAACCAAGAAGCAGGATAGATCCTGTATTGCTCTGAAAGTAAGTAAACACCTATGAGCCCATATTGCATTCACAGCAGAACTTTTAGTGACAGCAGCATTTGCAGTATGAGTGTCTATAATGCATCCATAATCATAGACACAGTAAACAACACGGGAGGATCATCTTTAAACTAGTCTGCAGTAGAGCATGAAAAGAAACTTTGATCCCTTGGAAAACACTTCTTTAAATAGGAGTAGGATTAAATACTAACACCTTCCTTTTTTGCCATCCTACACTGTAAATCATCCAGAGTGAAACAGAACTGAGCACCAAATCTCAAAGGACATTGAAATTATTTCCTTTAGAATACTATGTATCCCAGAGATAGTTTCAAAACATTGCTTTTTGAACTTTTAAAAAAGGTTCCTTCAGCCAGTTCTTGGAAACCGATAAACCAGAGAACCCCAGAGTCTACATCTGCTGTCTGTACAAATTAGGAATTACTCAATCACTGAAACTGAGATCATCAGAGCAGCAAAGGTTAAGGAGGGCCTGTGTTGTCCATTCTCCATCTCTTCTTTCCCTAAATCAAACCTATATTGAGCACAAGGGCATGCATATAAAGCCAAACATACTTGTACATAATGACTTTTCAAGGAAAAATTACGAGTTTCCAGTGAAATACATTTTCACTTGTTTCTTTTTTCATTCTATGTGCATGATTATTTTGCTCATTTTTTGGTATGGCTTACTCATAATTCTGTATCTGCCTAATAGTATGCAAGTTTGATAAATGGCATGCAAAAACACAGCCAGATGTTTTCAGAGGCAGCCTGTTTTTAAATAATTCCAGGGAATAAAGGTGGCGAAACCGCACTTCTTCCTGTAGTGGGAGAAAAGAAATGGTAGTAGTTTTGACAAGAGCCAAAATCTAAAAGAGGGAGGGACATTCCAGGAAGTATCAAGGAAATATGATAATTATGAGAGTCCTTTATTATCAATTGATTTTGAAATACCAAAAAAGATGTGAGACTAGGGAAAATATAGGAGGTCTTTCCCTGGCATTTTCATAGCTGGTCAGGTGATCTGTGCCTGGAGGACTCACACAATCAGTTTCAACTTACCAACTCTTCATGAAAATCCCTTCATTTTCACATAATCACATCATGCATAATCACAGTTGTGTGTGTGGCTGGACTTACAGAGCTCCCCTTCCTGCTGTTGGTCAGGCCAATCCACACATTAATTTTGCATTAGGCTTATCAAGTTATTATAGTGGCTATTTCAGCTTTTCTCTTCACCTACTTTCCTTTTTCTCCAAGATCTTCAGGACTTACAATAACTCCTGCATTTCTGTTTTGCTACATTAACTAATGTTCCATGGCTTCATGCCAGTACCCACTGCCTTCAGCTCTACAGAATTTAGGCAAAGCTGTCTGTAGAAGGCAGCCAGAAGAATAAATCATAAACCACATTACATTTCATATAGTGGAGTTAAATTATTTAAAGAATCCTGTCACTGCTACCAGGAGTATTATTATTGTTTCAAACAAATAAAGAAGCAAGGATTTACAAGTGAAGCCATTTAGTTTCTCTTAAAAGCTTTGATATTTACATGAAACACATTATTGGGCAACTCACTCATTCATACCTTAAATTCAATTGTCTATAAATTTTTTCATTTTTAAGTGCCTTTGACTGTTGTGTCCTTTAAACCCATTCAAGCCATTTTTATGACTTCTTGGTTTTTATATTGCCGTCTCAAGTTTGTCAAGGCACACTAAAAAATGAGGGGTTTGTGTGATGCACAGAAAGGATGTTCCTTGGCCCTGTCTGAGTCAACAGACTATTGCAGTCCAATGTTCAGCTTATAGTACAAACCCATCCCTTTCCTAGCAACTCCCTCTATTCACTCAGTATGGCAGCTTGCTGAATAGTTGAGATGCAGTAGTGGTACTCAGCAGTGAAGACTGTACTATGAAGGGAAAGAATTTGGGAGGATAATGTGATTGGAATGAATTTGGGAGGATATTTTGGTAGGAATCAATGCTCATTGGAAGAGATAGAAATGCACTAAAAGACAATTGCAAAGGTAGGACTCCTGAGGCATGGAAAAAGAAGGCTGTAGGAGGAAGAAACAGCCCACTACATAAAGGGACCTGTCTGCATTTTCATAGTATTGGAGCAAGTATTATTACTCCTATATAGGGTAATACTGCGAGAAGAAATAATATACTTCACAAAGACAAAATACAAGTATTAGAGTGATCTGAAATCATATGGTTTCCATTATGGTTCTGTATGAATTCATAATGGTTTCCATTAGTAAAGCATGAGGTGGAAATGCACCATAATGTCAATCTGCCCTTCAAACCTTGTCAGCAGAAAACCCACTCAGTCTTTAGTTTAGACTGAGTGAACTAAATTCACACTCATTCAATTGCTACAGAAAACTTCAGAGTTTTGACAGTATTGGTATGCTTTTTTTTTCCTCATTTCACAGTATCCTTCAGTCAATTGCACTGGTACTGACAGAAAACAGTTCAAAATGATTCAAAGGTACTGTAAGCAGAAAAAGTCTGCAGGTCACTTTAAGTTCAGTGGAAATCCTTCACATTGTTTTTGGGTCTGTACATGGAGAACATTATGCATTAAATAAATAGTTATTAAATACACATCAAATACATGTGTGCCGTGGATGAAGGTAACTTGCTTACTTTCTTCAGGCAGAAATATTCCCTCATGCTTGCAACAAGAATAACTTGAAAACTTTTGCCAGATTCCCTCAAATGCATTCCTGCTTTTCCCCAACAGCATGTGGTGGACCCCATCTCCAGCTGGTATAAATCAGATGAGTTTCATTGAAGTATATTAATTCTATTATAAATTAACCAGAGAAGTTCAAAATAGCACATAAAATTTTGGAAGCACTTTCCCAGTTTTCCACAGTATTTAATCTGCTAGAAACTGTATCTGTCAATATACCTTGTTACTCCAATTTACTGTCTTAGACTTGTGACCCCTTTTGAGACCTTACCTCAGGGACATTTTCACTTTCTGATACTACCTGCTACCAACTAAATTAGCCTTAATATAACATTTTAACAAACTCTTGAAAAACTTATTAGTAGATTTTCTTCCATTCTGGAAAGTCCATCAGTCTAGACAAATCACTTCCAGAATCTGCTATCATCAATGAAGAAACTTTGTGCTGAGTTCAGGAAACTTGAGTAGGTTTCTATGTACGTACCAGCCTCTTTGTCAACCGGCTGCTGAAGGTTGTGTGAAGATGACTGCTACCAGGCAGAAGCAGAGTCATTTCAAGGGATTTTTGAGGAATTTGAAAAATGCAATCTTTCTCAAAGAATGAGAGAAATATTTTGTATGAAAAAAAGCAGAGAAAAGCCACTCCTCTGATGAAAAATAGAAGCCACTGCTTTGCTAAACTGTTCTTGTGAGTTTTCCTGGTCAACACACATTTCTTGTGAGTTTTCTTGGTTAACACATTCACACACACCACCATGGAGCCCAAGAGGACAGAGACAAGACCAATAGCATGGAATACCTGAGCAGATGAGCAATGCCCAATAGTTACTGAAAAGGAGGGTCAGCTTCCCAACTACTTTCAAAAACTCCAGCAGGCTCAAAGCCTGTTACAGTTTTGTCTATATTAAAAATTAAAAAACTTTCTTTTAGGCTAAATTGTTCCAGTAAGCAAAAACAAACTCAATGAAAATGGAAAAAAAAAAAATCAAAGATCTTCCCAAATTAACAGAATATGCATTAGTTAAAGGGATTTGTTGCAACTCCCTGTGGTTTTTTTCTTTTTTCTGTAACAGCAATCCATAATGCACATTTTTGTAGACCATGTGCCATTTCTCATGTAATCTTAATGCTTCTAAACTGCATGGTTATAGAATGAGAACCTGGACCTTTGTGTGAAACTGGTCTCTTTCTGAGAGATAAGTTTTGAAAGAAGTCTCATGCAAACAAGTCTTCCATAAACATAAGAAGAAAATCCACAAGTAGTGAAACTGAAAAGAAATACATTTTACAGAGGTTCCTTTTACGTGACATAGCATTATGCTGTGTGAGTCATTGCTATGTGATGCATTCAAGCATTGGCCAGCAATAAAAGTAGAATTAGACATTCATACAGATAATAAGAACATCCAAAGCTCTTTCTGAAAAGGTTAAAGATATATATTATTCTTACCTTAGCTCACAAACTAATGAAACAGCCAGGAGGAGGAAGAACCTTCTGAAAGGCAGGTTAGCTATCTGTCTGACCTTGCATATATCTTTCTCAGATGTTAGCTCTGCTAGGGCTGGATACTGAACTGAATGAGCAATTCTTTCCAGCTCAGAGATAAATACAGAGTTCCTGCTGTTATCTCCGGTGTTCTCAGGTATTTTCCAGAGGCCCCTTGCACATCCATTACATACCATTGCTCATTGCACCACACCCGTCCCCTGGCTCCTGAAGACCTCGTGCTTCCAAGGGTTTCTCTTGCTGTCAGCTGACCCTGGAGACTCCAGTGAGGGGTTCACAACACAAAGCTGCACCAGTTGTTATGAGTTCAGTCTGCAAGAGCTCAGCCCATTTCTGCTCTGAGATCTCAGAGCAGAGCACTCAGCAGAGCCCTGCCTGCAGCCCTGCTCAGACAGAACTGAGCCACGCAGCCACGCAGAAGACCTTCCCAAGATCCGATGGACACCAAAGCACACATCCAATGGACACCAGAGCAGCAGTATGCCAGAATATACAATCATATGCAAAGGGCCATGTCCATCTTGAGGAAATGAGCCCAAACCAAAGCCCATTTGCAAACCAAACACACAACTGACCCATCCCTTTACCCTAGACTCAGCTGTAAGCACCTCTAAGAGTGGAAGTTGTTCAAATTGGGATCTGAATTAAAGATTATGGCCAGAATTTGTGTTTAATATTTGGTCATATTTTGCTCACTGTAACACAGTGTGAAGGCCAATGCTACTCTTCTTTCTAATTGCTTGGCGTCACACTGTTGGATGGAAAACAATGTTCCTATATAGACAAAATCTCTGGTTTCCAAAATATATATTTTCTTTTCTTTCTTCTTTTTTTTTTTTTAATATCAGAACAACTGAGCCATCGGTAAGAGAATTCTTTCGTTAAACAATCAAAATGTCAAATTCTTATAGCCTAGTAGAATAAGAGGCTGGAAGCCTGAAAGATGCAGTCACTTGTAACTTAAACTACTAACACTCCAGAGAGTACTGACAGTTTTCCAGCAAGGGAAGCACTAGGCCTCTCTGTACATGAATAGGCTGTATCCTCCAGAGGAGCTCAAGCTGCAAATGCCAACATGATTTTCCCAGAAACAAACTGTGCTTCATAGCAGCATTCATTCCAGACTGCAGGAGGGACAACACCAGAAGGCCAAAGGAAAATCAGCATAATGACCAAGTGATTTATAGCACTCATCGAAAGCAGTGTTATTACAAAATGAGGAAAATGTCTCCTCTTTCAGCACTTTAATCATCTGGGGCAATGTAGATGCCAAAGCCTCACACCTTTGTATGCAGACCAATAATTACAAGACATAAAGTAGAGGAAAAAGACTAACAACTCAGCTATGCTTAATGAGAATAGTTACAACATCAAGCAAAATCTCTCACTAGTCATTTTGAAGAACCAGGTCAGGGAGCAAAGTAAACTCATTCTCAATTTATACAGAACACTTTTGAAGCTTTTCACTCTGCTGTGGTGTTCAGCAATACAAACTTCTCTCTCCCTCAGGCACAAGCCAGTAGCAGTGCAACAGTATTGACAGGAGCAATGAGATCAGCAAATACTTTGATTTCTGCTTCACCATCTGCTTTTTCTCTGTTGAGCCTCTCCTGATAGCTGCAGAATCATTATCTATAAAGCTGTTAGTTTTCTGGGGTTTTGATTTGTTTTGTCTTTTTAGTTGCTTTTGGTGCCAATTCAGTAACTGCAAAGCAGCCTAATGAAATAAGTCCTAGAAACATGCCCTCTAACCAAGGAACTAGGCTGGTCCCTCACATGTTCCCTCTTGCCTTCCTGAATGGAAATGTACCTACTTTCTACAGCAAGTTAATTATTTGGTGCTGAATGGACTCAAAGTAGATCTTCTTGCCTACCTGAGACTTAGGTGAACAAGAAAGTAATTTACTGCTAATGGTCAAAATGGGTGATAAATAAACTGAGGTAGGGGATGGAGGACAAATATAAAGTCATCAGTCCAGGATTTGAAAAGCTGCAGAATCCACAGACTCACATCTGAAAAGCTGGACAAATCTTAAGAAAAAGGAAGATTATTGGTATATGAATTCATGCTAGTCACAAAAACAACAACAACAACAAAACAAAAACAAACAAACAAAAACAAACCAAACAAAAAAAACCCAAACAAACACACACACACCAAAAAAAATTAAAATGAAACAAAACAAAACAGAAAAACCCAAATCAAAACAAACCAAACCAAACCAAAAAATAACAACAAAAAAAAAAGAAAAGCCAAACAAAAATACACAAAAACCCCCAAAGTCACTTTATTTTCTAATTACTTCCTTTGGTAATGAAAAGATCACTCTTGGCTGCCTTGTGTGCTGCCATTCAGACTCCTGGCTGAAACTAAAAACACAGATGAGGATTATCACAGCTCACCCTTGGAAATGCCACTTTGTGTTTCCAGGTCTGTTCTGCACTTGATGCTTAGAACATACAAAGCAAGGGATTGCCATATCAAAGCAGACTTCTGATCCATCTATAGAGTAAAAACTTGTGGGATAACCTATCTGAAGAAGGAATGTCTTGCTTACTCCAGACAGTTGCTGAACTATATTCTGAAGGCCAGGTACTTATCCAAAGCTGATTGAATGTTCCCACTATATAAACATGTCTAATCTCTTGATGCCTGCCAAATTTTGTTCCAACAGCTCATACCACAGTCACCTAAAGAACCTCACCATAAATTTGGATGTTTCAGATCCTAATGAGTTGTCCAGATTCATCTTCTGATGAAAATGCCTATGAACAGTTACAAAAACATGGTTTAGAATACTAACATACAACAGCATTAGCAAGCCTGGTAAAGAGTCAATAGATAAAGCATTAACTCTTGATCAACTGAATGTCTCTTAATGAAATTGAGTGACAATAGCATGCAGGAAGAACAAGTCTTGATTTGCACTCTGCTTCTAACATAAAATGTGTTATGACAATTACAAATGTGTTTTAGAGATCTGATGTCACTGGTGGAAAATTAGGGTATAAAAAACAAGGGAGCTACTCAGCCTGGATTTCAAACCTCAGTTCTGGCAATATTATTATATTAGTATATATTGATTAATATATGTCTATATAAAGGAGAATAAAGTCAACCTCCTCTGACTCATTAGTTCAACTCCTGTCCAAACAAATTAAGAGAGAAAGTTAGCTATTCTTTATATGGAATGGAATGGAATGGAATGGAATGGAATGGAATGGAATGGAATGGAATGGAATGGAGTATTTCAGCTGGGAGGGACCTACAACAATCATCCTCTCCAACTGCTTGACCACAAGTTAAAGCACATTGTGAAGGGCATTGTCCAAATTCTTCTTAAACACAGACAGGCTTGGGGCATCAACCACATCTCGAGGAAGCCTGTTCCAGTGTCTGACTACCCTCTGTGTAAAACAGTGCTTCCTAATGTCCAGCCTTATCCTAATGTCCAGTCAATATGATATGTCATACATGATTAGATATCTCAGACAACTCCGCAAAAGACAAGTTTTCACTCCACACTGAACTTGGCACTCTATGTCAGTTCTGTGAAAAGCCGGACGGCTCTTCAAATCATGCACATAGCAAAAGTGAAGAGATACCAGGGTAGAATAACAACTGCTCCCCTAGGTTCCTTAAGAAGCTCGCTCTGACAATGGGATTTAAATGATGGGAAAGAAATAGGATCCCTCTCAAACTTTCATTGTTTTGCAAAACGAATAATGTTCCAGGCTTTCCTAGAGACCTTTTCTATCTATAAAACATGTCTTAAAGGGCAAAAGACATGAAAGAAAGTCTCTGAGGTGCAGATATGATGTCAAAGTGCTGCCAAATATCTGTGGGGTCAAGATTCTTTGAGAAACACGGCATCAGCAAGTACACTGCTCTGGCTGATTGACTCAGGCTGATCGACTCCAGCTGATTGACTCCGGCTGATCTGCTTTGTGTTTACTAGCAAAACCACCTTTTTTTTTTTTGGGTGGGGGAGGGGGGAGAGCAGTTTAGAGAGACCAGTTTGCCTTCCCCTAAAATATAGAGTATTTTAAAGATGTCCATCCCTTTCAGTTTGCATTTCAGGAGCATTTTTTCAGAAGAGGTGATTTGGTACCAAGAAAACAAAATATCTAGTTAGTACTTCTGCTTGCAGGCAAAGCAAAGAGGTCAGCAGCCTGTCAAACACTGCATTCCTTCCTGCTTCTGGCAGAGCAGCAGCACACAGTACAGCAGTTCTTGGGTGAAGGGGCACCTACTTGGAGCTGCCCATCCTGAATCTGCTCAGGCATTCAAGTTCTCTCCACCCTTTTTGCATTTTCAACCTCCCCTTAGCAATTTGTCCAAATGAAATACAGAAGCCTGTAACTTAAGCCCACAGCACATATGCTGTACAGATTTTCACAGAAACGACTCACAAAACCCAAAGAGCTGTGGAACAAGAGGTGAAAAATACCACCATCCACTTAAAACTAAGTAGTTAATGGTTACACTTTCCTGTAAGGAAATCTTAAAATGAAATTACTGCATTTATCCAAAGACTCGGGGCCCACACCTCTCAGAGGAGACATCCTTGACAGCCAAAGCGGTCAGGCTTTACTGGGAAAAGTCTCCCAGACATGACAGACACAAGTAAATAAATTAAAAAAGAAAAAAAAGAAAAATCTTTTATCAGGCAGTTACAAAAAGATCCTTTAGCTGCCTTTTCCCAAAGCTCCCTTCAGGGCTGTATATTAGAAAAAGATTAATGGTGTGCTATTTAGCACCACCTTGTGCTGACTTGTCCTTTTCAAAGGAATGCAGTCAAGGGAGAGAAACACATTCAGTCTCGACAATCCAATGCATAAGGTACTGGGCAAAACATTTGGGTGATTAAGTTGAGTTTGTTAGATTGGGATTTTTTATCACAACAGCAATTTCAGAATGTAATTTGCAAGAGCAAAAATTGCCATACTATACAATTTAAAAATTAAACCAACCATTAAACCAAACAAACAAAACCCCCAAACCTGTATAAGCAAGACTGCATTTGATCATAAACAAGAGGAACTTCTTAAAGTTTGTACTTAATTGTTACATATTAACAAAGCATTATATTTACTATACTACAGATAGTCTTGCAAAGCTGCCTCTAGAATAAATCTTTTACCACACATAATTAGTGAAATTAGGTATCAGTGTAAAAAATATAAGTTTACTCAAACCAAATACTTTTGGAAAAATGTGAGAGGGAAAAATCTGATTTTGAAGTCTGTGTGCCACAAATTTAATACAACAGGGTTGATCTTCCTGTGTCCATGCATGGGGTTATGGAGTCCTGGTCCCTCTACCTCAACCTTCCAGTGTTGACAGTGATGCTCACAGCCCTGCTCACAGACAGACCTGTGCATCTGTTCATCCTCAGAGCACCTCTTTGGATTAGGAAAGCACTACTATCTCTTCCTACACTGAAGGGGGTCCTTTGCTTTACTCTCTGCCTGAAGTTGTGTAGTACAGGGTTTTTGGACCCAGAATTAGGGTTAGATTTCATTTCTATGAGCCCTTCTGCATGTGCTGCCAGTACCAAACCCAGTTATTGAGGTTGTGTGTAGACACTCCCAGCTCAGAGTAAAGAGCCCGGTCAGAAGCCTGACAAAGCTGTAGTAGCATTTTCCAATTGCTTTCTGTGGTTTTTGGATTAGATACTATGAGAACAGGTGAGGTTCCATAAAGAAAAATTTCCAAGTCTGCCTAAAATCTCTTCTTTCCCTGACAAAAAAACCAAAAAACCAGAAACCAGAAATAAAGCATTTCAGTGATTTCCAAGAATAAATTGATACCTTGGAGCTTGGATTTTCTAATGTTTTTAATGTGCAACCTTTCCAAAGTCTGTGAGTAGTTGTGAAACACAGTAAAAAAGCAGCCTTTCTCCTCATTTTGCTGCAGAAAGTCTGCACAAGGCAAGCCACACCTCTGCAAGGAGCTCCCACCCTACATCAGCCCTGACACTGAACTCTCTGCTTCCAGTCCCAGCTGGGAAGGTCAAAGGACTGCTTTCCTGGATAAACTGTCCATAACAAGTGTGTAAATAACATGTAGGCTAAACAAATGTTAATTATGGGCTGACAGCTGAGGCCCTTGGCAGCTTCTCTGCTTGCTGCCTGGATGAGGTGGTCAGGGATTTTGCATCACAGTCTGCCTCAGAGAGAGAAAATTCACTCTTGGAACTGGCAAAGGTTTACGGAAGAAGGGAAAGTGTAATTAAAAATTCCCCTGAGACAACCTACATTAGGCCAGGTTGGATGGAGCTCTGCTCTAGTTCCAAACTCCCTGCCATACGCAGGGACACCTTTCACTAGGCCAGATTGCTCAAAGCCCCATCCAACCTGGCCTTGAACACTTCCAGGGATGGGGCATCCAGAATTTCTTTGGGCAGCCTGTGTCTCATAACTCCCATAGCAAATAATTTTTTCCTAATATTTAATCAAAGCCTATCCTCCTTCAGTTTAAAGCCATTACCACTTGTTCTATCATTACACGTCAAAACATATACATATGAAGCTGCAAAATTACTTCTGCGGTATTGTTCAGGATGCTTTTTAAAGGGAAAAATGAATACTCAGCTTCATTATATTAAACAGTTCAGAGTGGATTGAAATAATGAAGAGGTTCACTGTCAATTAATTCACAAATTGAACTAAAACCACAAGTCATTGATAAAGACCACAGATCTATCACTCATCATCACACCTCTGGTGTCTTCAGTCAAATAGCTGACATCATCTAGAGGGTTTGAACCTGACAAATTTCAAAGAGAAATAGTGCTACAGCAAGTGATCTCTCTGACACTAAACCTAATGAAGTTTAGATACCACAGCAAAGGAAATGGTTTTGTGATCAAAAATTATTAAAGGAAATATTTCCTTTGGTACCACTACCAACTAGATCCAGTCTTGCAAAATCTACCATGATCTGAAAAAAACCTATACAAAATGATAGCCAAATAAACTAAAAGGAAAGAAACAAGAGAAAAGAAGGATAGATTAGCCTAACATTTCTGCATTAGGTATCAGGCAGAAGAATGTGTTCAGTGTGCCATTGCAAGTGCAAACAGACAAATGAAGCTGAAATATGAGGAGTTTTCAGTTCAAATGAAACAGGGAAAATTGTGCAAATTTATTAATTCTGGCCTGCATGTATCTGTTTCTTTTACAGGCCTATATTAATCCTAGATGCAATTCACAATGCACACCTTCACTGCCCATCTTGTGCATTCAGCTTGCTTATGTTCAGTGATTGACTCATGGATATGAGTTAGACCTCCTAAAATTAGCACCCAATTATGCTGTAACATCAGGGAGAGAAGCAACAGCCTCTGAAAACCTCTGACAGGAGATCCCTTTTCCTTGTTCTACAGTCAGATAAACTGATACCTAGATCCATTTTGGATCAGATACCTCTCTTGCCCCTGAAGGACTAGGGACTTCCTGGCCACATCTCCTACCTTCTGCAAAGTTGCAAGAGCACTTTGAATGAACTGGTTTCCGTCAGTCAGAATACATTCAAACCTACATCTTCCACAAGACAGCCCTGGGATTCAGGATAGCAGGTCACTCAGGAGAGGTGATCTATGTGCTGTGTGATCAGGCATGCAAGAGTCATCAGACCAAAAGGAGAGCAGCTACAGGGAACCATCATTAGAGGCTAACAATAAGGACACTCAGCTGGGCCATAACAAGGATGGAAAATTTTCCTGAAAGTCAATAACAGAACTCTGGATCAGGTTCCCCCCATTTGCTTTATCTTTCAAATCACAGGTTTCTCTCCATACACTGGTGAACAAATCTCATGGTAACATCTTTTTCTTGGAAGCCATCAACTATCTTGTTGATACAGGGTTCTAAAACTCTTCCTATCAACAAGACATGTTCTGCTGGAATGTTTGATTGAAGATGCATGTACTTTCAGAGAAGTGATTCACAGCAGATTCATTTTACAGTGATTTTCCCACAGCACATCCAGACCTATTTATCAATGTTGCTCACAGAAGAGTCACCAAGGACGTCGTTGAGTACAATACTTAATGACAAAGACAAGATTTCCTAAAGTTTAAGGACACACATGACAATCTTCTGGTATTCCAGCAAACGCTGAAACTTTTCCCCTGGTTTTCTTAAGAATAGTTACATCTATCAGTACATTCTTCAACAGTCCTGTGACTTATAGCTATATAACTGAATGAAGAGACTGATACTCTGTTTGTAGGAGTACCAGAATCTAAAAAAGATTTGTTAAATTGAAAAAAAGTTATCTCTTTTTCAGCCCAACTTGTGTACCTAAAGAAGTTTAGTTACATCATCTGAAACTTGAATATAAACAGGCATTGTTGGGTTGGGAAGTGTGAGGAGGAATACTTTATTTTTATTTTTAAAAATGTGTTTCTTAATAGAAATGTTCTTGTATATGCATGAATATGTTCTTTTGCTAAGTGTACAATTTTTTTTCTACAGTATTTTTAGAGCTATAGTTTTCTTACCAAATTCAGCAATTATATATTATATGACAAATAATAAGACTTCATTTCATGTCCACAACTTCAGTTCAAAATTACCTACCTCTAGTAGTGGTAAGACTGCCAGATCACCAGCAGAGCTGTGAAAACTACCATACTTGAGAATTTTCCATTATGAATTTGTCCTGAAGCAGCTGGTTGAGGGATTCAGCATCTCTCCTGCTCAAATTGGGAACTTTTCAAGCTTCCTGTAGCCAAAAATCTAGTACTTTTTGTTAGATCATGTCTAGACATAGTCTAGACCATATCCAGTCCCCCCAGACAGGTACACAGTTCTCAGGTCCAGATTTCCATATCCCAGCTTTTCATCCTAGTGGGTGTGTTCCCTGCCTACACACCTCATCCTCCCACATGCCCCATTTTTTCTTGCAAAGGAAACCCACACGCCTACCCTGGACAGGCTCCATGCAGTCTCCACAAGCTGCTGAAGAAGAAGGACTGAGAGGCCAGGACTTTGAGGACAGCTGATGTGGCCAGGGTCCAAGTTAAAAAATCCCATTTCTCAGATGCAGGGACAAAGCAAGCCAAGCTGATTTGGTTGTCTGGACTGGTGTCATTTTTCAGTTACTTACAGTATTGAAGACACAGAGCTGGCAGGTGTGACAAGAAGCTGTGGATGACACATGTGTCTAAAGAAAGGCAGCTGGAGCCCAGAGAGCCTACATTAAGGCCTCCAATACATTTTCAGAAACCCCAAGTCCCTCAGAGTTATATAAATGGAGGAAGTGAAATGCCATCTTTGGGGTTTTTTTAAGTCTAGCTCAAATATTTGCAAAATAGACAGTGAGTGCAGAAGTAGTTAATATCCTCTAGCTTGATTGTCTTCCATAGCATATTCTTGGTTCCACCATCCCTCAAACTCATCAGCAATAACTTTTTCCTGCACTTTACCACAACTAATGTGCACATAATGTGTAATACATACACTCCTTTTCTTCTTTCATTTAGTAAGTCCATAAATATCTATTAATATCTGTGTCTCTGTAAAACAGCAAAGTTCAGGCACACCAGTTCTTCTTATTCAGCTCCACACACAAAAAGAGCAAAGCATCCACCTTCACATTTACTCACGTCCAAAGTGACCGAGCATCATTGCCCAGCTTAAACGTGGTGAGAGATCAGTAAAGCACAACATCTATAATGAGTAAAATTCCAATTTTGCAGCAAGACAGCCTTACCATTTTTCAGAGTTGCGTGCATTGACAGAGTTGACTTCAAAAATCAACCCCAGGTTCAATCTACTACTCATCTGACATAAAGAGATCAAAAATTGTCTTAGCTGTCAATTACCTGCACTAGATCAGTTCAATCATGTGTTATTAATCAGACCATGCTGGGGTCTGGCACAATGTATGCGGTGAGCTCACAGACAGTTTCTCCTACCTGATCCAGGCACCTAATCTTCTTTTATACTGTCTAGAGCATGAGGTCTTCAGTTAGTCCTTGATGTTGATCATTTAAGCCTTGGCAGTATATAATGCCTTAGATAAATAACTCTACCTTTTAACCAAAATGTTAAACGCCTGAATCCCCATCTGAGCTTACACTGCAGATATTTAGAGCAGGGTGTTGTTTATTTTAAGTTTAATTAACTGTGTCTCAAATTTTTTCAACATAAAACAGGATTTCATAAGCTTATAAAATACATACTGTTTCCTTTTTCTTATTAATGACAATTTTTATTAGAAGTTCTATCTGAAATACATACAGAGAAGTAAACAGCAGAATTCTCCAGGTAAAACCAATGTCTCAAAATTGTATCTCATTAACATCCGACAATAAAATTTTTATTGATTATTTAAAGATGAGAAAATTAAAGCCAAGGAGTAAACAGCATGAATGGAATATGATCTAAGTATCAATATAGAGCATAGGGTTAACCCCAAATCCAAATACCTCACAGCAAGAATGTTTAGCATTGGACTCAAATCAAAACTGGTTCACAGCCATCAGCAGATTCAAAATTACGTATCTGAAGACCCAAACCTTCAACATTATTTCATTAACCCACCCAGTGATGAAGAGATGTGATGTGAATGTCCACATCTCATATCCCCAGATCAGGTCAGATATAGGAATTGAGTTCCTGTTTGCTTCCCCAAAACCAAGTTGGACACTATGGGTGTGTGCATAGGCTGAACCTAGAGTCAAGTAAACATTTTCCATCCACAGACTTACTCCACCCTTCTAGTGTAGAAGGAGCAGCAGAGACACTATGGTGGCACACAGCTATTACGAGACTGTGAGTTGCCAACACAGCAATGTGAGAGCTGGAGAAAATTCAAACAGGAACAAAAGACATGTTACACCTGTGGTGGATTCACATGTGAATTTAGAGCTTGGATCACTGCTTTGAGGTGAGATCTCCGTCTTAAGAAAGTATGTGACAAAAGACACTGTAAAGGGTCACGGGACTTCATTTCAAAGATGGCAATAAAGAAATGGTAGAAACACTGTCATAGTATTCCTCAGCATGACTTCCATGGCAAACTATCCATGAGGTGGTAGAAGATAAGGTATTAAATGAGCTCCAGGTGGCAATTTACTGTGCCTCCTCTGAGATAGTCATTGCAAAATAGCATCACACGGTTCACGCATACTGGGCCAAGCACACTGTGGACCATTTACTTATATCCTCAGAGTAGGTTCATTTGACATTTAACATCAAATCATTTTACTTGACTGTCTGGACAGATAATATTAAGACCACTATTTCTACAAAGAGGACTGGAGGAGTAAAATGGGGGGTTGCTGTATAAGTTTTCCAATACAAAATCTTGAGATCTATGCTCATGAAAAACATAGTAAGAGTATTAAGACAGCTTGTGAGTTACATAAATAAAAGTTTAATGGCATAAAGAAATACTCCATTTGCATTTTGGGTCTAAAGAGGACTTCCAAATTTCTCTGCATATTCTTGCACGGAAAGAAAGGAAAAAAACTATGAGTTTGTTTCACTGATGGTGTAATATGACTAGTTTGGGCATAAAGTGGGACATCTGTCCTGTTTTATATTTATTCCCCTCTGTGATTATTACAGTACAATCTGAGCTACTTTCATTTGGACAGAAAAGGGAGCAGAGGACTCTGCAAAGTTGTGTATTTTTCCCATCAGTTCCCCAGGAACAGAAGAGAGCAAAAGAGACAGAAATAGTGCAGCTTTGTTCTGTTGCAATTAGGGTTTTATTTGGTTTGAGGTTTGGGGTTTCTGAAGGAGTTGTTTATTTCCACATTGTACTAAAATACAGAGTCACATATAATTTTTCTTAGAAAAAGCCAGATTGAAAGAAAAAAAATATGCTGGCATTTGTAATGATCCTTAGTTCCCCAGTGACTTCTTTTCAAATCCTCAGACTTTGCCAGAAAACTTCATGAGTATTGCATTGTACAGAGATGAAAATCATCAATCAAGAGATTTAGGACAGCGTTTAGATATCCTTGGCCTGAGACACTGAGTATTTTGATGAGCTATTGAAACTAATTAAAACAGCCATAGGAAGACAGAGTTTGTCTGAAGGACAAGTTTGGTGTTAGCACCTGTAAAACTGAGAAGACATGCAGTAGTAAACTGCATTATTTCAAACATCCTGAGAATTAAAGGACTCATGTCCAGCTAAGTTACATTATCATAGTGAAGGCAAATATTATGAAGGCATGATTAACTATCTCAGCATAATTACTCCATGTAACAAATATGGCTGATGCAGAGATATTTTTTCCCTGGCACATCTTCCAAACTGCTGAGAGCCAATGGTTTAGGGTGTCCCTGAACCAAAAGTCACATGCAGATTATGAAGTTTACTTATCATCTGGGGATCTATAGTCCACTAAGAAGATGAAGTATTTTTGCCTACTTCTGAATTAGACTTCTGCTGCCACAAGTGTTTCATGATATAGCAAATCGTTATGTAGAAGATACTTCCTTTTATTTTATCTTCAGTTTATCAGGAACTATCTCTTTAAAAGAAAAGAAAAACCTCATTATTGAAATTAATTGTTCCAAGTTTTTAAAAATCATTCTTTGTTCACCTTCTCTTGAACAGTCTTTTGCAGATTGTTATCAAATTCCCCTAGTTAGACTGATTCCTCCTCAGCTTCAACTTGCTGAGTGCATCAACAGGTTCTGAAGCCTCTTCCCACTGCCAGCACTTTGGCTTTGGGTGCTCATGACCAGTTCTTGCACAGTGTGTCTGAACCTTGGATGCAGCTTCTGGGACAGAGCTGTGTGAGAAAGATCCAGGGGATGCCTCGCTGGGGACCTCTTCACAACTTGGGATCTGCTTTTGGCCTGAATCCTGGCCCACAGTCCTTGTCTGAGCAGCACTCAGGAATGCCTGTGACTGGCCTTGTGCTGTGCCCACCTGCTGCCTTGCCTTCCCAGCGCGGCTTCAGACCAAGTCTGTCACCACAACCTGGTCTAGAAATGAGGGTCATTGACTGCCCTGATAACTCCCCAGAGCTGCTCTGCTCCACTTGTCTGGGTACCATGGGACAGGGCTTGTGTCCAAGGGTCTCTACCCTTCAATACGGGCTCCATTTTCTTTCCAGAGCAGCCTGGCAACCACTGGACTCTGACAGGCCTGAAAATGTTGAAAAATACTATGTTGGAGATACAAGCCTCTTTCACTACTCAGGAGATACATTCGTCAAAGAATTGTTTTAGTAAGCTCATCTGGATATTACTTCTCCTCGAGGCAAGACATCTCATCATCAGTACTGTTGAAATCTTCTAAGAGACTGGACAGATAAGCATGGGTAACTGTACATTGCTTATTGTTAGGAAAATTTATCCTAATTTTAAGGACAATAAGATGGAATCAATTCTGTGAGCCAAATGGATGATGGGGCAAAACATAAGCAAATATTACACAGTCATGTAAATGGTATATAGGCAGATACTCTATAAATCTACTGAAGAAGAAAGGATGTTATAAAGGTTGTCAGATGGCTAGAACTTAGATATGTTTCCATAGCGTTTTTAAGACAATTCCCAGTCTTGTCATATTTTAATCTTTTGGTAGGGGAACCTTACTAATTAAAGAGCTTTTAAAGCAGTTTTTATACGGAGTTAATGGAAAACCGGTTGCCAGAGTAGCTTAATCACCATGAATTCAAGAATCTTCCTCCTGATATAGAACCATGTCTAAGTGAATAGTTCTACAATAGTGTAAAAATTTAGTGTATGGCCAGGAGAATTGTCTTTCTTATCTGGTAACCCATTTAAAATCCAGGTGTACTACAGCCAATGCAAAACAAGACCTAAATATTCTAAGCCCCTCAGGACCGGCCTAGATGTAAACACTTTATCACCTATTCTAAGTAAGGAAGAAATTACCACATTCAAATTGAAACACATCATTTCAAGGTCCAAAGCTCCATACTCCACATTACATCATGAAAAGGTAAGGGGGTCTGTGGGGGGGTGTGTGTCTGTCTGCCTGTCTTTTTCAACAGAAAGTTTCCATTATTATTCTTAGCAGCACAGAAGCAAACAAAGAGCACTGTTGTGGGGGGGAAAACATCAGAGGGAAAAATCACATGAAAGTATTCCCATTCACATTAGCTTGATGTCTAGACATAAAATGTGATAAGTTATCAGTAGCACATTAACTTAACACATGGCCTTTAAAGATTCATATGCAAGCAATGAACTTATTTTATATTTGTCCCTGGCACAACTCATGGTCATTGTAAGCCAATAGCTGTAGACACATGTCAGTTTTGCAAATATCTTTAGCATTTTTATGTTACTTTTACTGCTTGTCTGCTTTTTACCCTGCTTCTCCCTTTACGAATTCTTTACACGTGGAAACTGAAATATTTCTCCATGAATTCTTGCCTTAATTCTGAATCAGGTATGTTTTAAGAAGCCACAGACTATACTTTTCAGGTTAGACTTAGTGGAGTATGTACAGCTCCTGGATATTTGAAATAATAGAAAGATTGCCTAAATTTCTGGGTGGAGATTTTCTGTTGGAAAACTGGTCATTAACTGAATTTAACTTGTAACTTTCACAAGTCCAGAGTAGATAAACTGGGAAAAAAGTTCCCAGAAGGAATTTCACAGGCAAATGAGATAGAATGTGCTGAGCTGGAAGTAGCTGTCATAGTGATATAAGGCGAATACAGCAATAGAGGTTCTATTAATTACATGAACACCTATACACAGAACACACATAGATATGCAAAAAAAAAAAAAAAAAAAAATAGGGAAGATCTTTACTATAAAACTAAAACTTTACTAGAAATACACAGAATATAGCAGAGATAAACGAGGCAAATTATTTGCTACAAATTCCCTTAAATTTATATAAAACTATTATTTTCTTCTCTATTGAGAAAATAAACATAAATCCTTCAAAGAGAAGCACATACTGGTAGACTGACAGAAAAAGCAGATCACAGCATATTTACAAACATTGCTCACCCAATGAAAGCAAACCAGAAAAGGAAGCACATAAATCAAATTTCATAGTAATGCCTATGCCTGAATTGTGGGACAGGATATCAAAGCTTCTGCTTCTGACTATCTTTGACCTCAAGACAAGATATTTAAACCTATTCACTGAGACTCACATACATACCTTCATTTCCAAGGAAGGTGAAATGTGGCCACCCACTTAGACTTACTCAAATTCTAGCACAAAACAGGTTCTATGTTTCCCCTTACTTCATCTGCTCACACTAAAATATTGTTAAAAACTTACCTAACAAGTTAGTAAAGGATTTTAAAGGAATGCAAATTTTTATGATTACAGATTCTCTCTATATATTTTCTGAGGCTTTCTAATAAACTAACTTAATGGTGTTTTAAATGTCTTAAGCAGTGGTAGTCCGGATGCCTTAGTAAAAGGTTAACTGCTTTTGGATTCATTGCCATTGTCTGGGTAGGCCCCAAAGAAGTTTCTGTAATATCAAAGGACAGACAACTTCACAATTAGGAATCAAACATTTTAGTCAGAGCTTCATGTTTTACTGGAAGATGTGAGCTTCTGTTCCTAAGAATTGGAATCTGGATTTATTCTGACAGCTAACTAACAATGACCAATTCTCATGTAAGTAGTTCGCTCCCACCTTCCTTCCCCACAGGACATTCTTTATTGCCTGAATTAGTCATGTAGTCAGACTGATATGTTACCACCACAAGTATGCAAAGATTTTTAGCTGTAAAAAAGAACAATTGAAATGAGAGGTGTTGATTATGTTTCCTCATGCAAGAAAATAAATACATAGTAAGGATGACTCACATTAATTTGGAAACGTCTAGGAAGTCATCAAACCTCACTGTTCCTCACATATAAATATTTTTTTAGTACACTTCACACTTATCTGTCATGATAAAGTCAAAGTATTACCTCTGTGTGCCACAAGTATTTCATATTTACAACATATTTCATCCAGAAATACTCAGAATTTGAGACGAATGACTTGCTACAAATGTCTGTTAAATTTATATAAAACTAATATTTTTTTTCTCCCTGAGAAAATAAACACTTCAAGCAGAAGCTCTTACTGGTAGACTGTCAGAAAAAAGTCAATCACAGCAAGTATACAACCTTTGCTCGCATGATGAAAGCAAGCTGGTAAAGGAAGTGCGTAACTCAATGCACCTTTTCATATCGATGCCTGCATCTGTTATGTAGTTCCCGTTGCTCAATACACATATCTGCAGCTGTATGCTCTGCCTTTTTAGCACCACTTTTCCCACAAAAGTAAATCAGCACCTCCTAATGGGTCTTCTGGGAATGGCCAAAACCAGGTGACATTATCTACAATGGGCAAAACCATATCGTTCCACCTCATCCACAAGTGGAAGTTGAGCATTTGGAGGATATCCTGCCAATGGGGCATATACCTAGCTCAAATTTTGACAGCAAAAATACTCACATATGACTGAGCTTCCCAGAGCAGGGACACTCCCAAGCTCTGCACTTCTGTTTGTTCTGAAAATAGGTTAATGAAATCTCTTAAAAACTACCCGGCTACATATTGCCTTTTCATAATCTCTTTCAGATGTTCACCAGTTTGTTAGGATTTGTGTTGTCATAGTGACTAGAAGTCTCAGGCGACATGGAGGGACTCTTATGGTAAATGACACACTAAAATGTACTGAGTCAAAACCTCTACTCTGAAGAGCTAATTTAGGATTAACGTGCTCTGATTCCTGAATGAAGACACAACAAAACAGGGCTGTTGATGAAACTTCCACCCCAGAAGTTCACCTTGTCTCCAATGGAAGGAAATAAAATTCACTAAACCACTTACAAATCACTCTCCAAACTGCTCCAGTAAAGATCATGGAATGTAAGGAGATGAAAGCTAGTGATGCTTTACTGTAAATCACAACACTGCAATTTGCCGCTTCATTAGTTGATAAATAGCAAGTTCAGCTGCCCTCAGATGAGAGGGATGAAAGGAGAGGGAAGGCATTAACCTCACTTTCTCCTCTTTTTCACATGAATTGAGGCTTAAGGCAGAATACACTGATGAGAATGTGAGGGAAAGTGGTTTTCCTGCAGACCCACAATGGTTGGAAACAATATTCTGAATCCAGATTTTTAGAATGACATCTCAGGGTTGACCACAAAATACTTTAACTATGCTCTTCATCTCAATGCTATATTGCCTTTTCCTCCAAAAACTGTACAAAAAACCCACAGACCAACTAAACAAAACCAGTAGGAGAAAATCTGACTGGGTAAAGAAAGCCCTGTATCTCAAGAAGGAACATCCTGGTGGTTACAACAGTTAAGTGATTTTTTTTTTCTTTTTTCTAAATAATTTTAATGATTTCTTTATTCAACAAGATGAAGTGCAAAGTTCTACACGTGGGGATGAACAACACTAAGCAAAGGTATATGTGAACAGTATGAACATATACCAGGTGAAAAGCAGCTTGTCAGAAAATGACCTGGGAGTTCTGGTGAACCAAGTTGAACAACAGCCAGCAATGTGCCCTTGTTGCAAAGAAGCCAAGGTTAACCTGGGCTACAATAGGCACAGCATCGCCAGCAGGTCAAGAGGGGTGTTCCTGCCCCTCTGACACTGGTGAGTTGTGTCCATGCTGTGCTCATGAGTGCAACAGAGACATGGACATACTGTAGGGAGTGCAACAAATGGCCACAAAGATGATACAGGAACTGGAGCATCTCTTCCATGAAGAGAGGTTGAGAGATCTGGAACTGTTCAGAAAAGAAGGCTCAGGCAGGTCTTATCCATGTATATAAACACCTGAAGGGAGTGCTTAAAGAGGACAGAGCTGGGCTCCCCAGTGGTGTCCACTGAAAGGACCTGAGAAAATGGGCACAAACTCAAACACATGAGGTGTCATCTGAACACCAGGAAACATTTTTTTTTTGCTACAAGGATGACCAAGCACTGGCACACCTGGCCCAGTTAGCTTGTGAAGTCCCCATCCTTGGAAATATTCAAAACTCAGCTGGGCACAGTCCTGAGCAACTGGCTTTAGGTGGCCCTGCTTAAGCAGGGACATTGGCCCAGACAACTTCCAGAGGTCACTTCCAGTCAATTATTCTGTGTCTCTGTGAAAATAAGCAGTTATATCAATATTTACAAGTGCATGCTCATCTTTAGCTTATTTCATCTTTTCTTTCTTTTCTTTGTTTCACATTTTATAAAATAGTTGTAAAGAATGAAATGCAGAAAAGGATTATCGCACCACGCCCTCACACAGTCTGTCACATAAACACTTCATTTTTTGTTGACTGCAAATGTTTTGTAGACTAAGATCAGGATTCCTTCACTCTGTTTACCTAAGTAACTAAGTAACTTATTTGTCTGGGCTCCTGCAGCAAGCAGTACAGTTCATTACAGGCATTGTTAACTGTGGTTAAATGTGTATTTTTATGCAACAGAAACCTGAACTGTCACCAAAAGGGAGGTTTTCACATTCCCCATGGTCCTGTGTCCCTCCAGGGAAGCAAACAGTACACTGGAACCTGATCCTGCTCATTCCAGCAGCTGCTAAAAGAGACAGAAGAAGCAATGAGATGAATGGAGCCAGCGGCATGCTGACTTGGAGTGGGCCTCTGGCCATGACCTCAGTCTACTTTTCTCCACTGGATTAGAGGTGGTTTAAAAAAATAGCTCAGACTAGGCTGCATGCTAGAAAGAAATTAATCTCTTCTGCTGAAATTAAATGCATTTCTTATTAAATCTGATCAGTTCAGCTGTGTCCCAGCAAAACCCTACAATCCTCAGTGGTTCAAAATCAAGTCTTGCGTATCTGCACGTATTTCCCAGTTGTGAAGATATATGCAAAAAAAGAAAGGTAGAATTTTATTTTTGTTACTTTGATCAGACACCTTTACATCAATTGTTAGAATTTTAAACTTACTGAGAGTAGGAATCGACTCCTGTTACGACCGAGTGCTATGGCCAGATAAAAGTGAATGTGAATGACAAATAATCAAAAAGTACCTACTTAGAAGTTTCACTTAGGCACAGAAAAACACATTCAAACATAGCATAATAATAGCAAAGAATGTGCCAATTATCCAGAACAACACTAAAACAGAAACACGCTTTCTTTTTGATAATAATGTGATTCACAAAAACTCTCCCAGAAGGAATGAGATCAGATTCCAGTCATTTTTCATATGGTCATTTTTCATCTGTTCATTAATCTAATTCACTATGTACATTCAAGATTTGTATATTTAACTCACTGGACATCTGTCTGTTGCTTTCAGTCTAGCTTGTCTGACACAATCCTGTAAATGCTCCCATATGTCAATTACTTCATTCTAGTAAACACAGAAAAGGGATGAGGGTGCCAATGAATCTTGCTAAGTTTCTCCCATAACTGAATCACTGTGGCACAAAAAATAAAATACTATAAAAGAAGTACTAGGAATCAGTCACGAGAAACAGCTGCCTAGATTCACAGACTGGATTAAAGCAACAGAGCTGATGTTGGAACCTCTAGGACTATGACTCAAAGGAGAAACAGACTCTTTGTGGCTATTCAGGCTACTTCTCAGGCTTTGCCTGAAGTGTTACACAGCAATACTCTGCCATCCTACTGCTCCAAGCAATCACCTACTGACTGTTGCATGTCCAGAAGTCCTTGAGAAGTGCCAGAGGCACATGTGCAAATCTGTTACACATACACAGGCTAATCCAGGGGACATGGAAAACTAAGCATCTCCAGGTTTCGAAAACTTTCTATCCAAAGTTCATTCTTGTCCAAAAAGCAGGCAAAAAGTGAGCTTAAAACAATTCTACCAGAAATGTTAACACTTATCTGCCAGAAATATAAACATTTACATTCACATAAGTGAAGAAAGCTGCAGAAGCTATGCAATAACTTTTTGAATACTAGAATCACCAATTTATTATAACATTTGATTGTGTTCTCAGCCTTTCTAATCAACTCTGGAGCTTGGTGTCTCCAGCTTATTTAATGACAAAACAAACATTGCTACACCACCTCTACACAGACAGCTTCCTTACCTCTCTATTCTCTTCTGACTCAAAGCCAAAGTAGTAATGCTAATTTAAGGCCCTTAAAGTGCTGGGACCTGAGAGACTCGGACAGTTCAGAGCCACCCAGATACTCTGAAAGAGCGCATACAGAAAAAGCCCTGCAGGAAGACTGCAGGACAGAGGATTTTCAGTAACAGGCTACCACATATTAAGCCACAATTTTCAAATGCTTTACTAAGAATACAAAACCTTTTGATTGCTAAAACTTTCCCTTGACCAAAAAAAAAAAAAAAAAAGAATAGAAAAACCCAGGTAAGTGGAAAGGCTGGAAGGAAAAGGAAGAGGGAATGATGTGTTGCTCTGTAATATTTCTCTTGACAGAGGACACCAATAGAAAATTAGGGCCTAGTTTGAAACCTATTTAATTTTTATTATTAGCCTTTAACTATTATTCTAGAGCAAACATATGCTGAGTCATCCACATGAACATTAAGATGTTCTTATAACTGTTATAAATTACTTATAAGTTTGAAACTGTTCTTATAAATTTATCTCGACTGATTTCATTTCCCCATTTAATTTAGCTGAGTTATGCCAGCAGACGATTTTAGATGTGCAACTCTGAAGGAGGTGGAAGTAGAGAAAAACCACCAAGAGAAACATGTTTTCCTAAATATAATTCATAGTCATATCAAGTTCTTCATCTCAGCTACACCTGGTTCACTCTCCAGGTTTTCAGATTTCTTGCAGGTAGTCTTGGCGATATGGGTGCAGTAGAATTATAAGTACAGAATTAACAGCTCAATTTCTTCTCTCTAAATCCGTGTGGTGAGCATGGAGATCCACTCTGTCCAAATGAAGATTTTCAGCTTGACTTCCCTGGTCGCTTACTTCCAGCTGCTACAACAAGATGTGGCTAGTCAATGGAAAGAAGACTAGTTTACAGTTTTCTCTTCATTTTAAAATGAACTACCTGTTTCATTCAAAAAATACTTTATTATGATCACCCCATGGCTGTTTTTCCCAGCTTTTCGCATCAAGTTTCTTCATTGTACATAATCCATAGAAATACAGAAAAGTATGGCCTTCAGCCAAAATCATTTCCCACTCAAAAATGAAAACACTAAAAGTTGGTGAGAAAGTCACACAGTGACTCAGCAGGAAACATGTAGAACATAGACAGAATCTGAGTCAGAGACACAGGGTTTATTGACTGCTGTGCATCTCTCCAGGAGCGAGATGTCAAACAATGGGTTCTGAAACATCTGATTCTCAAAACAGAAAATGAAAAATGAAGAGCAACCCTTCATTCATATGGATTTGAAAAGTGTGTTAACACAAAATTCTGAAAAAGTAAGGACAATGTTGGAACTTAAGAACATAAGAACTGCCTTTCCAGCCACAAAAAGAGGTCCATTTGATTGAACAAAGCCCAGCAACACTTGAATTAAGGAAAAGAGAAGAAAAATATAAGTATGAAGAGATCTTCTTTTAATAATATTTTCTTCATTTCCTACAATCTCCAGTCCAGACACATGCTGAGACAGAGTTTGTATCTAGGCCACTATTACTGAGTTATGGAGAACACCCCTTTGCCTAAACAGAAATACCCTTTTTCTCTATTTGTATAATGAGAGATTGTATAAAGTCGTGCTCTTACTCAACCTCTCTACCAAAAGGTATTCAGAAAGCAAGAAAATTTATGACTGGAAATGCCTTTTCCTCTTTATATCACTGAATACAAATGAGTAAGTAAAGTTCAGAAGCTTCCCCCATATGTGGACATATTTTTTCTTCCTTTGCTTTTTTGCCATTTTACCATTTTTTCCAATGAAGAGGCTATAAACTTACAGAGAAGAGGGGAAAAAAAATAAAAAATATAGCACAAATCTTAAATTTTATACTATTTCATTCTAAGAGGAAAAGGAACTAGGAAAGAGTAGTTGTGAAAAAAGAACCCTAAACCATTTAGTCCAACTCTTGCTGGGCTTGCAAGAAAACTCCAGCTGGAAACCCTAGCTAGATTATATTCCAAGCTATGTGGTTTTAACATTTATCTTTCCAAAGAATATCTACTATATCTGCTATGCAAGCCACGTGTTATTTGTACTGTGCTGGGGGCGTGGGGTGGCTGCAGGAAAGGAAAATCTATCAGTGACAAATCAGACACATAATGAGGGAATGACATAATCCGTTTTTTACTGAAACTTCTTACACCCTTTCATGCAATTTTGAGCTTTCCATTTGAGTGTTTGGGTAACTTTCTCCACGTTTACAGAGGTTGTTCTTTTTCTCAAAGTGGGACTGACTGAAAAGAGCAGGATTTTTTCTAAAATCACAACAGGAAATATGAAACAATTATGTCTTACTGGGTACATTTTCAACTGCTTTTTCTTTGGATAATTAGAACAACTCTGAAGCAATAAAATTAAGAGGTGAAGCTTACTGGTCAATTCAATTAGGTATTTTATGTGCCATCAATTTATTGCAGCAATCATATTTTTTTACGTTGTATTTCAGTGAATTCATTTCAGTACTGCTCAGCTGTAAAAATAGAATACTTTTGGCTAACAAAAATAGCCCCTCTCCATGCAACACGTTTGTCACACAGGACTAGCTATGTCAGAACTAGGTGGACAATCTATGTGAGGAGCAACGTGTGACACTGATCAAGGCAGGTAGAAAGAAAAATTAGGTTGAGAAACCCCAAACTGTGAAACAAGTATTAATGTTAGCTAAAATTTGTTTCATATAGTCACACGGGCAATTTTTCCTGACTGTAATAATTTATAATGATAAAACTAATATAGCACCAAATTAATTAAAATATGAGGAAAACTGGAAATAAACTGTGATATACCAAAAAACAAAAGCACTTTAAAAAAATCTGTGGAAAACATCTATGTGAAAAAATGCCTTGGTTACATAAGAGAAACCTGGTGCTTAAGTGATGCTGGCTTGCTGATATCTGGACAGCAGACTTCTGTCTTCTGTGAGAAGACAACAGAAGCTGCTCCCACATTGGACTGGGCCAGTTCCACCCAGCTTCATGATGAATGCACCAGTGGCCAAAGCTGAGCCTATCAGGGACATAGATAATGTCTCTGTGATAACTTATTTAAGCAAGGGTGAAAAATGCTGCACAGCAGCATCTGGGTGAGAGGACTGAGAAAATGTGAGAGAAATAAGCCTGCAGACACCAAGGACACTGGAGAAGCAGAGGGAGGAGGTGCTCCAGGTACCAGAGCAGAGATTCCCCTGCAGCCCATGATGCAGACCATGGTGAGCCAGGTTGTTCCCCTGAAGCCCTGAGGATGTGAGTGGATCAGATATCCACCTGTAGCCCATGGCAGGCCCTGCGCTGGAGCAGACAGGTGTGCCCCGAACAAAGCTGCAGCCCATGGACATCCCACACAAGTGCTGGCTCCTGGCAGGAGCTGCAGTCTGTGGAGTAGAGCCCACATTAACACAAGCTTTCTGGCGGGATTTGGGGGCCCATGAGGGACCCACACTGAAGCAGTCTATTCCTGAAGGACTCTTCCACCCTGTGGAAGGAAAATATGGTGGAGCAAGTTTGTGAAGAATTGCAGTCCATGAGAAGAACTTGCATCAGAGAAGGTCATGAAGGACTATAGCATATGGGTAAGGATGCCACACTGGAACATAGGAAGAGAACAGAGAGGAAGGAGTGGCAGAGTCAATGTGTGATGACCTGATCACAGCCCCCATTTCCAATCCCCCTGTGCTGCTGAGGATAGGAGGAGAAGGAGAAGCTGTTAGTGAAGTTGAGCCCAGGAAGAAGGGAGGGGTGAGGGAAAAAGGTATTTTAAGATTAGTTCCTATTTCTCATTATTGGAAAATAATAAATTAAATTAAATTAATTTTGCCAAGTTGGGTCTGTTTTGCTCATGATGGCTGTTGAAAAGTGATCCTCCTGTCCTTAGCCTACCTACAAGTTTTTCATTGCATTTTCTTCCCCTGTTCTTTTGATGGAGAGGGAGTGATAGAGCAGCTTGCTGGGTACCTCATGGCCCAGCAGGACAGGAAAGCACTGGAAGGTGAGGAGTATACAGCATGCAAACTCTCATAGCTAGTGAATAAACCTTTACTTCTTGCGACCACAAGGGCCGTGTCTCCTGACTCTTCCTGCGGTGCCAGGAGTCTTCCCTACAACATCTTAGACTGTGGTATTATTTGAGTGTTATCTGATATGAATCAATCAGTACTGAACTAAATCTTCAGCAAAATGTTAACATAAAATCTGACTCTAAAGTTATCTCTTTGTAGAGAAACACAAACATAAGCCACACGTACTCTGACCACTTTGTAAGTCTCTGAAGTTCAGGAAGGCAACCCGAACAGCTGGAAAAACTCCATTTGAGGCATTTCTATTTATTCTATACTATGAATTCTTACTTATTTACTGTCATGAAATGTTATCTACTTTTTCATATATGCTATGGCAAATGCTGCATTTGAAAGAGGTCTGAAATGATACACAAGGCAGTTATTGTAGAAGGCATTAGTTTCAGACAGAAATAGCAAAAGGCAATGCCAGAGACTTCTCCAGCTTACAGCTGGATCAACTTCAAAATCTGATTTTTTGTCTAGCCATTCAGAATAGAAGAGTAAGGTTTTTTAATTAAGCCTGTTCATAGCATCTGCAGAACTGGAGAGTTGCCGTCTACATCAGAATAATGCTTGAGCTGCTTAAAAGACGAGGTTATGAAGTCAAGAGAAAGAACACCCAGTATTTATAAACCACATCATTACATTTGTCGTAAAACTCTTACTTAAAGCAAATAACAATTACACCAATTACATTAATTTCAAAGGATCCCAAAATTGCAATTAAGAATTACTTCACAAATAACTGAAATACAGAAATACTTTAAAAATTGCATTATACTATTCAGAAGGCCTTTCGTAAAAACAACATACAGTTATACAATTTCTGATTCAAATTTATCATTAAAAAAATTATCAGTATGTTTTAACTGTCTGAGTAGCACTGTGAACTCAAAACCATAAGAATTGGATTACTTATATGATATAAAGTTTAAAACATAAATGCAAGATCAATGTCCACTACTTGGGCATGAGACAAAAATCTAAGGTAGATTGTTTAACAGAGACATGATTAGCAGAAGAGTAAAGGACAAAGGCTTGAATCAGTGTCAGACTTTGAAGATGATATTTTGATGTCACCAGACCTAGAGCAGATTTCAGTGACTTTAGAGATTTCCAGTGTCATATACAATCCAGAACACCTGCACAGAGCTGAGAGCTATGTCACAGGACTCAGGGAGGAAAAATGTGGAGCAGCTGAATTACAGGAATGTACCTCTACCACCAAAAAGGGCATTAAACTCACATGCATAGGAAACAAAATCTTCTTTCCACCAATATAATCAACTGAGTTCATACAGTGATCCAGTTTATCCTAAAAGAGACACCTACAGATGATCAGCTGGATAATCTTTGAAGAGTGTTGGGTTGAATTAATGCAACTGAATCCCACTGTGTTCCATGTTTTGCTCTCTTTACTGTATCAGTATCTGAGGCACCTCATGGGAATGCGGAAACTTCTTTTGAGATGCACAGCTTAGGTGACTGTAGTCTTGGCACGATTCTCGTCTTGGGTTCTCACAGATAAACATACTTGACTAATACCTGCACATATATATAGGAATTTAAACCAGAAATAACATAGCCTGTCTGGAGTTCTTTAGAGATTACAAATGTAGGGAAACAAATAGAAACAAGTGGGATATCCTCAAACAACAAGTCCACTTTGCCACAGCTGCAGAACGACAAGTTCAAAGTAAGAAATGTCCTTTCCTTGCCCTCACACACATCAGAAGCCATGACACACTTTATTTCCCATACCAAATGGGGCATTATTAACAGAAAAAAACAATAGCACCAAAAAATAGCCCTTGACACACCAAGAGTTTAGACAATAACTAAAAGCTTTGACTTGACAATATCCAAATGTGTGACCTGCAAAGTCAAAAAGTATGTTATTTCTGAGGCAGCAGTTTGTCCTGGGCATAGCATTAACACTTTTAGCAAAACAAAGACAAAATGAAAGAGACCTCAGATTGTGGAGGGACCCAGGTTAGTGAAAAGTGCACCATGCTTCTTTTAAAGCCACAGATTTTGGGCTGGCCAATCTCTTCTGTAAGTCTACCCTCCTACACTTTCTTCCAGGACTGAAATGAAATCCATAGGCAAAAAATCCTTAAAATCATGAGGAGTATCTGTTAGTTTTGATAAGACATTTATTTTAATACATAAACAGCATTTACAAGACAACTTTTCAGTAACATATGGAATAAATTGGATGTGTCCATGTAAGAGAAGCCTAAATACTTTAGATTTCAGTATCAGTTCAAAGTTTTGGCTTTATTTATCATTTACAGCATATGTAAACAAGTAATAATACATGAAAGAAAGAAAATAAAAAGCCAAAACAAAAAGCAAGCAAATTCTCATAAGAGAGCTTTCTGGACTCTTTACACAAAAGGAGATACAGTGATTCTATCTGGAAAGCAACAAAAAGAAAATGGCTTTGAGACAATGTTCTTCTTAACAGACACACTTGAGACTCATAAAGCTGAAAAGCAGGGGCTGCCAATGCTGGAAAGAAACATATATTCTCAAACAAAATTATGACCTGATATAAGACAAAGTTACATCATAAGGATACTTGGCCTTTTCACCATGTGATTTTTTCCATGCTCTGTCAGTTTAGCATTATTTAACCTGACTTCTTTTCAGAACTACTTATTCATTAAAAAGACTATTATTTATACTGAACACCATTTTAAATTGACTTGAAACAGAGGCATATTGAAAAATTTTAAATTTTAAGGCACAAAAATATGATTATAACACAATGATATTCTTTCTGGGCTTGAAGTAAAAAAGTGATGGGCCCTGCTTTCAGCTATTTCGTTCATCAATTATTAATTTTACTACAGTTAAAACCAGTATTAAATAACTTAATCCAGACTTCCTTTAAGAGTCTCACCGCACAGGAGTCCCAACTGCCATTTCAAGTGTGTTAACTGGAAGTGTAGCTCAGCAAAAATCACCACTTGGTATCTGTTCAATCTGTACAGAAACTCTGCAGCTGGCTACGTTTCTGATACCAGAGCTCACCTAGAATGCTGCACCTGGGACTTGTCAGAAGAAATGTGCTGCTGATAGCTCTGAAAACTCAGCATCTATTTCACGCATAATAAACTGAGTAAAGTGTTCCTCCACGCCCAGGCCTATTACCTTAAGAGTTCAATTCTTGAGGCATGTTCAGAGCACATGCAGTATATTAATCTCTCCATAAGGGAGATGGAACTATCCCTCTTTCCATCATTGCAGCATGATTAGTGTGATTAGCAAAGATGTGTATATGATGGCCATTTAAGTCCACTCTTTCTTGGGTGATTAAAGATACTATTCCTGCTGTCCCAGGGAATCCCTTCCCCACAGCTCTAGAAAGTTCAGAAAAATGTGTGTTTCTAGAATAAGAGAGCATGAAGGAAGAATGGAGAAAATGAAAGTTATTTTTGTTAGCTCCATTCAAATTGGGCCATTTTTCATTATTAAGAAAAGGTTCTTCAAACCAGATAGGGAGAAAGAACATGGAAGACAGTGAGGAAAAACTCCAGAGAAAGGACTGATAAATGTGGGTCTAATCTTTGATCATCTTTTGAGAGCAAGGACTGACGTTGCCTTAGTTTTGTTACTATGGCTTTTCCTTCAAAGGAATTCCTGTGCAATGATTCTGCTGCAGAGAAAGCTGGGAAATGTTATGATTAACAACACTGCTGTTTACAACAATTTCATCAGTGTAGTATATATGATTTCCCAATCAGTATATTGGCACTCATGAAACATCCATAGGTACTTAGCTCTGCCTAACATAATTACAGTATGTTTCCACTAGAAAAATGAGCATGCCAAAGCACTTGCTCTGCCCCTTCAGCAAGCTGACATAGCATGGTGTGTATGCAGGCTGGTAAACTCACCACCTTCCAAAACAGTGACCTTGCGTTAGGTGCCAGTTAGATGGCAGAGACTTGTGCACAGGATCCATGTCCCAGAACTTTGAAGTGGCCCACACACCTCTCTGCATGTCCTATAGGCCACACACAGTGAATAACTTCAGACCCACAGATGCTCTCACATGGGCAGTTGCTGAACTGTGTCTTAACATGCTGCCTCTGGATGTTCATATTCCCAAAGCTCCAACTGCTTTGATTTTTTATTACTTTCATCCATATCAGACAGCCTTCCATGCATTCTCAGGCTTGCCTTCTTGGTTGGAGACAACAAAACTGTTAGTCAGCAAAGAATCCACGACATGTATCCCACGCCTTGTCTTGGGACTCAGCAATGCAATAAAGTGCTATTGAGGCCAACAATTCCTTGCCAAGGCCAATTGCAATAAGGAGGGTCCAAACCTGTTATGCATTACCTCTTAAGAGAGGTCTAAGGCCTGAAAGACTAATACCCATTATCAAAACTACATTGTGCTATAAGTAGGACGACCAACAATGGATTAATTATTTCCCCATACAGAGGGCCACCTTTGAAGTTCTCTGTGGAGAACTGGCCCTGGATATCCACCCTGAGACCATCACAAGCCACCAGCCCATCCCATAGGGAAAAAAAGATTGCCATTCTTCACTCTTCACTTTGTTACCCCAACCTCTGCCAAATACTGGGTAACCAAATTGGTTTCAGAAAGCTTCTGACATGCAGGAAGGTGTATGAGATTACTGAGGCTACCAACTACACCATCTACATGTGACTGGTGCATAGCAGCAGCGCTTGATATTATTTTTGGCATAAGTAGTAGGACAGAGATGCACTGACCAAGTAACTCATCTTAAATTGAGTGTCCTGAAAGACAGTATCATGGGAAAAGTAAAATGTGAGGGTCAAAAGGCTTAAACAACTGAGGCTTCAAGCTTCAACACCACAGTTTGTTCATACTGTGACACGGGGTGGCTCAGCCAGGCCTGGCAAAAAAAACCAAACTAAATTTTTCTGGACTGTCAGTGTGCTACAGCAAAAGTTCAATAAAGTCTACAGTAACAAATAATCACAACACGTGTCACCCTTCCTGCTGACAGAGATAGATAAGTTTGTTCGGCACCATCTTAGAATATTGTGAAAAATTTAGAAGAGTCCACATTGCTTTTCCTAATCTTGGTTCACTAAGACAAGTTGAAAACAAATCCCAGCACATAGCCAAAAGGATTTCCTTTGCTAGGGAGTACTAAAAAATGTACAAATGCAACACATTGCATTCTCCTGCAAATACTGGTATCAGACCTGCTCAGAAACATAACAACAACTTCCATTGTTCAAATTCAATCAAATTCTGTGTGAGATTTCAAAAGAATAATTAAGTCAATTATCAAGGAAAGAGTCTTAGTTATTCTGGATAAAAACACAACTGCGTATGTGAAACTTTAAATTACTGACCTTTTTCAAAAATTTGGGGAAGGAGGGAGGTCTCACCCTCTGAAAAATGATAAAAATAAACACTATCAGACCTTTCAAACATCTTGCTCTCAGTGTAATCTTCTGGCTCTCCCACAGTCCCTTCAGTCTATGGTTTTGCAGCTTCACTACTCCAGAGCCACACATGCCAGATGTCACATGCCACCCTGACCTGGGATTTGTTGACTATTGGTCAGGCAACATGGCTACTGGGCTGCTAGGATGCCAGCAAAGCCAAGAGCACAATCCCACTGCACGTGCCTCTACAGCAGCCACAGCCGTTCCCCGCGGCACCCCCAGCACTCACTTGGAGCGCAGCTACTCCACAGGCAGGCGTGCATCCCTCCTGCAATGCCACAGGCACAGCGAGGAGCTGCTGCTGCTGCTGTCGCTCACCCCCCACCTGCAGGCACACATCCATAATACATGTATACATCAAAATGACCAATGAGTGCTGTGTGTTTAAAGTCTGATCACTTGAGAGAGATGTCTCAGATATTTTAGATGCTGATCTCATAACAAACAATCGCAAAGAAATGAGAGTCACTGCCAGTCTGGATGAATACCAATTTCTCATCTCTTCAGGTTGCCTGTTCTTGTCACAAGGTGGAGCTAGCCATCTCAGGCTTACAGTCAACACAGGAGAAAAAAGAATGTTCCTTTTCTTACACCAGAAGCAATTTGAAGCTCCCCATCTGCCTTCCCTTGGCTTTGACATACACTGCTTTAGTCAGTGTGTTAAGCCTTTGTACAGGTGTGCCATGAGCCTTGTGGCTCACTTTGCTTTCGCATGCATGGATTTTACAAAAGGGACACTACTAAAGAGCAGAATAAAACATGACCAAAGTATTGATCATGTTCTGTATTTTAGTTATTCATAAAAAGACAAAATCAGTGCTTAGTACCAGCAAGCAAAGTGCAAAAGTGCCAGGACTGTGTGTGAAATGCAATATCAAAGACCTTGCCCATGCTTTGGATTACAAACCATTAGTATTGTAACCCCTTACTTCAACATGTTGGTGAGATGGCTACAGGACTTGAATTCCTTGTTCTACAGAATTCAGAAAAATTCCTTATACCTGTCTCAGATGTTCTTTAAGTAGACACCTAGATAACCAGTGTATAAAATGAAATCACAAAGCTGGAACTAAAACTGCAATAACAATTGAACAGAAATTTGGAGGTATATTAATTAAAAAACAGATTAGATCTTTTTGGTCACTGATCTATAATTTTATAATAACCATGGACCTGCCAAACCGACCTACTTTAGCAGTATTAAATACAACTGATTATTTAATAGTAACTGAATTATGTAACATATTCTAAATTTCCATAATTTAAAAGTCTCTCACAAAATTTTCGCTTCTGGTAACCTCTTAAGAGATTTCTCCCTAGCTGATTTTTAAGCATTTACCTTAGCAGTACAGCCCTGACCTCTAGTGGATTCGGTGAAACACTGCTGTAGGCAGGATAACATGCTACCTTGGTTTCATAAACAATATCATTTAAACCTGGAAAATTTAGAAGTTCCAGCAAAGCCATGCAACCAGCCAAGGAACAGCTGTTTTATTAAATAGATAAAAATTAATCGCAGGCTAACAGCAGTGCTATGTTTGCCTTATGCCAACATCCATCTGATTGATGAGGTGTTTTGATACTCAACAGATGACTGCTCATTCCCATTGGGAGCTCTGCATTAAGTAAACCCCATTATTAGTCTCTTAGTTATCTGCATAGTTTGCTTGACTTATCTTCTTTTTGCTAACTTACCTTCAGACCAAGAGATACCTATTAATGGATTCAGAAAAACAAGTTAGACACCTTAGAGATAAGTACATTCAAATTTTTCTATAATCTAAGAATTAGATTTAGACCTGATTGCTGCAAAGGCTTATGAACATCTATTACATTCAGTAAAAATTTAACACTTGCATGATACACTCCAGTTACTCAAAAACTGAGGATCTTAGGTTTCCTGTTATTTTTGTCCCACAGTGAAAATCAAATCCAGAGCTCTGAAAAGATTACTGCAATGATTTTCCAATTAATTATGGGAGGCTTGCACATGAAGGCTGCAGAAAATATGCAAGAGACAACATTAAATTCAGCTGCCTTCATCTAGAAAGTCAAAGAAAGACACAAAGTGATGGGAATGTGGTCTGCCTCTTTCAAATTCCTGACACAGGGTAAATGATGCATGGACTGCCTTAACAGGATAGCCACAGATACACTGCCATGCTCCTTCCTAAATATCCTACAGTCTCCAGTACAGAAGTCCTCATGAAAGCACTCATACAGTTGATTCTCTTAGTCACATTATGTACCTACATTCATGCATATAACGTTCCGATTTGATGTGAACTAAGCAAATGGGAATCAGACCATACTAGAACATAACAAGGGTGTCACTATTGGAAATAATAATAATAATAATAATAAATTTCAAAAATTAAACGAAGATACTTCTTCCAAAGAGTGACAAATGTGCTGCACTTTCACATCACCTATAAGAGCTCAAAATGCAAATATGCAGACAAGTTTTCCACCTTCTGAGTACTGCAAGAGAAGGCCAACAAATCTGTTACTCATGAAGTCTGGAATACTCAGTCAGAGTAGCCCGTCCAAAAATGAATTATGTAGAAATAGTACATTTCTTTGCCTATTCATTACAGAAGCAGCTCAATAAAAGATGCGCTTTTAAATCTTTTAAGGCGATGAAAACATCCTATTTCTAACCCTATTAAAGATTAATTCAATGTCTACATTAATTTTATTCATAATCAAAGCACATATATTTTTGCAAATAGGAATAATTTGACAAAAATTGCTAGGGATCCTGAGGCCGCCCTTAACTTTGTTACACTGAGATTCTTGCATTCAGGCATCACTGTCTTAATGAGAGGGCCTCATTTTATTGTTCCACCATGGTTTGCCATGGCAACCTCACTGTTTAGTTGACTGCTTTGATTGGTCATGTTGGATCAACTGGTACTGGACAAAATTCTCTTCCCTGAAATACTCTAAATACAATGGTTTCATTGTAAGCCTCCCTTTATATGCTAGCAAGCTAGGTAAGTTTGGCATCATAGACTCATACTTAAATTTTTTGGCTGTATTTGTATTGCCCTAAGTTCTCCTTAAAATGCCTTCAGTGCCAAACTCTTCCAACCACAGGTTCCCTGGCTCTTGGAAAGAATATGACACCTATCCCAATTCCAAATGCAAACAACAGATTGACCCAGCATCATGAGACATTAATTATTATAAGCACGCTTTGGCATTCTGATAATGGTTTCTATGTAAGCCTACAGCAGGAAGAGGAACAGCCAGAGTGGCCTTCCCATATAAAGCACAATCTGGACTGCATAACCTCCTGAGGCCCATGCTAATGTTGCCTTGTCTGCCTCCAGATCTTCAGGGAGTTGATCCACTCTGACCACTGTCCATCTCCTCAGTTCTTGCTTCCTTCTCCCTGCTTTTCTCAAGAAAACAGAAAAACTGCATCCAAAAATCAGTCCTAGTAACCTCAGGCTCTGGTTTACTCTCTGTGGCTCATGATGTTTCAGATTTACCATCTGCTACTAAATCTTCTTGCTTTATCTGCTATCCTGAAAAGGATTGTTAGCTTCTAAATTCATTCTCTGATATCCACATTTCTGTGTACAGAAATACAAACAAGCCTTTACCCTCTTCATCACCTATTGAACAGTTTTTGCTGTGTCCAGCAGGAGCTGTCAAGTTCAAACAAGTCGGGAGGAACAAAGAAGGGATGGAATTAAACATTCTGGGCCAGGGTGCTCATCCTGCTCCTCCTTCATGTGTCCGATCCGCTGGTTGGAGTGAGACAGTCTTTTGTGCAGGACTGGGAAGCAAAGTGTTAGAGGTGCAAATAAGTTCAGGATAGAGCAAAATTGAGATGTTGAAGAAGTTGTGGAATAGGGATTGTCTCCAGGTGTTCCATACATGTGTAGTGTGAATTCCCTAATCACCCTCCTAAGGTATCACAACATCCTGCAGTGTCAGTAGGGTAGTCCAGCTTTAGGTACCCTCACTGCAGCTGCCACCAGAAGAGAAAATTCAAAACAATACATGATTGGAACTGCTTCAAGGGTTATATTTTTCTGATAGAAATCATAGATAATTTGCAATTATAAATCAATTTCTTTAGTATTTGGTCCAGAAACACAAAAGGACGCCTACATCACTAAGTGTAAGTCAGAAAATTCAGAAAATCAAGGCTGTTTTTAAGGTGTCTCTGCTAAGCATCTCAAAACAGAGGCATGAACCACTCTTGCAGAAAGGCCCAGTTTGAGATGGAGACAGATAATTCTAGGTGTCTCTATGTGTTAATGCTCCTGTAGTCAGAGGAACTCTTCAATGCAGACAAGAAGTCCCAAAGGAGTGACTTGGTTGACCAGCAGCGGGTTAAGACAGGGGTAATACCTCCAGCTGAGGAACACGGATCTCCCTCAAGTTCTGTGCTACATTTGCCAGTCCTCTAAAATTCTATTTAAATGGTCAAATTAGAAATACCTGCTTACAAAAGAATGGATGGTTATACTTGACAAGGTGTATCTGACCTGAAAAGTAAATGGAAGCTGTGGGGCTTCTGCATGTCTGCAAATGATTTAAGTCCTAAATACAGATGTACATAACCAGGGTAGGAAATGTTACCACAGGAATTTATAGCTGCCCACACAGAAAGTCAATGACATAACTGAGTCAGAATTCAGTAGTTCACGGCTCCTTGCCCTAAATTTCATCCACATGCCCACAGTGTGTCTCACTTGAACGAAGGACTTTCTATTTACAGCATGCTGTCATTTCTTTTTAATGTTTGTACTCAGATGAGAGGGACCATACTTGAACCACTGTCTCAGCCTGAGCATATAAATCTGACTCAGATTCATGGGCCGGCAAGCCATTTAATTTTGAAACAGTACAGGAAAATGAAAAAGAGTTTTGCAATTTTGTACTGGGACCAGTGTATCAGTATGGCTACGGAATGCTGGTATGGCTACAGGACTCCCAGGCATACAACAAAGAACTTTAGAAAAATTTAGATTAAAGGATGGCACAACTGCACCCTCAAAGGAGCTTCAAAGTTGGATCAAATGCAGCTGCTGAGCTGTTGGACCATGCACCTGTTTAATGCCTAGATGAGTCAAGGAAGAACTGCCACCTGCTCCTGGTCCAGGACAGGATTCTGGTCATCTTTTCTCCTGTGTTCAGGCACAACATGGGCTCCTAAAAAATCAGTAAAGTAGCCTCCCGTTGCTGAAATTAGGTATCCAACTTATTTATGCCCACAGCTGGAGAACACTGATCTCATCAGATGTTTTTATTCTACGCAAGTAGAACCTGAGACACTCTAGGCACCACTGGTAATTGATTTCCAATATTTTGGCTGTGCTGTGAGACACAGAAGGGCTCCTAAGAATCCACTGAGGAAACCAAAACAGTGTCGGCACCAAGACAGTGTACCTGGGTAGTCCTATAGGAAGCACTTCACTCTATCCAGAGCTACCTGGAGCTCCCAGTGTCTAAATTTTCTTGAGTTTTCAAGTTAACCCTTGCTAGGACATGTCAGCACCACAAGGTTAACAAAGGCATTGAAGGGTGGGATTAGATGAGATTTTTCGTATAGGACTGGCTGCTGGATCACAAAGTAGCATGCTTTCTCATTGCTGTGAACAAACAAATTATGACTCAGCCAGAAATGCTAGAAACGAATGGGAAAAACATGCTACAAATCATATAAGTGCTGTGTCCAGGGACATATGTACAATACATGGTGTAAATGTGCCTGGCAGAGCTTGGAAACACTTAGGAGCGTGGATGCCCATAGGCTCCAAACGCCCATGGGCTCCCCAGCAAAGTGGTCACAGCACCAAGTCTGACAGACCTCAAGAGTGTTTGGCCAATGTTCTCATGCAGATGGTGTGACTCTTAGGGACGGTCCTGTGCAGGGCCGGGAGCTGGACACACTAAAACCCTTCAAATATTCTTACGGCGCCCCTGACACACAGACAAGCCTATCCTGATCTCCACAAGGGCATTAAACCCTTGGCTTGCAGCGCTGTCCAAGCTCTTTACTACCACTAAACCCTGCGAACTCCTCTGCCCCTATCCGTATCCCTCAAGCACCCATCCCCTGTCTCCACTGCGGCGCCGGCGGCCGCTCCCTCCGTCCCCCCGCCCCTCCCGGTCTCCAGGGCGACCTGCCCGCCCCTTCCGGGCGCGGCTCGGAAGCAGCGGGGCGGAAGCGGCCGGAGCGCCGCGGCGGGGCCGCAGTGCTGGGGGCTCCGCGGGAGAGGCCGCCAGGTATCGGCGCTGGGCGCGCACGGAGGGCCCAACACCAGCCGGGGAGGGGGCAGCGGGACGAGGCCGGGGCTGGACGGGAGGCGGGGACCCGGCCTGCGCCCTTGCCCTGGGCCGGCCCGGCCCTTCCCAGCCGGCAGCTGCCGTCGGTGGCTGCGCCGCTCGCTCTCCGCCCCGGCGGGTCCGCCAAAGGCGGCGACAGCAAATTTTTTTAATTTCCTGATTGACAGCTTGCTGTGAGTCAGTAATAAACCAAACAATGCCAGAAGACACCACGAATGGAGGTGTTGGCTATGGAATAACACCTTCTCAAAAGCAAAACAAAAGAGCTGATGGGGTGTGCTAACCACTCGGCTTGTCATTAAATGTTTCAGCTTTCTGTACATCTGAGAATGCGATATTTGGGATAGTCTAGGTAGACTGCTGCAATAGAGAAGAGTATATGTACACTTACGTGCTTATTGCTTTACTACTGAATAAAACGAAAGCAAAATGATCGTGAAAAGTAGTAGTAGTCATTGGAGTGAGAACCTCTGCACTAGCAGCAAATGGAACTCTTCTTCCTACTTTTGGAGGAAAGGAAACCATGCAAATGAGATTTAAGTACAATTAACCACCAAAAATTTGTATTTAAATAACATGCTCATTTAGTTTCTTTATGGTATTTTTTTTTCTTGAATTTTTTGTTTTCAGTACCCCAAGTCTAACCATCAAATATGATTCTTTGCCTGGTGCACGAAACTCCTTAAGTGCTTCTTTTGCTATTTGGCCACATGGCTTCAACTACAATGGTAAGTTAGGATTTAGATAATATATTTTCAGATATTTTTCCTCTAGTCTGCTGTCTGGCTGGTGAGAAGGATGCTGTTAATATTTGAGATTTTCTTTTAAAAAAGCTGTTTTGCTTGTCACTGCTGAATTCTGATATTTCCTTTTTTAGGAGTGTCTACCTTCATCTCATGTGAATGCTTCTAAACAGTTACTCACTTCTTATGATGCCAGTGCATCATAGGAATTGCCATACCAAGCTAGTGGTGTGTTTTCAGTCAGGAGTGGTGGCAGGAAGTTGGGTGCATATAAATCCTACTTCTACATAGTAGTCTTGTATTCACAGATGCTAATATTGCCATGAATTTTTACCTAATGTTAAGCAGTGAGTGAATTGAATATCTGAAGTCATGCTGTTACCCACTAGACATAGGCACTGTAGACATATCTACTAGATATATCCACTTATATAGAAAGCATAAGTATTTGACATTTTCATAAAAACACTTAGACACTTGAAAATTTAAATGTTCTGTCGTGGCAGGTTCTACCACACAGTAGCACGGTAAGTAGGTGGGGGGATTTTCATGAACAGGTAAGAAATTTTGTTTTAGGTACATTATATGAGTGTTTTTGTTGTATATTTCTTTGTTGTTCTTTTGATGTTGTGTAGTATGGTTTCCTTCACTGGATTCTATTCTAATAAAAGATTATCTATGTAGTAACTGGTGCTACCTTGGATTGGATGTGGCTCATGTGTGTTCTGTTCCTTGATGCTAGAGTAGAGGTGTTTGCTTTTAGGAGCAGCTGATAGGGATGGTTTAAACTGAGGAAATAGGATGAATACATATTTGGGAAGAGGTACCTATTACAAATGTTCCTAAGCTTTTCTGAGTATTAGAGCTTGTCACGAGTACATTCCTGAGGACTTTATCCACCTGCCAGTGAAATGAATGCATTGCTTCTCTGGACTTACCTGGACATGAAGGAAGCCCCTAGCATTCTCCTACAACACTTTGGTTCTTAGTATTGTCATCTCTTTCCTCCTTGCCCCAAATCAATTTCATAGTCTGTTTCATTTAGCAGCTGCATGTTATTCCTGCACAAAGGAGGTATCAGAGCTTAAGTGAGTGCCAGAGAAGGAACGTTAGGACCCAAGGAAGACTTTCTTGGGTTTTTTTGACACTGGTGCTTGTTTATTCTGGTTTGTATCAAGTACTTGTCAAATTTTAGTCCAAGAACTCATCATTCTGATCTCTGAAGCTCTTTGCTTTTTTTGAAATAAAGGTGTATCAACTGCAGGTGTACTGAAGTAAAAGACATTCCAGAGGAGCTGAATTCATTAAAATAAATGGTATTGAGTATACTATGCTATGGAATATTGAGAAGCTTTTGCAGATTTTGCTGTGTTTTGTAGGGTTGGGCAGACTTTTAGCCTGCCTTGGAGGAAATCTGTAGTGGAAGCTGGTTTTGTTTCCTAGCCACGTAACAGGATGTCATAAGGAACACTTCTCAAATTGTATTATGTGCAGAAGTAACGTTCTGAGTACAAGATCTTTGTTTCCGTTTTGTGAAAAATAATTATACCAATACTTGGGTACCAGTATCTAAAAGTTAAATGTTTTCTTCCTGGACATCTGTTCAGGGATATTTTGGCCCATCCTTTCTGTTGAGTTAGTGACCAGCTTAACAAAGGAGATCAGGTTTGCTACTTGTCATCGCTAATTGTTTTGATTAGTATTTGTTACTGCTTTTATTAGGTGTAATTTCTATCCCTACTTTTAATTCTAATTGCCTTTCATTGCTCTAAGGTTTCAGAATTTAGCCAAGCCTTGCGATGCAGTTACATGAGGTTTTAGCTGCTAAGTTTAGTATGTGCTAAAGAATTTTTGAACCCATCTTCTACTTATAAATTTGTGTCAGTAGTAGTAGAGTTTTTGGGGTATTTTTAATGTATGAGGGTGTTAAAGCAAGTCATGTAATTTCTAAAAAACCCTTTGTGATTCTTGCAGCAACAAGCTTTAGAACTGGCATTGGATCGTGCCGAGGTAAGAAGCAGCCAAATTACTTGTTTGCACGTAGTGTATTGGTCTCACAGTTATAAAAATACAACAGCTATTTTTTATTTCATTTGAAAAGCAGTATAAAACCACTTTATGTAAACATATACGTGTGTAATCACTTATACATGTAACACTGAGTTTGCAAAATTCTCACTGAAATTGCTGTCATGTATTTGTCTCTTACCCATTGTACTGAGAACATTATCAAGTGCGACGGTGATAGACTGTGCAGGACTTGAGCTTTCCCCTTTCAAACCAGCAAATCTGTGTGCTGTGAAATAAGCAGGGCTCTACAGAGACACCTGCTAGAAATGTATGGTAAAATCTTGTTTCTGTTTTTAAGGATAGTCCAGTGAGAATGAAGAGGCAAGTGCTTTCACATTCGTGTTCTTTCATGCTAACATCTGATATAACAGTTACCTTGAACCCTGTTGTGGGCAATACATGTTCCTGTGGGAGAACCTATCTTCACATAAATTCTGAACTAAGCTGTTAATCAAAATACTTCAAACAATAGAGATTTGGAAAAACTTTGTTAGAATATAAATCACGTTTACTGGAGGACACTATCTCTCTTATTCTTTTATAATTTGAATGTTTAATGTACATTAATTGTATTTATAATATACAACTCTATAGAGAAAAATAATGTAAATGCAAAAGACAAAGTGAGAACTTCCTGAAATTATCACGTTTAAGAGTACTTGATTTGTAAATGTTGTCAAGCCAGTGTGCATAAACTTGGGTGTACCTTAGCATGTTAACCAGATTAATTTTAGTAGTGTTAACTAAGTACAGTAGTGTTGTAGTGTTAGTTACTACTGTAATTGCAAGACGTGAGCGTAGAATCAAGACTTTACACAGAACTGATGCTGTAACCATGAAACACATGCTGTGTTTGACAGCTAAATTGAGTTGTGTTCTTGTCGATGACTGTAACATAAACCAGATTGTGTTTAGTGCACTTCTGGAACAGTCATGTACCATTACTTTCTGTACACATGGAACACTGTCTGGTAATGATCTAAAGTTGTGTGGTAACTAGAATTAATTTTCCTTGTAATATATGCTGGTTTTTTGGTTTACTTTTCTCTTTTAGTATATCATTGAAAGTGCCCGTCAGAGACCTCCCAAAAGAAAATATTTATCCAGTGGAAGGTACTAAGAGTTTCAGTATTTAGCTTTTAAATAGCATTTCTTAGATTTAATTTTGGTTACATGCTGAGCTTTTTTAATTTCAGAAAATCTGTATTTCAAAAACTCTATGATTTATATATAGAAGAATGTGAAAAAGAGCCTGAGGTAAAGGTAAGTGGAAATTGCTGAGAAGCTTTTCATTTATGTCTAAACAGGCACGTTGAGAATACTTTTTTTTTTTATTTGCACTTAATTTCTTTGTTAAAAGAAGTATAAACTCTTCTTACTGTAGTAGTTAGCTAAAGATAAGACTACATAATATGACTAGTAAGGCCTAGACTGGCTTGAGTGACTTGTTCATTCTGTCTTAATCGTGTGTCACCGAAGGCACTTGTGTTCAAGTTCAGGGCCAGTGTCAATGCCATGTGTAGTGTTGTCAGTGTCACTGTTTCACAGTCAGTTGCTTAGCATGACTTCCATGGAAAAATGTGGATAACTTTTAGACCCTATAATTTTGTTGTAAATTCAGATTTATTTCTCCAACTGCTGGTAAACTAAGAAGTTTTGTGAAATTTTTTCATAACATTAGCAAAGAGGCTCAAATAGGCTTATCAGTGCTGAATATAAGGTGTAAAAGGGACAAATTACTTTGCTAAACTCTGAATGTCAAATGGAACAAGAAGAACAAGCTGTGGAAACTGCTGTATTGCTGCTTCCAAGGAAATAAAAATAAATGAGAAGACAAGTGAGCACTCGGGTTAACTCCCAGTTAATGATTGTACCCAGAGATAGTATTCAGAGATGAAATATGACCTCCAGCCATAAGTTGTAAAATTATTTGAGGTTTAGAATTCATTGTCTGAAGTTCTAAGGGGATTTCAAATGTTTCAGTTTCTAGAATGTATATGGGTACTCTGAAACACACCAAGTAATTATAAAAATCTGTTATGCATCGAAAAGATAGTTCTTAGAGTTAAATAAGGGAATAGTGTCTGCAACTGCTGGATCAGCTTTTAGCAAATACAGACAAGAAAATGCAATTAAGAAAGCTCCCAAATACTCCATTATTTTACTCCTGGAGGGAAATACGTTCTTCTATTAGGAATATCTGAAAGTGCTAAATATTTTGTTGTTATCAGACAAGTTGTACTGGATTGATGATGTTCATAGAAATTATACAAATAATGGCATACTGTAGATTTACAACATTGTAGCATAGGGTTATTGTTATTAACTGTGTTGTCTGTGGACTTCCAGTTCTAGGGTTTGTAATTTAGATGAGTGGCATTTTCAACAAAAATTTATGTATGTAAGATTGTGTGATAATAGATAATGTGTTTACTCTGCTGAACACAGTGCAATTCAATTTAACTGGGTTTGTTTAGATGTATGATTTGTCAATAATCTGAATCATATTCTTACAATTGTTTTTATTGCTACTAATTACTTCATAGTATTATGTTCATGAGCAATGTTTACTTTTAAAGCAGAAGCTGAGGCGAAATGTGAATTTACTTGAGAAGCTGGTTATGCAGGAGACGTTGTCATGTCTGGTGGTGAACCTCTATCCAGGAAACGAGGGTTATTCACTGATGCTCAGGGGAAAAAATGGTTCAGGTAGTATTTTTCTCTTGATTTTTTAAAAATACTCAGAATGCTATATAAATTGTTAGAATGTGTTGTTGCTTGCATTTAACTGTTTCACTTCTAGCATAATTCCAGGGGTGGGTGGGGGATGGGAGAACAACCAACTGTACTTGAACTAAGAATTTACATAAAGCTGTGAACTGTTTATCTACAGCGTAAATGTGTAGATAGGAGTCTTTTTGATAGCCTTCCATTCTCTTATTTCCCCTTAGTTTCTGGAGCTGCATATCCAAGTTTTTCTCACTTCAGGTTCCTTCTGTCAGGTTGTTTCTTTCACTGCTTCCCATGTCTAGATCTGTCTAAAGGCATTTGTGTTCCAGTTTGGTGGCATCTTCGTGCCTTTTGTACTGTCATGGGCAATAAGAGCATGCATTATGTCACTTGGGAGCAAAAGCTAGCACAGCAAGAGCAAAATAAAACTCTGGGAACAGAAATGGATGTAAAAATTAATACTATGCCAAAAAAAGGTCTGTGTGGATAGGTTTCCGCCAACCCTACTTTTTCCTGTGGCAAGTTTGTTTTAGTGTTCTCATTGTTAATGTTTGAACTTGAAATGCAAAGGTGATTGTGTTTTGTTTAAATTCAGATTCTGAGACCATTCGTCTGCCTTATGAGGAAGGAGAGCTGCTTGAATATTTGGATGCAGAGGAACTGCCACCTATTTTGGTTGATCTTTTGGAAAAATCTCAGGTTTGAAATTTTTGTTTTCAAAAAGAACTTACGTATTGTACCCAGATAGACCTTGATTTTTTTGAGTGCTTCACATAGGTGATTGTAAGCACAAGACATAAAACACTTGTGCATATGAAACTGTAGTATTTCATGCCTCAAATAAATATTTTATTGATATATAGGAAAAACAGGTAGTAAATACTGAGGAGAAGGAGATAAAAGAGAGATTGCTATGATAAAGGCTGTGAAACGTCTTCAACTCTGCTCTAGCAAAATGTCCTTTATTCTTTGTCATTATGGAATGTTTGGCATGGGAATTTCTTACAACTGCATTACTGGCATATGAAAACGCTGCATTTGAAGCTTGCATTTTAGATATGTCTAGGTATATAGGAAAGACTGCTGGTCTGAAAAACTTAGTCATTAGTTTTAGTCATAGTTTCACTAAATTTTATATGTTGTATAACAAACTTCGTTGTAGAGACAGGAGAAGGTTGGTAAATATTTGTGTATTCAAAAGTTGGTGTTTTTCTTTCAACCAGGTTAATATTTTCCATTGTGGGTGTGTCATAGCAGAAATACGTGACTATAGGCAGTCTGGTAACATGAAATCTCCAACATACCAAAGCAAGCACATTCTTTTGCGACCTACAATGCAGGTAAAGAAGAACCTTAAGTAATTTCTCAATGTTACTGTAGTTCCTAGACTGGATAGTCACTGTTATTGAACATATATTAAGAAATCTTATTATTCAGTTGAAAACTAATTACCCTTATGTCTTTTTCCTCAGACTTTAATTTGTGATGTGCATTCTATAACAAGTGACAACCACAAATGGACACAGGTAGGTTAGAGGTTATTTAGAAACTTTACAGTGATGTCATAAATACACAACAAAATGAAAATTTATTAATATTTTTTATTTGTTTAATAAATTTTTTTCAGTCTTTTCTAAGATAATGTCCACATGCATAGCTATATAGAAACTGGACTACTGCAAAAGTTTTCATATTTTTAAATTTATTAATAGCTGTGTATATTACAGGAGGACAAACTCCTACTTGAGAGCCAACTTATTTTGGCTACAGCAGAGCCTTTGTGTCTTGATCCTTCAATAGCAGTGACTTGTACTACAAACAGACTCCTGTACAACAAGCAGAAGATGAACACTCGCCCCATGAAACGGTAGTTTTCACTATGAAACATGTTTTCAAAGAAAAATATAAATAATGCTTTATGTGAAAATTTAGCTTCTCATATGTAATACCTGCTTAAATAGGAATGTGTGAGAAACAGTCAAGAAATTGTATCATATTTTTGAGTGCTCAATATTGTATTATATTTCACTTACTGGTAGATAGTGTAGTATGCTTATTTTTGTATGTCAAAGGAAAATGTATATATATTTTCTTAACATAATCTGTCATATTGCAGTTTGGATTTGGGGTTTTTTTTGCATAGATATTGTGTAAGTGGAGTCAGATGGCATGTGAGCAATGTAAAATATATAAATGGATATGTTGCATATTGATCTCTAATTTGTTAAATGCTACATCTAAGTTTAATCCTGGATGAGCAAATGAAAGGAATTATTTGTACGTTTGACATTCAGGCTAAACAGGAGTGTAAGCATATAAGAGTCTTGGAAAAATTTAAAATAATGTGTTACACACTATGTACAAATGTTGAATTTTTGTCACTTTTGTGCATGGTTGGGCCCTTTTTTATTTTGCCAAACCAATGGTAATTTCTTAAAAAATATAAATAATGAAATTGATCAAGCTGTCGTTGAAATTAAAGCTTAGTGGTCAACAACTATTCCACTGGAAAAGTAAGAAAAAGGGTTAAATGAATGTGCAGAGCGGCATTACTGTACCCATGAGTTTGTCAGGAAACAGAGACTAGGGGATAGTTACTGTCTTTATAACCTTATAGTTACATAAGTAGTACAAAGATCTTTTGATGGAACTGAAATCTATGATAATGCACAAATATTTTAAGCTTGGGAACTTCTTAATTACTCAGTTTGATGTATTTAAATTACGCATTTTAAAAATAACTCCATTCTTAGTGCTGAAACAGATGAGCAGAATACAAGTATATTTTATCAATATAATCAAGTTTTGGAGTTGTACAGTGTAATCCAGAAGAGCAATTTTAAACTAGTATTTAAAAACTTCTTAGTCTCAATGTAAGTAGTAGTACCCTGCATATTTCTGTGTTTGTACACAGGCAGTGGAGAATTTAATGTTCATGGTTTTACAAGCTTATGTGTCATTTTGCCATAGGTGCTTCAAAAGGTACTCAAGGTCCTCTCTGAACAGACAGCAAGAAGTAGCTCACTATTCAACTCCACCTCAGCTCAGACTACTTGACTACTTACAGAAAAGGAAGGAGAGGAAAGCAGCCCAGCAGTATGACCTCAAAATTTCAAAAGCTGGAAATGTAAGTGTTCTGAAAAGTAATGTAATATACTTCTAACTATTTAATTGAAGTATTTAATATATTAATCCTGCCTTTTCATCTTCCAGTGCGTAGATATGTGGAAGCAGAACCCTTGCTACTTGACTGCTCCTTCTGAAGTAGATGTAAGACCACAAATTGTTATGTATAATTAGCAATTATTAGAAATTGTATTATATGAAGAAGTGTCTAAGAAATAACTGGTATCAAAGAATGACTTTTAAAAAATGGGAGTGACTTTAACATTTGCAATTACTTTTCTGTACCATAAGGTATAAACACAAGCCACACTGTACTGTCTTGCAGTTGAACAGAATAGTTTGGGTGAAGTAATCAGTACAAACAAATTATTAGTATTGTTCTATAGGCTCAATGAGCACATGTCTATTTGAAGTTGTCCAATAGGATGAAAACCAGAAAAACAAATGAGGTCTGCAGATTATTTAAAGATTAGTCACTTTTCATCTTGGTAGAAATTCCTCTCTTTTGATATGTTATACTATGGGACAGTAATATTTTGAAAAGTTTTAAATTTTATACAGAGGATTCTAGTTGAGAGTTCTTTTGTTCACTCTGTGTGCATTTGTCTCTCAGGGGTATTCATATTTTTAGTTTCTGGCAGTGGCGAAACACATACTACTGATGTACTAGTGCACTACAGAAGGGACTCATAGAATATCCTGAGTTGGAAGGATCCACAAGGATCATCAAGCCTAACTCCTAGTCCTGCAGGACAGGACAACCACCAAAATCATACCATATGTGTTGTCCAAATGATTCTTGCACTTGCTCAGGTTTGGTGCTGTGACCACTTCCCTGGGGAGCCTGTTTCAGTGCCCAACCACCCTGTAGGTGAAGAACCTTTTCCTAATATCCAGCCTAAACCTCCTCTGACACAACTTCAGGCTGTTCCCTTGGGTCCTGTCACTGGTCACCAGAGAGATCAGTGCCTGCCCCTCCTCTTCCCCTCACATGGAAACTGCAGACTTCGATGAGATCTCCCCTCAGTCTCCTTTTCTCCAGGCTCAACAGATAAAGTGACCTCATCCACTCCTCATACAGCTTCCTCTCAAGGACCTTCAACATCCTTGTGGCCCTCCTTTGAACTCTCTCTAGTAGCTTTATAGTCTTACATTGTAGCACCCAAAACTGCCCCCAGCACTGGAGGTGAGGCCACCCCAGTGCAGAGCAGAGTGGGACAATCCCCTCCCTTGCCCGGCTGGCAATGCTGTGCCTGGTGCCCCCCAGGAGAGGGTTGGCCCTCCTGGCTGCCAGGACACTGCTGACTCATATTTGACTTGCCATCAAGCAGGACCCCCAGGTCCCTTTCCACAAGTCTTCTCTAGTATACTGAGATTTTTTTTAAAAACTACAGACTAGACAAGACTAGCTTTGGACATCACAGGGTCAGCAAGAATGCGAATTGCACATGAAATGACAGTGTAATTTTCTACAAAGCAAACCTTCTCTCTTTTCACTTCAGCTGTGTTGTACCTGACTTAATCAGAGGCTTTAGGAATTACTGGTATTGTGAAATTACTTAACCATTCCATGTTGCATGCAGGCAATGATTTCAATCTGTAGTTTGAAACCATATTTCACTCTTCTGTTAAGTTTAATGCAGCAAATACGGTGTAACACTAAGTGTCAAGTTCTGAAGGTTCTTCAGTTAAGTTTCTCTGAATGCGTAACATAGGGGATTCTTTCTTTTCTGATCTCTCTATTTTTTTTAAGGTGGAAAAGTATGCCAAAGTGGAAAAGTCTATCAAGTCTGATGACTCACAACCAACTGTCTGGCCAGCACACGTGAGTAGTTTAGACCTTTGGCTAAACTTCACTGTCTCTAGTTAAAATGCCTCATATTTCAATGAAATCAGTGTAATGTGGAATAATCTTCCATGGGTTAGACAGACATGAGAAGATTACCAGAGATACTTGTAATTTTATACAGTAAAGCAAGCATGTGATCAGTCTGATTTCCTCAGATTTTCCAGAAATACAAGGATAAGCAGCTTGTAGTAAAGAAAGGATAATAATTTACATGGAGCAGTACTCTGCACAACAAATTGCTTTCTTTACTCAGCCACTCAAAGGCTGATGAAGAAAAGCTTTATTGAAATCAAAATGTTAAATTTGGAAAGAGATTAATATTAAATGCCCCTTACAAAAAACTCTTCCTGCAATGTTTAAGTTGAACCTTAAGATTTTTGGCACAAACTTTGTGATTTGATAAGAAGTAGTAATTTAATATAATCAGACATAAATAATTGATTAACTTTTCATAATTTCAAAGTCAAAACACTATCTTTATTAACAGCATGTATCATGATATCTTTGTAGTTGCACATTGGAAAAAAGTAATACTTTCCCCAAGAACTTAATCTTCAGCTCCAGCATTTTACTCTGAACATTTTTTGCATTGTCATAGTTCATATAAAACTGTTTCTGTATATGTTTACTCAGTCTACCTTTCCACATCTAGCATGATTGTTTGGGGTTTGCAATATCTTTGTATTTTTAGGAGATGATAAACTCTTTTCCTCTCATCCTGTTATGTAACTTCTGGAATCACTTTCATTTTAGATGATTCACCCATTCCTATAGAGTGTTACTTACTTTCAGAGTTACTTATAGAGTGTTTCTTACTGTATATTGTGTATAGAGCTGGTCTGTTTTACTGTTTCAGCTAATGCTTGTTCAAGACTTACTAGGTCATTCTGTCTTTTTAGGAAATGAAGGATGATTATGTGTTTGAATGTGAAGTTGGTAATCAGCTTCAAAAAACAAAATTGACCATTTTTCAGTCTCTTGGCAATCCCTTGTACTATGGTAAAATTCAGACACTCAAAGGGGATGAGGAAAATGACAACCTATTAACTCCATCACAGTAAGTTACATGTTCTATTTTAAACTATGCTGTGATCCAGTAGGTGAAGGAAAACAAACATTACTTACAATTTTCAGTCAGAAAATATTCTAGAGCTAGATGTCTGAGTTAAGATTTTTTTAACAAAAAAAAAAAATAGAACAAAACAAAATGTGTACAAGCAACTATCATATTTCAAATGTACTTTTATCTTAAGTTAGTACATTCTTTTACGTTAAAGATACATTAGGCAGAAAATAAGACCACCAGCAATCCAATCATGCAAATTGTGGAGACACTATGAGACACTGTTGTTGCACTCTTTTTTGTGATACTCAGAATTTTGGTCTCAAAATTTGCCTGATGGAAGTGACTTGACTATCTTCTGTTTACTCTTAGATCAAGTTAAACTAAGTCAGTGAAGAAAAACATGAGCTTTTAAGAAGCTTCATAGTTTTGAATTGTTTGGCATATGCTGGTTTTGGCTGCGGTTCTACAAAGATTCTGTTCTCAGCTCTTTTTGTTGTATGTACCAGATTATTGGTGTGGAGGAACCTGTGCCGCAGAGTAGAGCCTATAAATTTCAGTAAGGCAAAGAGCAGTGAGCCTGGGCCAACTTTTTAGTTCTGTTAATGAAAGTTATTTTTATCGTCTAGTATGTAATCATTCTCCTATTTTTTATGAAAATCTTAAAACACCCTGAATATTAAGAATATTTTATTCCTAGACTTCAGCTATTTACTGTTTGTTTCCCTGCTGTTGTGGTTTAACCCCAGCTGGCAACTAAGCACCATGCAAGCACTCACTCCCTCCTCCCCGGCTTCCCTGATGGGATAGGGGAAAGAATCACAAGGGTAAAAGTGAGGAACCACATGGGTTGAGATAAAGACAGTTTAATAGGTAAAGGAAAACCCACACATGCAAGCAGAGCAAAACAAGGAAGTCATTCACTGCTTCCCATGGGCAGGCAGATGTTTGCCTGTCTCCAGAAGGGCAGGGCCCCATCACACCTGGTGGTTACTTGGAAAAACAAAAGCCTTCACTCCAAATGCTCCCCCCACCCCTCTCTTCCTTCTTGCCCTGGCTTTATATTCTGAGTACGATGCCATATGGTATGGAATATTCCCTCCTTTGGTCAGTTGGGTTCAGCTGTCCTTGCAGTATCACTTCCCAACTTCTTATACACCCCAGCCCTTTTGCTCATGACAGACAGAAAAGACCTTTGTCAGTACTGCTTAGGAATAGCTACAACACCCATGTGTTACCAACACTGTTTTCAGCACAAATGCAAAACAGCCCTGTATCAGCTACCATGGAGAAAATTAACTCTACCCTAGCCAAAACCAGCATGCATACTTAGTACTGATTTTCCTGGAACAACAGTGCTAGCTTAGAGTTGTGTAATAAGGCTGGGAATTAAATGAATTTAGAGGTATTAGATGCCTGGAGGGTTTTGGAAATCATGGCTAAGACATTGACAATTAAAGTTCATCAAAACTTGGATAACTCCTCATTAGCAAATTGTCATATGAAATGAAAGGTGAAGTAAATGTTTTTGTTGTTCTATAAAATAAAATAATTTTTTTTTTAATATTTTTTTCTTTTTGATGCTAGAGAAGGGGAAAGTTCAGTGAAGTTAAAAAGCATAGTAATAAGTTTGCAAGCCGTAAGTGTTGTGCAAAAGAGAGATACTTATTTAGGAGGTCTGGAAAATCACAGGGAATTGGAATTGATATAAGTGAAATCAAACAATGGAAACTGAATGTTTCTTAATATGCATAGGGCTGTTTTTGACATCCCTTCAGGACACTTGTATTTCAGTCTGAGTGTACTGGTATGTATTTATACATAACTTTTCCTTTATACTTTTTACATTAATAATTCTGTAGCAGTTACTTCCATTTTTTTTTAAATATAAAATCCAAAACTTCCATATTCTGCCTTTTCCTTTGTAGGTAATTTACTGTTAAAGGAGACCATATTATACACATATGTGTGTATATTGTATGTATAATTAGGAAGTCAAGTATGTATTTCAGGTACTGAATGATGCTCAGTCCATTAAATGGATACATTACCATTTGTATTTTGAGCAGGCATGAAAAAACCAGCACTGTCATTTGTTTGAAGCCTTGTGATTATAAAAATATGTTCTTTTAGTCCAATGCATGACTGAAAATGTATTTTACATTTTAGGTTCCTTATTGGTTCGAAGACTGATGCTGAAAGGTAAATTAATATGGTTTGTAGAGCTATTTGGCTTGATGACAAATAATAAATTTTTTTCCGTTTTGGCAGTTATTACTGCCAATGCTATGGTTATGAAAACAGATGCAGAAAAAAAGGAAAAATAAGAGAAATAAGTCATCATAAAAGAAGTAGGATAGTGTGTATTTTCTGTATTTAACAAGCAAGGAAGAATAGAGGACATCAAATATATGAGTACAGCTTGTCATGCTACCTGAACTTTGAGAGCGCTTAGCAGTAATTTCATCCTGACATTTGGTATGGTAAATTAGCAGTTGTGGAAATGGTTCATTTGAACTTGTCATTTGAAGTGTAATCTAAGATTTAAGATTTATACATCTTAGTTTTGTCTGTTGTGCATGTCTTGATTCAGCTTTCCTAGAGAAGCAAATAATAAAACCATTTTTCAATATATTTTAGTTGCAGAATGAGTAGGAGTAGCAATTCAGGGATAACTGAGGCAGCAAAATAAGTGGTTTTTAAGTGTTTGTCAGTGTGCATCACATTAGATTGCCTGTGCATATGAGCACAGAACCTTTAAAAAGCAACTTCTGTCAGAGCCAGTTGTGGTTTTGTGCCTCCATAGCATACCTGCAGCTGATGTACATGGTGCCTGGCAGGGAAATGAGTCTTTGATTTGATCAAAAATCAGTAATAATGTTCTTTTTTTAAATAAGTAATTTTGATCAAGAAATCTTTGCTTATATTCTCTCCTGCCTCCTTTGTGCTGATAGTTCTTCTGCTTGTTGTGTAAGCTGAACTGGGGGGAGTGGTTGGCTGAGAAGTAAAACAACAATATTACAAGAACCTAGTTTTAACTGGGATGGATTTCCTGATCATGTTTGTCACTGGGTTGCACAAGTTCTTTCATTAGAGTAAGCAACAGGGTTTCAGGGACAAGGACAAGAAGAAACAGTGGAGGAGGACAGGACCACTTTTTCCAGTAAAAAGCATTTTACTATCCTCATTCCACTGTAATTTTAAGTAACTCTAAAATCTAATTGCTAAAAGAACTACACTGCCCCCTTTCCTCTGTCGTGTGTGTCAGGGCCCTTGCTTGTGTCTGCATTAGTCAGGTAACAGCATATGACAGAAGCAGGGCTATGTCAAAATAAAGTGTGTTGTAATGGAAATATTCCAGCAGGTTTTCACTGAGGTCCAGCCAGAGTGTAAGTGACCACAGCACTTCAGCTTGATATTTCGAGGTCACTTTGTATATTGTGCTCATGTTTGCAAAACAGTATTCCCTCAACTTGGTTATCTTAGATTAGTACAGATGTAGTGTTTGATTCAGTTTGACAGAACAGTATTTTACACGTTTGCCTGATGCTTTATCAAATGTCTGTCATAATGCTCACAGAGGAGTGACTGTTCAGCCCTTGTATTTAGACTCTCATCTGATATAGATCTCAAGTTAAAGGAGGGTCAACTATTCCACAGGCAGCATAAGCAGAAGAGACACTTTTATAAAAAGATTCTGGGCCTGTGTAATAAAGGGGGAATGGGATCTCCATTGACTGACAGCCCAAAGATCTGCAGTTACTTTTGGGAACAGAACTGTTCTGTCTATTGTTTTCCACATTCCTCCAATAGAGTGTTTCTCACACTGTACTTTGCATTAGAAAAAAAGATAGTAAAAGTTAAAATGGAATAAATCTAAGAGCCCGGGTATATAATGTAGAAAGATACAAAGAGGTATAACTATGTTTTATATATGTGCATCTCTATGTTATATAGAGATATGCTTACATAATATATAAAATATATAGCTATTACATATACAATTATGTGTTTATCTATACACATCTACTTTAGAAGTTCAAAGTTGTTAGTGTTTTTATGTCCTCATTGTTTGTTTCAGGGTGGTGAACCAGTACCAGGAGTTAGTGCAAAATGAAGCTAAATGTACTGTGAAAATGTTTCATAATTCAAGTGGATCAGTCAGTCATCTTTCTCCAGGGAAGGAAATGGAAGTGAGTTTATCAAGCTACACATTTCTTTTATTTGCCCATAATTATTGAATTATTAGAATCATTTTTGCTATCCACATTTAACAGTAAAATAACCTAAAATATCGTCCTGAATGAATTTTTAAATGCGTTATGGTCATGATCATTCAGTGTGAGTATACAGGAAAACTTAGTGGAAAGCATTTATGTTTTCAGTGTTCAAATGTTGTCTTTTAGCTGTTTTGAGGGATGGTGGGTTGGCTGTGTATCATGTAGTCAGCTCCAAGGCTTTGTTTTAGCATTTTCCCCTGTTCAGATGAACCCTTCATAGAGCAGTATAGTAAAATGCAGCTGTGTGTCTTGTTTTGCAGGTCAGTAAACACAGAAGCAGATGGAGTAGCTGAACTTCTTTTACCTTTAAAAATTCAAATTATTTTCTCTTCAATTTGAAGAGGAAAACTTAAAAACTGAACAAACAAACAAAAAACAAAGGCAAAAAACACACACATACATTTCTACATTTCCATTTCAATTCTTGCATTCCCAAATTTTCCTGCCTGTTGGCATTGCCTTGAGTTTTATTTGCTGCTTCTGCCTTTGTTTAGTCAGAGTCAGTACTTTAGCAGTGAGCTGTATGTTAAACTCCTGCTAGTAAACCAGATTTGTATCCACTGGGTATTTCCTTTGTGACATCTTTCCCCTAAATAACTACTTATAAACTCCAACTCTGAAAGAACTAGTTCCTGGTGTCAGCCAAAGTGGCAGCATTCCAAGGCCAGCAGTTGCAGAAAGGGATATGAATGTTTCTGTATATGTGTGCACACATACAAGCATGTACATGCACGTGTGTATATATACATTAAAATCATATCATAATTGGGGTGGAAGGGTACTTGTGGAAGTCAACTTGTCTTCCTTTCCAAGCCCCCACCAAAATCTGGACCAAAGTTACTCAGGTTACTGTATTTAATGATCTAGTCACCATTGGAATGGGGCATTGGTCTTTATTTTCAAAATCAGGAAAGCAGATTTTAAAAGAAGAAGAGAAAGGTAGTCCTCAGAATTTTCCTCAGAAGATTCTTTTTTATAAGCAAGCAATGAGAAACATGTAGAGGGACTGTCTCTTATTACTGAGAATCAGTGGAAGCTAAACTCAACAAAAAGGGTGATTCTGCGCAACACACAATGCTCGATTTCTTAGCTCATGCACAATCTAAGTGAGGATCCAGTACTGAAATATTCCGTTCACTTTATTGCCAGCCTCATGTCCTAGTTTCAGCAGTTTGTGGACTGTATGTCTGTTTAGATATTACTTTCTTTTATGGATATCTGCTTTTTAGTTAAAAACACATAGACTGTGAATGTGTTTCACTGTTGAGTCTTTTGACAGTGTCAGCTATTGGAATTAAGGATTTAGGGTCTGTTGTGAGTGACTGAGAACTACAGGCTCAAGTAGCTAAAGTAGATTTATGTTCAGACAACCTGATTATTAGGTTGTAAGAACAAACAAAAAGGCTGCATCTTCCCTCTAAAAATATGAAGTTCTGGTCCCACTGAAGCCATTGGGGAAATGTGTCTTGATTTCTCTGCATTCAGGATTTTTCTGAATTTATTTGAAATCCTGCTCCCAGAATGAAGAATTCTGAACCTGTTCTTTAAGTCTGTCTTGGTTGAAAATGACAGGTATATACAGAATGAATGAATGAAATTATGTAGTTTTTCACGTAAAACCTAAATGTTCTATTATTTCAAGAGTATTTGTCACTTTTGTGTTTGTGAAAATTATTATGAAGAATTTCAGAATTATGGAGAAAAGTGAAACTCTTTAATTATTTTACTTATTTCTTTGCTCAGTTTAAATTTTTACCGGCACTGACATGCTGCTTCTTGATGGTAAACACTTTATCTAAAGACAGTTCATCATAGGTTATGTTTTTTTAAATAAATACATAAGCATCTGAAATACCTGAAAGGAATTCTGTCGTAGTTTTGAGAAGCCTTAATACAAATCAATTGAATTGTCTTTTCTGTCAACTATGTGGAAGCTCTCATCATTGCTGTGGTAGTGTTAATTTCTCTTTCCTCCCAGCAGCCAGAAAGTGTATCAGGCTCTGTTCAGTCTTCAGTACTGGGGAAAGGTGTAAAACACCGACCTCCTCCTATCAAATTACCTTCAAGTTCAGGAAGTAGCTCTTCAGGTAATTATTTTTTGACTCAAGCATCTCATTTTAACATGTTCTGACTGTTGTAAAATGACAGGATATGCTTTTAGTAAAGATTTAATAAAAAAATACCAGTATCTGTGAGAAGAGCATGGGTTTTGGGGTTTGTTGTTGTTTTTTTTTTTAATTTCTGATTATATTGTTCACGAAATTGTATCCTAATATTCAAGTTAACATGTAGTCACAGAACAGTAATTATTTTAATTATGCTTTTCCAGGTAATATTTTTAGTTCACAACCATCAAGTGGCCATCTAAAATCCCCAACTCCGCCTCCTCCTTCTAAGCCTCCTGGTCTTTCTCGGAAACAATCTATGGATCTTAATCAAGTTAGCATGCTCTCTCCAGCTGCCATGTCTCCTGCGAGCTCTTCACAAAGTGAGTCACGACCTAAATTCTCCATTAAATCTTAGGCTTTTGCATAAATGCTTCCTGAGATAAACTTCTTAACCTGTGGAATGACGAAACTTAAGTGTACAGTGTACCCTAAATTGTATAAGTTGTGCAGCTTTAGGCAGGTCTCTTGTTCACTGTATGTATTTTATGTTTATTGTAACTGTGTTCGTTTTCTGTATATATATGTATGCACCCTCTGTGTATACGTTTTAATACATTTTATGCAATTAGCATGATCTCCTCATATGAAAGGCTGGTAGATGATGTGATGAGATAAAATTCCAAAGTGTAGATTTCTTTCCTCCAGTGTAAAAACAGTATGTTAGATCAATTTGCTTTTACATAATTTAAGCATCTGGTTTTTTAAATGTTATAGGAGCTGGTGCAGTTGTGTATCTATGTATGTATATAATCTGATCAGTCCCAAGGTGATGATACAATAAACGATAAGATGATTTTTTAAAAACACTCCTACACTGTTTTACAAATCATTGCTGATTGCAAGTGTGGTGGTGATGCTGCTGATGATAGCACCGTATTCTCAGGTGTCAAAATGCAAATTTCAATCAAAAGTGACATCCTAGTTTAAGTATTTTCATTAACACTGACAGGGTCATTGTAATCATAGCTGTAGATCATAAACATTTTTTAAAACATGTATGCGTCTTGAGCCGTTTCATGAACAGACCTGTACAAAGAGGAAACCATAGCTGCAGCTTCTCAGTTTTCTTATGAATAATTGTATACTGCACATTTCAGTATCCTGCATGGTATTATAATATGCTTTTTGCATTAAATAATTTAAAATCTGGGTAGCTCAAAAGGTGTAACTTTTCTGCCTTCTTGTTTTGCACAAGATAAAAAAGAAAACTTATGAAAGTTTTCTTCCAAAATATTGAGTCTGGTTTTATGTTAGTATTATAAATTGTGTAAATCTGCTGCACACAGTTGTTACTTTAAGGCTCTGGTCACCATTCATATTTATTTCCTTTCTTTCTCCAGGACATGAAAGCTAAAAAAAAAAAAAAGAAAACCAAAAAAACAGCTCAAGCTTTTTGGGGTTTTGTTTTGTGTTTCTATTGATAAACTTTGCCTACTGCATCCACAACAAATACAGCTGTATGTGCTACATTTAAGCCGAGGGAATTACACAGTAGCTTTTAAAGATGCAGTATTATCCTCTGGTTCTTAAATATCAAATAATTGCTTTTTACGTGGTCGATATTTGGCAAATGGCAGTTTGACTATCTGATGAAATTTAGATCAGCCCCATGATTGTTGAAATAGTACATGTTCTTGCTGACTCTCTTCTTTTCCATGAAATGTTTTTAACACGATGCTATTGTGCAGGCAGTACATGGATACTATTTGTTTAACAGTTTAGGACAAACATTAATTAGGTTAAAATGATCACTAAGAAATTCTTTTAAGTATTTCTGAATGGAATTATGACTTAATATACGATAAATTATGGAAGCCTTAAAGGAAAATAGAAATTGGTGTATGCCACAAGGAATGAAGCATGGAGAATGGGTTTTCTTTGTGATTACACTGCATCCTTAACAATGAATGTGTGCTGCAGCACTTGTGTCATGTAGAAATTAACACTTGCAGTCTAAAAAACAGAAGAAATTGTCAGTGCTAAGTAAGATTCCATTAACCTTATTATACAAAAAGGACTGGCCTTTTGTAACAAACTAGCACTTTTTATTTTTCTCAATGAGCAGGGTCTGGAACTCCTAAACCATCTACTCCTACTCCAACCAACACCCCTTCATCGACCCCACACCCTTCTGATGCTCAGAGCTCAACTCCTATTACCCCTTCTGCCACCCCTACTCCCCAAGATTCAGGCTTCACCCCTCAGTCCACTTTGTTAACCCCGTTTGCTCAGCAGCAAATGTCTCTGAGCCAGGCACTGCCTGTAATGACCATTCCTCTTTCCACCATGGTAACATCCATTACTACAGGAACAACCTCCACCCAGGTCATGGCAAACCCTGCAGGACTTAACTTCATCAATGTAGTGGGCTCTGTGTGGTAAGTCTTTTGTTATGATGGTTTCTAAATTTGCCATGGGGGTTGGTTGGCTGGTTGGTGGGAGGGGGTGAGGTCCAGGACTATCCACCATCCGTTAGGGTAAATATTTTTCAGGATCTGCAATACAAAAAAGATCACTTGCTTTGTAATTACAAAGTGAAGAGCCACTAGAAACTTTGTATTTCCCACACAGAAGTCACCTACTATTAGAATATTGAAAAGATCTATTAAGAAAGGCCTATATTGCTTTCATCTTTTTGGAGTCATATAGGTTCATTTCTTAAGGCTTTATCTCAATTTAATTGATTTCTGAGGTTTTGCTCTATAAGTTTGAAAACTTTTTTTATTAATCAGAGAGGAGGTAGAATATCATATGCAGACCAATCTAAATGAAAAATGGGAACAGATTCATTTCTATCAACTTAAAAAAGCATTGAGGTTAAATGCTTTGATTCTTAAAACTTATTTTGTGGTTTGAAGAAAATAAGTGCTGTCAAGAATAGATTGTATGGTATAACATGAACTGCTTTTAAACTCAGAAAAATTTTGTGATTATGATGGTCAGCATAAGACACACCTGCATTGAAGCACACTGTATCAGACATTTAAATTATCCAGCTAAGGTGTTCAGCAGTTGTTCACTGTTGATAAATTGGACATTTTTTTAATAGGGCAAAAAGAAAACGCAAACCTGTTCCTTTTATGACAGTACAACCATTTTGAAGACTGTTGGCCTTTTACTATTTCTAGAATAAAAGGACCACTTGTGGTTTATTTTCCTCAGTTGATATCAAAGAAGAAAAAAACCAGTATATGCTGATAATATGAAATACATTTGTTAGACTCTAGGCAAAATGGTTTTTTTTAAACTGCATTAATGCTTCATCCACAATCCCATAATTTACAGCAAGCAACTGATTTATTTGCAATGAGACAGAGGGCAAAAATTTAGTTATTCAGGTTTACTTGTGCCACTTGGGTTTGATGTGTTGTCTTTCCTCTTCTACAGTGGAGCACAGTCACTGATGAGTGGTTCAAACCCTATGTTGGGGTGCAACACTGGTGCCATAGCCCCTGCAGGTATAAATCTGAGTGGCATTTTACCCCCAGGAGGTCTGGTACCAAGTGCGCTGCCCGCTGCAATGCAGTCTGCCTCTCAAGCAGGTCAGTGTGACTGAGTGGGAAAGCCACCCTTCAGACAGGGACAGTTTGAAAACATTTTGTGAGAAAAATGGGCTGAAGTGGCCATTGTGTGAAGAGATTGTGTATTTGATGGCTGGCACTCAGGAACAACATACATGTTTTTGCATTCAGGGTGTAGGCTGTGTTGGAGATTGTTTGAAATTGGTTTTTGGTGAGCTAGGCTGGGGACACAGTCAAAACCTGGATTGTTTGGTGTGCTCAGTAAGAAGTTTGAGAGAAACTCCAAATTCAAATGCAATTTTGATAATGATGACTGCCAGAAGAAAGGCATGATTGAACTTAGAAAGAGGCCTCACTTTTTAAATGTGTGGGGCATTTTATTCTGGCCCTGGTACTACTTTATTCTTGTAAAACAATTAAGTAGTTCCTTATAGCCTTCAAATGCAACTATGTAAATCTTAAAAGCACGATTTAAATTATCAGTTTATTTTTTCTGAACATATAATAATGAAAAAAATCTAATATATGGTTACAGTTATGGAATGGTAGAAGACCGTCCCTTATGCTAGGACAGTCAAATCTGTCTAAACCATATGGAACCAATGTTTATCTAAACTGTCTTTAAATACCTTCACTAAAGAAGGTTCCAATCTTCCTCAGTAGCTGTTTGGAGTGGTTAATTATCCATGCAAAATGTTTCCTTCTAATTACAGTGTATCTCCTGAATTGCAATTTTTTTTTCTCCTATACCTTTCAGATGTGAAAAACAGTTGTTCACTCTTTCTCTTTACCTTCTAAGTATCAACCATGCTGTCATGTCCCACATTTGTCTTCTCTTTCTGATAGGTTGTATTTTTCAAACCTTTCATAATCCTGTCACTCTTTTCTAGACTGTCCAATTTGCTTACATCCTTCTTAACATGTGATAACCAAAACTGGACACAAGCCTGAGCTTGGCTGATTTACCACTGTGGAGCACAGCAGAATAAATGCATCTCATCTCTTTCACAACATTCCTGTTAACATTTCCCCAAATGAGGTCTGCCTATTTTTTATCTGTATTTTTTGCAACAGCATTACCTTAACGTAAGAATGGCTTTACTGGTTTAGGCCAAAAATCCATCCAGTCTATATTCTGTCTCTGACAGTTGCCATTAGAGGATACTGAGGAGAGAGTTTAAGATGAGGCAGAAGTGTGAAGTGAAACATCCCTTGTCTACAAGTGTACCTGTTCTGGCAATCTACGGCTTTGAGACTTTCTCAGCTGAAAAATATCCACATGGATCTTTGTGCTTAATATCCTGTGCTAGATTTCTAGTCTGTGGATTTATCAAATTGGTTTTTGAACCCATTTATATTTTTGGAATCTCTACAGCATCTTGTGACAGTGAATTTTGTAAGTGTAAACTGTGTGAAGAGGTTCTTTTCTTTTGTGTGCTCTGTAGTTTGTGATATGGATGATTTGGATATGTTTGTGACTTTCTGTAACTTCTCATGTCCTTTCCTGCTGTATAGACACAAAGAGAGTTACAATTTTGTACTTGGTCATTTGTCTTTTTTTAATTCAATGTTACTGAGTTTTGGACCATTTCTTCAATTCACGAGGATTGCTTTTAGTCTAGTTCTGTCCTTTCAAGCATTATCAACCTCTGCCAGTTTGGTGTCACAGATTTTTATATGCTGTGCTGTCACCCACACAACGGATGCGAGTAGTGAGCTGTGCTGGGTCTGTGCAAGACCTCCAGGGCTTCTGTTGGATAGCTGCTGTCTTAGTGGAGCATTGCTCAGATTTGGGGTGGGATTGTTTTCTGTTAAAGATTGATGAGAGTGTGTTACTTCATTGAGCCCTTGGACTTTTTTGGATTTACTATACAAACAGTAAAACTTTTTAAAGGCACAAGAAGGATCAATGAAAAATAACTGCTGTGGTGTTCCCCAAAGTCACCTTTATGTTAATGCATTAACAGGTTATAGGTCACAGGGTACAGTGTTTAGTAGTGATACAGATTTCTTTCCTCTTAGTCAACTCTTTTGCACTTTGAGTCCGAATAACTATGAACTGCATTATGGAAAATGCAGCACTGTATTAAGTATGAAATTTACACTTGCCAGGTTTCCAACTTCCAAATGTTTAGAAATAGTCCCAGTGGAAAGGTGTACTGCAAAACACAAATACAACTGGATAAAGACTCACTACTAATAAAAAGATGTTTTCTTTAACAGGCAGCCCATTTGGTTTGAAAAATACATCAAATCTTCGGCCCTTAAATCTGCTACAGGTAATTGATATACTTGGACACAATAATAATGATAATTTCTTATCTTTCTGTAGAGATAGTGCTGCTTAGTGCTGCTTACTGCACTGCCCCACACAGATCTTTGGAGCCAGTTGGTCAGACCATTTACTGCAAATTTTAATTGCTTGTTTAAAAGACTTAGAATAAGAGAAAAGGCTACTTCAGTAGAGATACCAGATGAAAATTATATTTCTAGCGCAGAACAAAGCAGATAATCCCCAGTAACAATCTAACAATGCTGACATTTGCATTCAAAAAATTAATCCTAAAATACAGTGCTTCAGGATTTGCCTAAGCTTTCATTGCAGAACATTCTTTATACTAAAGTTACAATTAGACTGTACAAAACAGTGCAGTAGAATCACTCAGAGGTTACACATAGAATGCCTAAAAGCCAAGCTCAGCATGCACAGATAGGTGCAGTAATAGGTTTAAAGAGCTTCTGGTAATGGAAGTTGAAGTTCATGGAAGACAGGGAGTTTAGAAGGTCTGTAAATGCGTTCTTTGCACTAAGCATACAGACATTGTTTATTATGCCAGAGTTGTATTTAAAAGTGGAACAGGGACTGTTTGTGGAACAGGTGGACCTTGAAGTCAGCTACCAGATGCAGGTGCAGAATTGCAGCTTCAGTGTTCCACTTATGTTGCATCATGATTCAAAAAATTATTACAGCTTTGCTACTTCCTCTTCCCACTCCTATACACACTCCAGAACCACGGAAAAGGGCAGGCACAGGAGGTAGTTATGCCAGAGTAGAACTCTTCTATAGACTTAAACGCTAGTATTTGAGTGATTCCACATTGAAGGACATCCTTTCAAGCTAGCTCTGCCACTCATATAAACCAAGGACAATGTGGCTGAAATAAGTGCACTTAAAGCTGGGGTAAGGGAGAGGAATCAAGGCCGTTTCACTATATTAAAATTCACTGAAATATTCTGAAAGTGGAAATTATATACAGTGCTTTTGAAGACTGGCATTTACCTTTCCGGTATCAGTACAGTATCTGCCATTTTAATTAGAATAATTGAAATGTATTTCCCTATGGAAATATCTTGCTATAAGTTCATGCAAGTTTGTTTTCAGGGCATGAGGCTTTTTCACAAATGGCAACAATTGTAAACTGATTGATTTTAAAGGAATTACAAAACCAAAACCAAGCCTCTAGGAAGTACATCACTATCAAAACTATGTTCATCCTAGAACAGTGGGAAACTTAGCAGTTTGATTGAATTATGCTTTTGTTTTTAATCTTCAACAGCTTCCAGGTGGTTCACTTATTTTTAACCCACTCCAGCAGCAGCTGTCACAGTTTTCTCCACAGCAACAATCTCAGCAGCCTACAACCTGTAGTCCTCAGCAACAGGGAGAACAGGTGTGTGCTAACACCCCTCAGTCTGGGGTGCATGGATGAAACAGTTTCTCCTATTCTCTCCATCTCCACGAGTAAATGAGCCATTACCCAATAGATCTGAAGCAGAGGGGGAAGAAAGTCTTCCTTGTAAACCTTCTCAAACAGCGAAGACTGCAGTGGCTCTGTTGCTATGGCTGGAGCTGGGTTATACTCCTTTATTTATATCCCTTAGAGAAAAGCTGTAACAAAACAACTGGCTGAGCATTGTCTGTCATGAAGAGAGCCAGTCCCACTGTCTGAGTGATGTAAAATCAGCTTAGTGCTATGTTTAGCATAACTAACAGATACATCAGATGAACAGAGAAAAAATGCAGTCAGGATTATTATAGAGTAAAACTTGTTACTTACACTGCTATGAGTTGGTTGACAACCCTAACTGCTGTAGTTCAACGGAATTTTCTTTGCATCAGAGGAAATATCAGTTGTCTTTAAAGCTGTAATCTTAAGACATTTGCTGTACTGCTGCCTGTAATTAAAGGCTTTAATCGCTGAGGAAGTCTAAAGTCTTAATAGAGACCAGTCTGTCCTCAAAATGACAAATTTTGAGTGGTCAATGTCACCTTAAAAATCCTAAGGTGCAGGTACCAGGTCAGTACTTAAAACATTGATGTAGCAGTTTGGGAAACTAGCTGCTCTGCTTTTGTGTTCATTTTCCCAAACATGCAAGCCTTCTGCTTACCAAATACTCTGCTGGATACTCAAGTTTGTCATAATTTCACTTACAGTGCTATGGTAGACTGTTCATAAATAAGATGCCTCTTTCAAATGTTTTATGGTATATAGCTTCCTGTGCCACAGGCCTTGTTCTGGATTGTGGGACAGGTTAATGGGAAACTTTCAGATTTGTTCACAGCATCCAAATCTCTGAATGTCAGCTAGTAGTTGAATTACTAAAAAAAGAAAAAATCACATGACCTCATACTATGGGGTTTTATTTTCTAGATACTGAACATCAAGGGCATTTACAAAAAGGCCTATGTAAGCGTAGTTCTTCTTGTGGCAAAGATTTCATCTGGAGAAAATCTCTGCATTGGTTAAATTGCCCTAAGGAACTTCTCTCATACCTTGCATTATAGAATAAGACTAGAGGGTCACTGGCGTTGGCTAAAATGAGCTACATTGAACACTTGATTCCTTAGCTTTGATAAGGACAAGAATATATGTGCTCCCAGTGCTTAGTGGAAAAAATCTAGGCCCAAAAAGAACCACAGTTTTATGTGCTATCAACATAATACAAATATGCATTCTCATCTCATGCTTATGCGTTTTCCCCACATGGTGGTTCTCTGACTCTTAGTCATTATGGAGGTGATGGTGTCTCAGTGTGCAGTCTTTTGGTCTGGTTTTCCTAGATCTTAGTGGCATTATAATGTAATGCTAAAGAAGCATTGCAACTTCTGGACTGCACCAGCTTTTTTTGTGACTGATAAGCCATGCAGTTTTCTTGAACTGTGCATATAATATTTTATTTCCCTGTGTTATAAATCAGTGCATAATTTAAGTTCTAGAAGAGGTCATAATTCAGCACCCTTTGACTTCAGGAGACACTAGGTCAGACTCCACTAATTCCTTTTAAGTGATCATTGTGAAAACTACTCTGTTCTGAAAATACAATTTTAAAATCAGGGTTTATATTTTTATGAAATTAGGGAGTGTGTGGCACAGTATGAACATGGGAGTGTGTCAGGCTTTGCACACTTTGATTGATTAGGACCTTTGTACAGGGATGATTTCAGGAAGACTTTGGGGCTGGGAGCGGAACAGGAAATTGTCACAAGATTACAACTCTTCTTTGCTAGACTGCAGAGAAGTTTACAGCTACATGGGACTGCTGCTGGGTAACAGGAGCAATACCATTTCTGCCAAAACTGGGCTATTCAGTATCTGTTTATTCTACTGTTAGTGACTACATTATAGCCTGTTATCTACACTCACTGGATGATGTAGCATTAAATGTTTTTAAATGGCACTTCAGAAGTTTGCCTTCACACTGGATTTATTTGCTTATTTGTTGATACGAAAGTTTGGTAATAAGGATCAAGCTTTTCATTTTTGCTAGGGGTCTGACCAAGGTCCATCCAATCAAGATCAGGCATTATCTGCCCAACAAGCTGCTGTAATTAACCTGACTGGAGTAGGGAATTTTATGCAACCTCAAGCCACAGGTATGTGCTTGCTGAGCCTCCTTTTGTAGCTAAGTGTTTATGTTGACAAATTCACACTGAAATGAAGTTTGGTCTTACGGAAGTCTTATGTTAGATCAGAATTATTTACTGTTTATTATCAGCACATGAATTATATGAGAAATACTTGACTTCTAAAGCATGCACTTTTCTGCTTTGTTTGGCAGTTAAGTGCAGTCAATTGATAGTATCACATGAAAATAAGTTACACTTAAGACAAAACGAAAATGCAGGGAACTTCATGCCAGACTTCATTAAGGAATGTTTCTTTAACTCTGTGCTTAACATTCAGTGTGAGAAACCTGTGTGTCTCCACAAGCACTTCATAATCTAATTATGTTCTAACTAACAGAGTATGTATATCATGTATACTTTTTTCTGCACTGTTTCCAATTTGACTCTGAAACTAATTCTATTGATTTCCCCTTTCCTGTTACACTGTATTCCTATGTCTTCCTCCCCGACCAAATCAATCTGACCTCTTTGACCTGCCTGCTTTCCCCTTCTCCTTTCTCAGTGTTGTCTCAGCTTGGCTCTGCCGTGAACAGACCTGGGCAAAGCCTTCCTCAGCAGAGACTCCAGCTCTCTTCTGCCTTGCAACAGCAACAACAACAAGCCTTGCAGCAGCAGCAGCAACAGATACAAGTAATCCAGCAACTTCACTCTGACTGTGTTAAAAAAAAAAAAGTTAAAAATACAATTCTTGGCTCCAAAATCAAAAATACTGCCCTTTTGGCTCTCTTTTTAACTAATGCAGTTATGGTCTTGCAAATTGAAGAAAACAAACAACAAAACCAACAGGTATTCGACAAACTATCATGCAAGACCTGAAATCTGTGGTTCTCTCAGCTTGGAGCACTGAATTTATTTTTATTTGTTTAAGCCTTTCACCTTCCTGATTTGCGAACATTCAAGGGGTGCTTGTGGCACATACCTGAATACTATGCCAGGTACCAGTAGATTTCAAAATGGCATGGATGTAAGCACCTGGAAATTCAAATGTAGCACTGCTACAGTCAGTACATGGAACCAACAGGTCTGCAATGCATTCCTTTAGCATTTAGATGCTTCATGAAAATACTTTAGTATTTTTTTAGCACACAGTCCCCTCTTTGTAATACATACAGAAAATGAATGTGATGCATACACTGAAGGTATCACATTAAATATGTACTGTGTAACCCAAACACTCAGTGAAGTTGCTGAGTTACTGCAGTTACTGCAATGGAGAGAAAGGGCAAAGAAACGAAGCTGTGCACATACACATGTAAAATGTTAGCTCGTGCCCTCAGCAGGCTTCTGTGCCACTGGTGCTGCTTGACTGTACCCATTGCCCCAGTACATGGTGTCTTCCTTTTTTTCAACCTGGTGCTTCCTCATTTTTTCTTCCTTCCCCTCCCTTCATTCTTCCTGATGTGAAGGCTTTATAGTCAACACTAACAAGCTTTTTCTCCCTTCTCCTTCATGGCAGCAGTTGCGATTCTTGCAGCATCAAATGGCTATGGCAGCGGCAGCAGCACAAGCAGCTCACCTGCATCATCAACAGCATTCAGGCAGCCACTCAAAAAGTAAAAGGAAAAGAGGCACACCAGCCCCTCCAAAATCATGAGACTTGCCTCTCCCCAAAAAACTTGATTCAAAGGGTTTTGGGTTTTTTTCAGATTATTAAGGAGAAGGGTTAAAATTAAATTAATGTTTTATATTACTGGTGGGAAAATGAACTTTTGACATTACACTAAAAGAAATGAACTGATTTTGGAAGCCAGCCTTACAGAACTTAAATTTCATCTATAAAGCGGCTAGCATCTGGTTTCCTCAAGTCACTTAATTTTTTAACAGAATGTTTTATCTTGTATTTTTTACCACTCAACAGCATTGTACATAGAATAAGGGTGAAAAACATTTTAGAAAAAAAGAACTTTGTAAATGTAGTATTGGTATTTGTTTATTTAGTATAAAAGGTTTGTGAACACTGTAACAAATACAATTTTTACAAATCCATTTTTGAAAAGAGATCTCCTTTTGTTCACTTGGGTGTTATACTTTTTATTACTTTGTCTATCAGCTTCTTTACTTCTTTGTGTCTTGTAATTGCTCTGGTGATACAGTCCTGAAGCTTGGCTCCTGTAAGAGGACTTCCACCTAAAAATTGAATGAAACAAGTTGATTTTCTGTTGATACTTCAGTTACGCGTATCTAACAGTGCTTTCCAAATACGAGTATTAATACAGTAATTGTCATGACAGGCACCTTTCACCTGGGGAGCATACAGCTTTCCCAGCCCTACCTTCAGGCAAAGATAATGGAAACAAACTAGCACTGCAACAGGAGACATGCCCAAAATTTGTCCTCTGCTGTATGTAGGTCAAGCCGTGACTGCTTTTTGAACTTTAGTCATGCCACCATCTTAAAACTCATTTCAAGAGCAAGTAATTTAATGACTATTCAAGCAGACACTGTTACTGTAAAGCACCCACATCTCACAAAGGAAAGCAGGTACATAATCTTTTCTCGACCTAATGTTATCATCTCCATAGGTTTCTTTGTAGTAAATTTAGAAGTACCTGGTTTGTGGACAGAACACAGTCTGCCTTCTTCATCAGTTACAATGGTTACTGTTCCAGTTGCTAAATCTTCTTCTTCAGCAGTTGGATCAACAATCAGTAATGTGCTTGTGAAAGAAAAACGCATGGAGATACACTGGTATATGTTGCTCCATTAATGTTATTGCAAAACACAGTTTTTACTGTAGTCTTACAAAATACTTGTAGACGGATTTAGTGCTCAAGCTTACCTGTTTCCCTACCACAATGGACCAATTTTTCAAAAAAGAAAAAAGCTAAAAAATGTGGGAAATTCCACATAATCAAGTGTTTATGACCAGAAAATAGGCATAAAAGCTGTAAGTTTCATAAATTTGTGACACTAACGTATTGCAGGAAAATGCCACTAAATTGCCATTTGCAATATGAAATATTGCAGTCATTATTTTGTAGTTACACAAAAGACTGGCATTGGTTGTAGGTGTAGGCTGCACAAATTTCTACCACACACCTTAAAGCAAAACTCATTTGCAATGCTAAGTTCACCAAAGTAGTTCTCAATTTCTTGTCAGAGTACTCTAACAGCAGTCAGACTGGGAGTAGTTCAAAAAGAGATTTACTGGGCTGCCTAAGACAGCTCATTTTGGCTGTCATGCCTCACATGAGCAGTTCAATGCATGGCTGTTGTTGATGTACAGGTCATCACCACTCTGCACCAGCGCTCCTCAGCCACGGCCACGCTAACCAGCAACCTACCAGTTCCATTTATTCAAGGAAGGCTTTTATGCAGAAGAAGAATGCCTCTGCATGCCAGAGTATGTAAAGCATTTTATTTAAAGGGCTGTGTCAACAGCTCTAGAAAAATTAATGAACCAAAGTTTAAAAAAACAAACAAAAAAAAAACCACATGCACACACTCCCTCAATACTTAGTTTTAAGAGCTAAAGGGAGACAAGTAACTTGTTTGATGCAACAACTGGTTTCAGGGAAGGAAACAAAGCCCAACAGACACTCATAGAAAGCCTTCTTCCACAGGCAACCTTTTGGTTTATGTGTAAGTATGTGTGATTTGTGTGTAAATAATACCCTGCTGACAGCTGTCTGCCTAGTATGTTACCCAAATGCTCAGTGTACATCAAACCTCAGACCCACCAGAAATGGTATTAAAGCAATTAACAGAGACACTTTAAAGTACCAATGTCATGCTCTGATGCACTTTGGTAATCACTTGGTCAACATTTGAGATTACTGCTCTCCCCACCCCATCTGACTTGGATGAAAGACCCTACTAATCATTTCTGCAAATACAGATTAATGTGCCATAACCCCCCAACATCTCCAAACAGACATAAACCTTGAACAGCACAGTGAGTACTATCTTGTCACTTTCTACTTTGCAAATGGATGTCACCAGATACGACTGCACTTCTTATAAACAGCAGCAGAACACATTCTTAACATTCTTGGCCTAATGAAGAGCCAGTAAACAATTCCAGATGAGGAGTCAAGTTATCAGATGTGATTACTTTGAATTCCCATAATCAAATTCTTTTCTTACATGAACAATGACTTAAGCGTGCTGGTTACACTTCACCTTGGGTAATTATGTTTTCAGTTATCCACAGGTTCTGTTGTTCTAACTGGACTGTTACCTCTTACTTCCTTTGTTGACTACATCCTTGGAATAAGCTGTTCAAAAACTACCATCTTTTATATCAGTTACTTACACAGGCTTCTAAAACATTAATTGCATTGGTAACATTCTTTCATCTCAAAGATACTTCAAAAACCTAAAACAGTACCCATCTCTGTACTTTTAAGGTTATCTTTTAGGTTGGGAATCAGTTCTGCTTTAAGCCACAGGAAGAAGCTGTACAGACTGCACTTTGTTCTGCATACTCATCCCATCACAGAACTACAGGCCCATTCAAGGACAGAGGCTGTGGATTTAAGAGGGGTGGAGCAGCACGGCCTGAGGCTCCACACTGCTCACTGGCAGAAGTGCAGAAACTTCACTGGTGGCATCCTCTGTCTTTCATTTGTTTTACAGACACCGTTGTTTCCATAAAGTACAAAACAGTTTGGAACTTACTCATCAAATATAGCAAATGATGTGGCAACTGGATGTTTCCTGATAAGCAAAGGATTCTTCTGTTTTAAATTAACTTCTGACAGACCAGTTTCTTCATTTATCATAACCAATGGCAATTGTACTGAAAAGATGAAAAAAATTACAATGGTCAAAAATATTAAACATTGCTGGGTTTAGCAGGCCTAGAGATGTTGACAACTACTGAAATATTTAAGCTGTTCTTTTAACCCACTGAAAATCAATCAGAATAGAATTTTGCCTACATTAATGGCACTCTGAACAAAAAAAAAATTCTTGAATTCGAGGAAAGTATTAAGCTTAGAACTACCCATTCAAGGAAGTATTTGATTCTTGTACTCAAGGTAACAGAGGCTTTTCTCCTTAAAAAAAATTTCTACTTCCAAAATGCCACACAAAATACTTTAGAATCATATTTAACAAAAAGTATTTTTTCCCCAGTAAGTCTACTGGACATATAAAAACCAGGAATATAATCTCATGTCATTAATTTTATATATCTGTAGAAACAGTGCAATCTGACCTTCAGCTAACTCTTGCTGTGACAACCCACAAATTGTTGGTGACAAGAAAGATAAGAGCAAATTAGCTAAGGGAATTCCAAGGCTGGCAATTCACAGTTAGAAAGGAAGGCCTTGCCATGAGCTTCCCTTTAACTGCTGCCTTCATGCGTTTAAAAGCCACATGCCTGTGAGCAGTCAGTCCATGCATTTTTTTACAAACTATAATGCATTAAGCTAGGAAAGGAATATTCTGTATTTCTGTAAGCAAAGCTTCCAACAGCTCATTCTGCCTACATAAAACACATTATCAAAAGAATACCCTGATTTAGATGTTAAACTTGTTCATGGCCACTGCTGAAGGACTCAGGTATCTTACACCAAAGAACACGTGGCAGAATAGTTGTTAGTCCTTTAAGAAAGCAATAATAAGCATACAAAAGATCCTATTTTCTAGGTGTTACACCCTACCATCATTTCCACCTTGTATTTCCATTCAAATGATAGGAAACAACCAGTCCCATGAACCAGTTACCTACTTATCAGGGTTCAAAACTAATGCATTTTTCCAAGCGACACTAATCAGAACATCTCTTGTTCTAAGGAAGACTTACCATTTTTTAATGCTGCCAACAAAGCAAAGACACTGGCATCCAGAAGGTTTCCATCATAGTCCAGACATATGATATCACAGTATAAAACCCAAGCAAGCTATCAAAAAAGATTTGCACATGTGAGATATTACGTCAGCTAAGCAATGGTGCAATATGTAAGGAAATTCTGGCCACATTAGAAATAGTCATTTCTATCATTTGATTTTTGCACTTAAGATGTAAAACAAGCTGTGAAGACTGAAAAGCAAAAACAACACTAAAACTCCCTATAACCCCAAATACCCTCTGTATTTGTACTTGTGTACAAGTACTGTGATCTTGCTACTATCTTCCTCTTCATTCCGAGATACAACTCACCTTGCCACTGGCAATACACAGATCTTCTTTCACTATTGTCTGTGAACTAAAATAAAGCAAGATTAGCAAGGATAAATAGAAAACTGTCTTGCAGAGTTGCTTGTATTTTAAATGCACTAAGATGGTTCTTACTTTTCAATCACATCTGCGATGAACTGGCTCGCTGCTTGAGCCTCTTCACCAGGTGGTCCAGAGCGAAACCTCTCTGCACAGAGGGATGGTAGCTCTACATTTGGAACTAGGTAGCAAGAATCATTAGTCATAAACTAAAGAAAGCAGGCAATGGTTTATCAAAAGCAGATAAATAAACAACAGACACTCTTAATACCATTTTATGTACTTCAAATGAAAGGCAAGACCAAGAATTTTTCAATCAAGCCTTCCTACTTCTCCCCTCAAAAACAAAGTTATGCATGAATTTGTATAAAAGAACTTCTAGTACTCTCCGTACTCAGAAACCATGTATTCCATGGAAAAGCACATACTCCTAACTATCACTTTCTGTTTATAATTCTTCTCTGACTATCATGACCCCAAACAAACTCTTCTTTAAGTGTTAAGCACTCTTCAGCAGATCAAGAAACAGCAGCATTTCCATCCCACTGCCTGACTTTACTGGTATGCCATCTGCTTTTCATCAGCCACTAAAACCTGAGGCTTTAGACTTGAGGCAAAAACATGCATAAACATTCGTGAAAAAACCCTAAGCATAGTCAAGCTCACTGAAAACAACATACTTGGGAGATGCCTTACAAAAAGGGGATTTCATCTAAGCTCTCGGTTCCATAGAATTGCTTTACTTTCAAAGAAACTCCAAACATGAGTGAGGAAGTACCACCGGGACTTACAGTTCTCTGAGAAATAAACAGTTTTAATTTCACTGTTTTTAAGAGTTATGCTTTTTGCCTACTGGGACTTTGAAACACAAGTTAACATGCCTTTGCACAACCTTGCATGCCACTATCTTTTACAGATTACCTTCTCCCTCTTAATATACTAACTGCTGCAGGTTTCTTTCCATGCCCAGCCTGGAATCAGCAATAAAAAGGTAGCTGTATATGGAAAACTCACAAGCAGAGCAGAGGGAATTCTAGATGCCTAGATGTCAATTTTGAAATTAATTTCAAGGGATGTAATACAACTTGATCCAAATTCATTCTTTTAAGAAATCTTCACAATGCAATCTTCACAACCTTTTAGCTGAAGCAATACAAAACCTGAGTAAGATCCATACTGAAACACCTACCAATATATCCCTTATTAGCAGAATCTGCTGCTGGTGCAGCAAGTTCCTGGAGAAACAGAAACGAGAAAAATGAAGACCAGAATTTCATACAAAATATTTTCCAGCTGTTCTATATACAAATGGTTGTTTTCTTCCCAGTTATCATTACAATGCGATTTACAAAAGCCATTTTTTATCAGTCTTTGTCTGTACATTTCCTATGGAAAAACTCAGTATAGGGATAAGCAGTCATTTGTATTGTAGTTCCTGGCAGGCCAGCAGTAGAGTTTAGGCTACAAGGCATTTAATAGTCTATCCAGCTCATTCCCAGTGCACTTATTAATCAATATTCAGTAACTTTTCAATTATATAGCTTTTATCTAGAAATAACAAGGACTTTAGTTTTGTACACATCTTTCCCCATACACGATGGGCATCACAAAAACACACGTTCTCAGACTATACAGGTATGATTACACAATTACGTTATATATTAATTTTCAGGTCTGGAAGTAACTCAGTGAAAGACTGTAATTGCATCTGACTGTCACATTATTGTAAATCCAAGGGTGATTAATTCTAAACACAAATGCACAAAGTCAGCTAACAGATAAATAAAAGCCAACCATACCGCTTTGACTCCACAAATCACCGTGGTATTTCCTAATTTCACCAGGGCAGAACCATCCGCAGTTGTAATTGAACCTGAAGAGAAAAAGTACTGTTCAATAAAATCTGTTTTGCTTTGAAAGGTTGGTCAGTAACATCCAACCTTCACAAAGAGTTTACGTTCCATCATTTTATACTAAACACAGGCAAAGCAAAGTCTCAAATCCAGAGTGGGGCAGAATCTCTGTATTAAACAATCAATCACTCAGAATGGCTGAGGTTCTCCAGCCTGCTGAGGCCCCTCTGGATGGCAGCACAACCCTCTGGTGTATCAGCCACTCCTCCTAGTTCATCTGCAAACTTGTGAGGGCACCTAAATTGCTGCACATACAGAAGCAGAACTGACTAATTGCACTGTGCACATTAGCCCAGGAACAGGACTGAAAACAATGTTCAAGGATATTATTGTACCATGCATTCTCTTTCATGCTTGTTGAAACTGTAAAGAAAAATCCTCCTCTTCCTGGTTTCCAAATGCAAGAATAAAGAAAACCAATTAGCAAGTCATTAAAGTCACTACTATAACCTGATATTAATAACACCTCCCCCATTATTATTATTATTCCACATAAGCACACTTGCCTATGTTGACAGTGGTTGTCCGAAATTCACCCAACTCTCTTCCATCAGGCCGACAGTTCTCTTTCTAAAGAAAAATTACAAAGTTGAAATTAGAAAACATACTTTATCAAATAACACAATAATATTTATGCTACAAAAGTTCATAAAAAATAATATTCTCTTCTTTTTAGCAGAAATATACAGCCTCAAAATATTAGGGAAAACTTGGTCACACTCTAACTGGCTTTTCATCAACTGATGCATAGTTTGTGGTTGTAGGCCTGCAAAAGAAAACCCTTGACTTTTAAAATTAAGTTTAATTTATTTAGACAATATAACAACAGACTGATTGTCTCAAGGGTAGGGACTACAGGAGGCTAGATTCACAATATCATCCAAAAATGAACACTCACTGGTAACTTAAAACAAGAGTTTCTACCTGTCTGCGTTGTTTACTGGAGCTCTTAAAATTAGAGTGAACTAAAGGAAAACAAAAGAAAAACCCTGTGCCCAAAGAAAACCCAACATTCAAATACCATCAGTCAGAAACTGTACAATACATAACCCTTATGTTAGAAACTGAAACAATGTTCTATCATGTTAGATCTGAATTGTTACTCATCACAATTTCAAGCTTTTCAAAAGCAAAGACTTTTGGTTCAATTATGAGAACCAAAACTGACTGCAATAATACTGGACTCATTTCTAAGTCAACACAGCTTCAGTAATAGATGAACTAATTTAAGGTAACAAAAGTCAGTGGTTTTCCTCCACAGGTACAGTGTGCATGGTTAGCAGCAACAGTCTCTATTACTAATTTCTGTAGTACCTAAAAGTCTGGTTTGACATAATTTTGTGCTAGACAAAAACCTGCATCACCATCTTAGTCAAATTTAACCTGAACTCTTTTCAAGACCAACAGAAGCATTTACCCATCAAGATGAACAGCATCAACACCACAGATGGAAAGGAAAACATGTTCTGAAGAGCGCAACTATTTTTTCCCTGCTCAGAGAGTTTTTGGGGTTTTTTTTCAGTTTCCATTTCAATAGTTTCAGGTTTCCATACAGACAAGTTAGAAGAGCAGAAGCGAGCAAGAAAAAATTCACTACAAGGAATTATACAGGCATCTCATGTTTCACTCACCAAAAACCTCCTGTAATATTCCAATGGTTCCACAGTTCTAGAACAAATAGAAAGAGAAGTTCAAATGCAAGCTCCTGAGTAGGCAAGAGATAGCAAAAAAAAAAAAAAAATCAGCAAGCACAAACCCACAACAATAAATAATTTGGGAATCAAGATGTCTGACAAAGCTCTTTAGCAAAATAGTTACAGAACAATGAGAAAACTCTAAACTGATCTAAAAAAAAGATGTTTTCCTAGATTCAGTTCCAAAATGCTTCTTCTGTACAAGGAACCTGCCTGCACCTACACCTAACAAAAACTGCTAGCTTTCACCTCAATAATCCTGTCTATTAGTTTTAAATCAAAGGAAGTGTTTAGTGACAGAAGGGCGTAGAATGTCTTTCACGAAAGGCAGAAAGGAAAATTTTACTATAGTGTGTGAAATATCTGTTAGTTTAAGGACTGCATTCAGATGTGGAAAACGGTATAAAAATCTTAAATTATTCAGTTTTTCTTAGAGTCTTTGAGAAAATATAAAATTACAAAATATATTTCATGCAGTGCTTCAGATATACATTTAAGACATAGCGAAGAATCAAGAATGCTGGGACAGACTACCCGGAGAAGCTGTGGATGCCCCGTGCCTGGAAGTGTTCAAAGCCAGGCAGGATGGGGCTCTGAGCAACCTGATCTAATGAAAGGTGTCCCTGTCCACGGCAGAGGGACTGGAACTGGATGATGTTTGAAGATCCCCTCTGACCCAAAGCATTTTACTGTTCTAAAACGAGTAGCTGTAAATGGGAAGCCATTGAATTCCCTACAGTTTTAACTTCCTTATAATGCTATCAGCTGTGTCAGGGAAGGTTTAGGTCGGATAGTAGGAAAAGGTTCGTCACCTAGAGGGTGACAGGGCACTGGAACTTCCCCAGGGCAGAGGTCACAGCACCAACACCGTCAGAGTCCAAGAAGTGTTAGGACAACGCTCTCAGGCACATGGTGTGACTCCTGGGGGTGTCCTGCACAGGGCCAGGAGCTGGACTCGGTGATCCCCAAGGATCCAGCTCGGGATACTCTGCGATTCTGATACCAGGTAGCTCCGGGCCTCGCTGAGCTCCGCTTTTTGCCGGGCCTTTTGCCGGCTGCCCAAACCCCGCTCGCTCAGCCTTTCCCGCACACGCCGGGACTCCACCGCCCCCCCAGCACCGACCCCATCCCGACGAGACGCACCGGGCCCGCTCCCCGCGCGCGCAGCCGCCGCGGCGGCGGTAACGGGACAGAACCCTCGAGGGTCCCGGCGGGGCCGGGGCGGCGCTGCCGCGGGCCTCGAGCGCGGGCAGGGGCGGCGGGGGC
>VZTJ01011333.1:1524785-1563908 GCA_013397795.1 Orthonyx spaldingii | reverse complement strand
TGGGGCGCTGCCCGGGATCCCGGCCCTGCCCAGGGGTCCCGCGGTCCTGCCGCACCCCGCAGGCGGCAGGGCCGGCCCGGGCTGGGCGGCAGCGGCCGGCGGGGCTGCGCTTGTGCGGGGGGTTGTACGGGGAACGTGTCTCGGCAGGGCGTGGGGTGCCGCGCCTGGGAAAGGGGACCGAGATGGAGCAGTTTGGCCTTACAGCACGCCTTGGGAAATACCCTGGTATCGCCTTCGCGTTAGCCAGTTGGGAAGTTGCTGTGTTTCTGCGTATCTGAAATGCCCTGCGGGATTGAGAAGTTCGACCCCTGGAAAGCGAAATTCTGCTGTCTGTCCACAGTGCCACGTATGCATCCTGCCCAGGGAGGTGGTGGAGTCACCGTCCCTGGAGGTATCTAAGGAAATGCTGGACGTGGCAGTCAGTGCAGTGGTCTAGTTGGTATGGTGCTTTTGGGGCATAGCTTGGGCTCGGTGATCTCCGAGGTCTTTTCCAACCTAACTGATTCTGTGTGATTCTGTGTGTCACCAAGTAAAAGTGCCCCAGAACCCAAGTTCTACCGCTTTATTTCAGCCATTCATGAAGCAATCAGAGCCTCAGTTTTGCAAGCACACATGGCTCACTGATCATGAGCCATGCCATTGATTTCAGTGGCTTGGTGTGGGATCAGAGGTGGCACCTGCTTGTGTGCTCAGGATTACTTGAGGAAGGGGCTTGGACCACAGCTTTGGAGGCAACTGCATGCTTTGCAGTCAAAAACAGCAACAAGCCAGTGATGCTTACAGTGATCAGAGTGGGAGTAACCAAATGGCATGAGAGAGTTTTGGTCCTGTGTGATTAAGTCAGTGGATGAAATTCCACACCATTGACCCACCTCATTACTGAAATATACTTGGTAAACTTCTAATAAAATCTCAACAACTTTTCTCATTTCTTTTTCATCACAGATTTGTGCAATCGCTCATGTAACTGCCAAAACAATGCCACACGAAGATGCTGAATGCAGGAAAGGATCTGCACCAAGTATACATGATCCTGCTACAAGAGAACTCTCTGTTGTGGTGCCTTCATACAATGAGGAAAACCGGTGTAAGATTTTTCTTGTTTTAAGGAAAAGAAGAAAATCTATCTGTTGTTGCTGTAATAATGCAGAGGTCAGTTGTGTTAGCAGTAGATTCTGGTAGGCCAGATTATGTATCAGATTTTGGACACAGTTTCCAGAAAACAGTCCAAGTACTTTGAATTTCAAAATTAAGGCATTGTGTAACTTGATTTCTGCTGCTAAAAATAGCATGGGGCACTTGTAAGAATCCTCTTTATTTTAATGAACCCCAGAAGAATAGCTGTTCATTGCCCCTATAAATGCAGCAAGGCAAGAAGTAGAAAAATACTTTTAAAATAGATTTGAGAGCTTCCCACTCTTTCAACGACAGCAGCAGCTTCAGAAAAGCAGAAAGAGGGATGATCTCATGAGTTTGTGTTTGACTTGGCCATATATAGGCGTACCTGATACTGAGTGAGGGCTTTTAGATGTGATAGAAATAATCAAGCTCTAAAGGTGATGTGGAAGTACACAAGCTGACAGCTTGCTTAGATAAAGTCAGTACTGGTTTGCAGAGTCAGTCATGAAGAATGAATTTTTTTCCTGTAATGTTGTGTAGAGAATTACATACTTCAAAATGAAAAGTTGGTTCCTCAGAAGAAATGTTTTTATCCTGTCTTTTTATTGTGTGTGTGATTTTCTTCAGTGTTTTTTTGCATACAGAAAGGACAGCACTTAGAATTGCAGCTGCTAAGCTTGTTTACTGAAGGTAGCATTGTATGAAGGAGTTGATTTGCTCAGCCTTGCTTTGTGGCTCTTTTCAGCTTGCGTGTGCAGGTGCTTGTGGTGCTTTTCCTGTTATAATCTACTAACCTGACCTCCTCCACCTTTTCTCTAGTGCCTCTTATGATGGATGAAGCTTTGGATTATCTAGAAAAAAGACAGGTATTTTCTTTTTGCATTCAAAATTCATTATTTTTCTGTGTATTATGTGTAACAAGTCAGTGATCTAGTCACTTTGTTATGTTAGTGTACATTAAAACAGTAATACTTGGCCACTTAGAAGTAATGCTTCTGTCTCTTATGAGTTATTTTTAGATCAAGTGCCAGAAAGGATTTTTAAATTAAGTAAAAATTTAATATGCTACTATAGGATGAAAAAATCTTCATATGCATGAAATCTGTCCAAGACAGAGCTAAGGATTAACCATGCATTTAACTTTCTAAACTAAATCCTGGTTTGTTCCAACAAGTTTCGTAAGCATCTGTTCTTCATTAGGATTTGTTCTCTGGGTAAGAAGCCCATTGTGAAAGTTTGTGGATTTTTTTTGGTTGAGGTGTTCTTAACGGTGATGTTTTTCTGAACTTTCATCTACAACTAAATTGATTTTTCAATTCTAGATGGTAGCATGACAAGCCAATTTTGTGGTGCCTGCATCAAACACGGCAAAATTCTTTAATTATGCCATCTTAACAAATTTACTGTATCATATTAGTGTCTGTTGGCAGCCATGAATGACTGCTAGGGAGAAAAGAATAATGGTGTTTGAAAGACATACTGCCTACTTAAGAAACTGGATGAAATGCTTTATTTCTGCTTTTGTTTTCAAGAAAAGAGATCCTTCATTCACTTATGAAGTGATAGTGGTTAATGATGGTAGTAAAGATCAAACTGCACAGGTAAGAAAAAGAAGTGTCTTCCCAAGCAATTAGAGGCATGGGTTTTTGTTTGGATTTTTGTATATTTGTGGAATATAGCAATGTTTTGCATTTATATTTTGATACTTGAAGCAGTTGACTGTTGAAGTTCACATTTCTGAATGCTTTCTGTCATTCTGTATGTATCATGGATGTCACACATGCACATGAATACACATATAATTCTTTTGCAAACCCTAGTTTTCTTGATTGGTAGCTGTGACAGCCATTCTCCTGCAGCTGAGATTCTAAGAATTCTAATCCTGACTTCAGGAAAATTTGCATTAAATACTCCACATGCACATAGTGATGTTGTGAATATGAATTTGAGGATGCTAAAAAGTCTTTTAAAGTATCTCATTCATAATGTGATTGACAGAACAGCTGGCACAGGTCTTTCCCACACCCTTCATGGGATTGTTTATTTAAAAATCCACATGCCAGTAGTACTATTTTCAAAATAGTTCTGTATTCTTCTGCTTCAACTTTGATGTATGGCACTGGCAAGGAAGACTAGCCGACTTGTGGGGCTTTTCCCTACTGCTTGGAAGATCTTTGAGGTAGTTACTAAAATGCATATTGCATTTTGATTTTGTGTCCTTAAATGTGTCCACTAAGGATCGGCCACATACATTTTTGACTGCTATGCATTGTTTCTGCTATCTCTTTCAACTGAGCATAAAATGACTGGAGATCTCTGGACTTAAAAGGACTCAAGACAATCTTTAGAAAAAATCAGGAGAAAACTCAATATTTCTCTTCCCCACCACATGTACCAAAATGTGCAGTGTGAATGGGAATTTAGATCAATGTGAATTTTTCTTTAAAACTGCAAATAACAGCAAGACAAGTGAGAAATAGGTACCTGTCATAGAAAATTATATTGCTTTTATTAACTATTGGTGTTAATAGAAACGGTCTGTAATAGTATGATATAAATTAAATTAGGATTGAGTTTTTTGGAGGTGGGAGGATGTGGGTTGAAATTGCTTAGGGAAATATCCTGTTCTTATTGAACATTACTTAGTTTCTTCAGTCTTCTTGTTTTGACTGTGAACTGTTTTTTATTTTCCCAAACAGACTCCAACGAACACTGGCAATGTATTTGTGCCGACTGAAGTGGTTATAGCTCTATGCTATTAATTTATTTTCTTTTGAAGGGTGAGCAAATGTAAACTTCTCCCTTGGTTCTTGGTTTTGTTTTATGGTTTTTTGTGTATCTGTCAGGTTGCAAAGGAGTACTGCAAGAAATATGGAAGTGACAAAGTGCGAGTGATATCTTTGGAAAAAAATCGAGGGAAAGGGGGAGCAGTCAGGACGGTAATTAATGCTTTCATCTCCTTCTCTGTTTGAACTACCTTGCCCAAACATGCAGAAGATAGAGCTGTGCTGATTGACATTTTGAATTCAATGCATTAACTAAATGATTCTGAGAAAACTGAATAGAGATCCTATAAATTAAGGCGGAAACTTTTTTCAAAATAAGTTTATTTTAGATCTTGGTAGCAGTGTTGTCTTTCCAGAAAGATCAATAGCAAAGACTTTTTTTTAATATGAGAATTCAAAGTGGAGAAAAATGCTTGAATTTCATATTCATGTTAGTTCTACTTAGAAATAGGCTTGTATTTATAAAAGCCAACTAAAACCAAAAAACCCCAAACTGTTATGGATTAAAATTAAAGTTTTATAGACAAAATAGGGCCAGATTTGCAAACTTTGCTCTCCAGGTAATTACTGTTGTTTTTAAGAAGGCTGATAAAAAAGCACTCATCCAGCAAAATTTATGTTTACTGAAACCCACTGCTATCACCCACCCTCGATAGTCAAAACAGCACAATTTATGCTTTCACATAGACATGATCATAAAATGAACGTGTTCTAAAAATGAAATAGCAGTTACACATTTAGAAGAAACATTTTATTCCTACAGTGAATGACACCTTCCTGTTCTGAAAAAGGATGGTATCATCTATGGGTTGTCAGTGACGTGTCTTTATCTGTATTTTCAGCTCTATTTTTAACATATCGGTTTATTTTTTATGAAAAATGAGGAAGTACAGGAAATTGAGAGAACATTATATTAGAACATATGGAACTGTTGTAAGAGATACAATTTTGAAGTTATTTCAAGAGAAGGAGAACAATTTTCTGTGTAATATACTTTTGCAATGCATAGTGTAGAGTGGATGTGTGTACAACTACTTCCTTGAGAGGCTTTTCCCAACGTACACATGCTTGGTTGCAACCGTACTTTTGTCAAATGCTCTGCTAATTGTTTTCCTGTCTGGCCCCTTTCGAGAACCATGAAATTTGTCTGACCAAGAATACGGCAAAACAAACTGTGAGACCTGTGCATAGCAAATGTTTTGCAGTGATACTTTGGCTTGAGACTAAAATTAGTTTTGAGAAATAGCTCTTGACGTCTCTAGATGTTATTGCAGTATAAATAGGTAAATTATTGTTAGTAGCAGAATATTAAGACTCACCTGTTGTGTGGAATCTGTGAGATATCAGTCTTGTTACTACATTAGGTTTTCGGGGTGTCTTGCACCTAGCTTATAAGAAATAATTTATTTCAAAGATGTTGATTTTTTTATTGACTGTTTTCATTGCAGGGTGTATTTAGTTCTCGGGGAAAAAAGATTCTCATGGCTGATGCAGATGGAGCTACAAAATTTGCAGATATTGAAAAAGTAGAAGAAGGTCTAAAGAATCTCCGGCCATGGCCTGTGAGTGTAAATTCTCATACTTTTACTTTAATACACAAGATTGACTTTTGTAATTCTCTTCAACTTTTTTGAGATCCAGTGGAAGATGTAGGTGTAAGTCTGAAGACCTAAGTGTAAGGTTAGAAGCCTCAAGAATGAGCTGTCAGAAGGAGCTTTCACGCAGTTCTGACATGCTTTGCATCCATTGTGCCTACTCCAAAGCAGTACAGAATATTCTGCTTGCTGTTTATTCTTCCTTCACATTGTTTGAAGCTGTTCTATATAAATACCATGTGATGCCTACTTAGTTTTCTTTGTTAACTGTTCTGTCTTTTCATTTTATCTGATGTCATCGTATATGCACCTTTAAGGGTGCATCTTAATTCCACCCTCTTTTATATAGGTTTTCTTTTCTCAGGATCCTTAGTTTAATGACAGTATTTGAAAGAACTTTTATTGTAAACAAAAATTCAAAAACCTGTGGAACAAGAACACCTCCATGCATAGTCATTCTCTTTTGGGAGCTTGACTTGAAAGAACTGAGGTTTATTTTCTGCTTAAATGCAGATGAGTGAGGCACTTGTAGCTGGTTTCCCAGAGTGCCAGAAGGGATGTGCAGCCTTTTAGCCAGAGCTGTGGGGGATGTACGTGTGGAAGGGGTTGCAGTCTGTGAGTGCAGTAGCACAAGTGCAGGACCTGATGGGCAGCGTGTGACCCTGATGCACTTCCCTACCAGGGTAGCAGCAGCTGCTGGTTCTCAGCATTGGCCCCACACTCTCAAACAGAGTAGATTTGAGAGATTTCATGTGAGAAGTAGTAGCACGAGAATAACGTTAAACCTTTTGTTTTGATCATATTGATTTAATTTGAGATTGTATTTTTGGCTGATACCATGGCATTTTATTTGTTTGAGGATACAAGTACTTTATTCTGTTATCCTTTCCACTGTGCAATATTTAAGGAAAATTTTCATTATACCATTTACTTCCTAAGAATGCTGCATGCTTTTCTGTGCTGCTAAGCACATTTGCCATATGCATAAAGTAAACAATGTAAGCTAACCAAACCTGAATAAATTGAGGCAATTTGCATGCACCATATGCAAATTGTAACAAACTTTAGATTGTCTCTTAATTGTGGAAGACTGATTTAGGCTCAAAACCTAGCTGTAGAAGAAGTGCAGCTACAGGAAGCAAAAAGTGTACTGCCTTTAAGTTTTTTTATTTTACGGTTCTCAACACAAGGTTTCATTGATTCAAAAAATATTTGTTTAAGTAACAACTCTTTAATTTATATTCCTGTACAGAAGGAGATGGCTATTTCCTGTGGTTCCAGAGCTCATCTGGAGAAGGACTCAATAGCAAAGGTTTGTTTCTATTTCCTGCTGTGTACTAATACCCAAATATTTCCATTATTTGTTTCTGCTCTACAGATTTTGCAATTAGATAATCAATATTTGTAAAAGAATGGAAGCTAAAAATAAGAAAAAGATTATCATAAGTATAGGATGTTCTCCATCATATACAAAGGATGTGTTCTAGATTTCAGGCACTTTGAACTCACTTCAGTTAGTGTTCCAATTTATGGATTTAATTTTTATAGTTGGGAACATCTCACAAGCAGAGCTTCTAAACCCTAAGAGAATTGGTAGCTAGTAGCCAGTACTGGGGCTGGAATAAAAGGCAGCTGATCAATTCATTATTATTTATTTCCTTCCAGTGCAAGAACTTGGCCTGCAGATCTTGAAACCTGTTTAAAATGAGTTAGGGATAATTAGCAGCCAGCTGTTTGAAGAGTACCTCAATTCATGGGAAAGTGGTTTAAGCTTTCTGTATTACTCATAATAAAATTTTTGAGTTTTGAACACACAGCCAGTACTGTTCTATGTGTGACTCTTTTGTAATAAATGGTGATGCACAGGCACATGGCCTTATCTTGCATCTGATTTTCTGATGTCTTGGCAGACACTAATTGACAAAGCACAGGCATGGAACTTGTATTGCAACAGACACATTTATGGGCTCATTTTTTCAGTGTCATTGGATGTACTCATTATGGTGAATGTTCTCAAGAGTAAGCTGTGTTTATACTGATGTTTAGTACTTAAAATTACTCAAAAATATATACACAACTACTAACATAGTTGCAGAAGTTCAAAAGAAGTTACACGGGTAATGTTCAGCCTCTGGTAGATCTGTAGTTTTTTCTTCTGGTTTATCAGATAGTATTGGAGTGGTTCACTGGAAAGAGTTCTTGCAAATACTGCTGCTGCATGTATGTGGGCATCGTCACAAGAAAAAAAAAAAAACCAAACCAAAACCCAAATCCTTCATCATTATCAAAAACTAGAAATGACTACAGGGAGGTTATGTAGCTGTTGAAGTGGAGCCCAGAAAAAATGCTTCATTGTGTGGTCAAGTCTACTGAATGTAGACAAACTTTTTTCAGTGCATTCATATTTCTTTTCATCTTCAAAGATCTTGCTACATAAGGGAGAGGAATAGGGGCAGGACTTTAATCTTTTGATACAAAAGTACAATTTTTAGGACATGTCCGTCCTTTGCTTCGTGTTTCTCCCCATATTTCTGAATTTTTAATAGCAGAATCACACACTGGTTAGGTAGCACTGATTTGCTTGAAATGTGTAGCCCATTTCACTTCATCACCCAGCTGTCCTTAGACTGGAATAGAAAGACTACCTTTACTATAATGGGAAAAGACTGTTGTATAGTGCAATAGGTATAGAAAAGTTGCAGAGCAATCTTTTAGATGTTGCAATTTCTCTCTGGACTTACTGGCATCTAAAACAGTAGAATGAAGCTACGATAAGCAGCTGTATTGAATTTATTAAGACCAGAATTTCACTCTTGTGTTCAGTCTCAATACATCAAGAATTGTAGTCTGCCACCAGAATTGTTAATGTCCTTTAATGAATCTATAATGACTTGCATAAATAGTCTTAGGAGTGATAAACAACCCAGAAACTCCTCTTTGTTAAGTAAGTGCACAGTTTCAGTGTTTGAGAATCATGCAGCTACCTAGGGCTTCCCTTCTGGCACTAGTGGGAGCCTTGTGTTCTGGGTCACAGAGCCAAAAGAGCCAAAGAAGCCACACCAGATCCACCATTAACCTGGGGCAGGGGCACTTTTCAAAAGGCACGAGCGATGAATTTGGTTTTCCTTAAGCCAAAGGCTATTATGCAATAAGCCTAGCATCTTCTCTATTTTTCAAGTGAGATTCTAAACTGCTAACTTTAAAGGCATCTCTTATCACCCAGAGATACTTAACAGTTGTATCATTGGCTCCTAAAGATTTCACATGATATATGGCTTGCAGTCATAGATACAATCACTTAAATTGAGCTTGAGAACAGCAGTGAGTTCAGAAGCAATTTGTGGATCAGAGTTCTAGTTGTTTAGGGACTGTCTTGAATAAAAGACTAAGAGGGACCTCTGCAAATCCGGACTCCGGCCTCTGGAGTCCATGGACAAACTTACCTGTGTGATTATTGTGTCAAGAACACAAGTGTAACCAAAGAGTAGGCTGGGAACACTTACCAGGAATACAAAATATATCTGAGAAAGCAAAAGAACAAAAGAGATGACTGTAACATTACTGAAACTATAAAATGAAATACTACCTTGCACAACAGCCTTTACTTTAGACCTGGTTTTCTCGTGGTCCATCGTATACTGCCAGAGAATAATGCAGAAGATCCTATGGCTGTTCCACAAATTATTTGAAATCCAGGTACAGGTTCCCGCTTTACTTAATAAGGCATTATCCAGAGTGAAAAACTGCTCTGAACTGGGGAGAGCAGACAAAAAAGTACTTGGATTTCTCCTATCCTAGACCATACACATGACTGGCAAGTCTTTCCCTAGATCAAAATCTTTCAGCTAAAACAAAACAAGGTTACTGTCCTGTAAGACAGCTCCCTTCAAACACTTCACTCATCACTCAAATAAAACCATCTAACTTCTTGCCTTTTGTCCACAGCGCTCTTACTTTCGAACTCTCCTCATGTATGGGTTCCACTTCCTGGTGTGGTTTCTCTGTGTCAAAGAGATTCGGGACACACAGTGTGGATTTAAACTTCTAACCAGAGAAGCTGCCTTGCAGACTTTCTCAAACCTTCACATAGAACGCTGGTAAACTGTTCCTTTTTTTTGTTGTTGGGTTTTTTTTATAATTGAACATGGGTTTCAAAAAGTAATTTCAGTATTGCAGCTGCGATGAAGCATGTGATGTCTGTGTATAGATCCCAGCTGCCCAATTTAGCCAATTATAGTACTGCCTGCATGGCAGCTTCAATTCCTTGTTACATTAAAGTATCCTGGTAATTGCTAGAAATTCTGTGTTCTTATTAAGATACATTTTAGGAAAATAGTTGGGTATTTAATGTTATTCTTTATTTAATTTTATTCTCTTTTGTCAAAAGAGTTATGTAATCCTAAGTAGGATATTTTGGTTTTGCCCTGTCAGAGGAAATGGTAATTGATTAGGAAAGGGGAGAGAAAAAAAGAGGAAAAAGGCCTCAAACAACAGAAAATCCCAATAACTCTTCTTTCTTCACCTCCAGAAGAAATTTCAAACAATTTTTCATTGTGCTGTAATCCACTCCCTGTCTCTGAGAGTCCTCTCTCCTTTTACAGATATGAGCCGTGCAAACAGAGTAAGAAATTGAGAGAAGCAGTTATTATGATAAGGAAAGTTAAGAGTTATTAATCCTATTCAAAAGTTTTATCAGTCTTATTTTTTATGCATTACAATTCAGTACTGCTTAAACAAAATATTTTATGCAAAATCAGTATCTGATGAGATGTTTGTAATTGCTGAAGTCTCTGAAGTGAAAGCAAATGCTTATTCTTTACTTATTTTCTTGCTAAAGTATTTTATGTGAGGACCACTGATAGTATTTAAGACAGTAGAAAATTATGTGTTGTCTTTTAATTATTTTAGAACTCCTTTAGTTGTAATTTAGCTAGAACAGTTCCCTTACAAGAGTGATAAAGCCATGACTACTGTTACAGGACTGAAACACTGTTTTGACACAAATACCATAATTTCTGTACATTTTCTATGCCACAATTGTTGCAAAAGGGATAGTTTAATTAGGCATAATCAAACCTTTTCCAAGTATTGTCTTCATTCAAGAAAATCTCGCATGGGCTACCGCTTGCTTGACAGGGAACAGGACTACAAAACAATATTCCCATACACAAACGTCTGCAATCCTGTAGTCCTGGTCAATTGCAATGTATGTAGTTTTAGGTTGAGCTTTGACAGCTCTACTGCCCCTCCAGACTGCAGCTGCAAAGGTCGTATTTGGGCACACCAATCTGGTGTGGAATGCAGAGCTACTGTTGCATTGAATCTGTAACTGAGCAGTCAACAGTCAGAAAATCACTTTCCCACCTGAGTGGTTTGCTTGTTGCTCTAAAGGAGACCATAGCTGAGCCAGAAGTATGATTTGTGCTGCTACCTCCAAACCCAATCTTGATCTATAAAGATGTGTAAGTTTCACATACACCGATTTTCTAAATAGGTGGTTAAACATATATGCGAGGCCCAAAAGTGCACATCTCAAAATTGCCTTATTTAACTTCATTTTATAAATTAAGCACTTAAGAAGAAAACTGAAAGAAATAAATGAGGATAATCAGTTTCAGCTGTAAAAATGCAATCTTAAATTTTATTCTTTTTTAAACTGAAGGGTTTTTCGGTAATCGCACTTATTGGTTATGTAAAGTGTTTTCTACAGATGAAATTTTAACAAGCTTTCTTCAATTATCTAGCACCAAAGGAATGAAAGAGTAAAAACAATTGTGCTGTACCCCATTATCCAGGAACAGAAGCAATTAAAAAGGGATATTGCTAACATTTTATAGTAATTATATCATTGGTGTGGAAAATACCATATCTTCATGTCTTAGTTCATTGTGCCTTGTATGTACTGCTAGAAAATGAGCCTTCTATTCTTTCTTTTATTTACAGTAATCCATAAATCAATTCCCTATGTGCTTTCTTATTTATCTGAAATGTACTGGTTAGTAATGAAGAATGCTTTTCTGTGTCAAGAAAAGAATAACTCAAATTCTTCCAATAAAGAAGCTTTTCAGATAATTCCAAATCATAGATTTGCCTTAAACAGCTATAGGTTTTTTGGATTTTTTTAAATTTGGTTTAATTTTCTGCCAAAAGTGGCAATTTATTGCTTGGTTCTATCCTTATCTGTCAATCAACAGTTTCTGTGTTTACCCACCTTCATTTTCATATTTATTGGCTAATTTAAAGCAAATCCAACAGAACAGGAGAGATTTCAAGACAAAAGCTTTCGCAAGTTTTGTGGAAAATGAAACCCTCTTAGAGGCGAGAAACTCAGATTATTGCCACTGCTGAAGAAAAAAAAGCTATAATAAGGACTCCGAAGTTACTTAGCAGCTTCACAGCTAGTCGTTTAGCATGTGTAACTGGAACATAGCATGTCAATGCACAGATCAAGTACTGTCCCTTTCCCAGTTAATATTTATAAGATCTGGAAATAAACTGGGAGATGGGGAGGTATAAGTTTGGGGAGAGTGCATATATTCAGGGAAATTATAGTCCTAAGTGAAATGTCAGTGTTGTACAAACAGTTGGGATAATTGCAGTTGGAAATTATATAGGGACATCAAACATCCATCCTATAGACCTCCCATTAGATTTCTTTATATATAATTATGTAAGAATTGGAAATAGCTCAATAGTGGAAACTTCTTATTTTAAACAAATCTGGCCCCTGATATCTTTCCATTGCATAACATGTGTAAAAAGGAAAATAAAAACTGGTTATACATTATGCCATAGAGGTTCTGTACATATCATGAGTATGGAGACAGAAGAGTAAGAAATAGTAATTGGTATTGTATTTCTGCTGACCTGGAACAAAATGGAGTCCCCAGCTGGGTCACAAAACAACTTGTTCATACCGAGACCATCACAAGGGGTGGCAGAGAAACCACAATCTTGGTACTGGATAAGAGGCTCTGAAATCTGGGTTTATTTCTGCTTCTGCATCACTCCATTGGGGCTACTTGACATCTGAGGAAATTATTTGATTCTCTTTGAATCTTAAAATCCCACAAGCGGAGTGCAGCTCTGTTTGATACTTGAAGAAGAAGTGTTTGGTTCAGTGTGGTCAGTGCTCTGATGTTCTGGGAATAAGGGAGGAGAGTGCTGGAGAATATTCAAGGAACAAGCAGCATTTAATAGGATAAAAACCATCTGAGCTAAGCACCCTGGTCTTCGAGTCTGCCACGGGCTCCCCAGCTGCTGCACTGGAACATGTGGTGAGCTGCTGAAGAGAATGAACACCAGGCTTCTGCAAAACCCAAATCATCTGTCCTGTCTGCTCAAGCTTAGTCAGGCTTGGATTTGTGGGGGTACTACAATGCTAGGTGAATTCTTATGGAGCACACAACAAATATTTAGATTAAAATTGATGCATAACATGTTTACTCACGATGTTAATATAAAATTACTATAAAATCAGCTATCTAAAAATTCCCACCTGCTTAGACCCTCACTTCTTTTTGCTTTCTCCATGCTTTCTCCATTCCAGTGGACATTGATGTGAATATCACCTTTTTAATATTAAAAATACTAGAAAACAGACCAGATTTTTCTTTTTACTGTGCTGAATTTGATTTATAGATGCTTATATGTAGGAAATCTTTAAACTGAAGCATACAAGGAAAAATACAGTTTTATCAATATGGCAATAAGGATCACGTAACAGTTTATGAAGAGAGACCAAGATATTTCCTAGAATAGTTCTTTAATCTAACCCTAAATTTTAGAAAGCATTTAAAAATTAATAGATTGTGCAAACTGTTTATATTTTTGATACTAAGAAATAATGCTGACATTCTAAACTAGCTTTTTTTGGTGAGTGTTGTCATTGTCTTTTTTGTTTAACTATCCTTTGGCTGTGTATACATGAATATAAACGAAACAGTCTTGAAATTTACTTTCTAAATAGCAAAGTTTTGACATTAGTTTGAAATGAGAGCAACCTTTAGAACAGGGAGCATATGCTTTGTGTTTTAGATTCTGAATCTGATTACATGACTAATCTGTTTTGTAGAAATGGATGGAGCACATTTTTTAATTTAAAACTTAAAAGAAAATTAAAAGAGATATAAAAACATAACAGAGACCATTGGAATTACTCACTTCAGGCTACAAAAGAAGGTCTAATTCTGCATCTACAGTCTTGACCTGAGAAATGTAACTGTGTTAAATTTTGATGCATAGGAGAAATACTGGAAAATTAAATGGTCTCACTGGCTGAGTTTTCCTATCCTAAATTTGGTCATTGATTTCTTCTGACAACAACAAAAAAAATGATACATTTTCTTCCAGACAGAAAATGTCTGTCCTTAGGAGAACTAGACATAGCAATTACTGTCCTACCTTAATGATAAAAGGAGGGGAAATTCAAAATGTAGTTCTAGTCCTTGTTTGATTGACATATTTTTGTGAACTGACAATTTATAATGGCAGTATACAAGCCAGCAGATCACTGAACAGATCAAATTGTTGCTATTACTTATATGTATAAAAATTGCCTTGTGCACTGAACAAGCCGTGCTGTTTCACATTTAAAACTGGAAAGATCAATATAAAAAATAATGTTTGTTTCTCCAGTTTGTCACCAGTCTCAAATAGGAGTTGTTATATAAAAAATACAGAAAAATAAGCATTCATATTTCTACAGGGATTTTTTCCCCACTTCTGTGCCATTATAGACCAACACAAGCAGTGGAATTAATTGGTTTTTTCCTGGTTTTGTGCATGGCAAGTAGAATTGTTTATGAGTGTCTAGTCAACGCAAAAATATTTTTGCTGTTTTAACTGTGTCTGTTTTGCCTTGTAAAAAGTCCTGCTTTTGGCTGACATGGGGACTTTCAAAAGCCCCAGTTTAGCTAGGGCAGTGCTGGCAGTCTAGCCCACTTGGCATCATTTTCCATTGTTAGACATCTTTGACCATTGACAGTTTTCTTTGCCTTTAAGAGTTTACTGGAAAAACATACCTTGGGTGTACAAAAGTCATAAATTCCAGTTAAAATGTTATAGCTGAAGGCCTGATTTTGTTTTATGAAACACATAATATTGGACCAGAAAAACAAAGTGTCCTAGTGCAATTTTAAAATACAGAATAATTTTTCAGGATAGATATTTTATAAGCTCAAGCATCTTAAGGATTCAGTTTAAACGGACTGAATTCAATTAAACGCCTACCAACTTGGTTCAAATGAATTTTAGCCAGCATTGACTTAAATTGTAACTTAACCAAAACACAACCACATGGAGAATTTTTTCTTTACATTACATGTTTGTGGTAATTAACACATCATGGAGTCACTATTAGAAAAAGATGGGGAAATCGTTCACACCATATATTTTTTGATATCTAACTCTGGGTACTTGGATTGGAGTCTGAATTCTTTCAGGCTAGAGCCAGACTTAGGTATTTTGAGCTGTGTCTCTCTCTCCCAAGAGGCAGCTGCTTTCACTCTGCAGCAAAATGAAGTGCAAAATGGTGTACAGAATCATACCATGTTTCTAGGAGTGGTTCTGTCACAGGTGAACTGCTCACAAATGGCTTTGTGGCAAATCGCATGAATTGCACTTACCAGCTCATCCACTGGGGTGGCTTTGATCTCCTCTAGTGTAGGCTCCATCTAACACAGCCACGCTTAATCCTGGCTGTGGAAGCTTCTGTATGGTCCTCCTATACCATCTGGAGCTGGTGGTCTGCAGTATGGCTGGACTGCTGTTAGTGTCTTGAGCCCACTGCAGTCTGTATTCCCTAACTATTCTGGTGTACTGAAAGGTGGTGGGGAAAAGGGAAGGAAAACGATAACCCAGTGGTATTCTGCTGAAGTCATTCTCCTTTCAGCTTTGAATAGCTTTTTTTTTTAATTTCAGGATATGTTCACTGTTACCCAAATGGACCACATGTAACAATATTAGTGTTCAACCTGATTAATTCCTGTGCTTTTAATCTTTTACTTTGAGCCCTGTAGTTCACAGAACTATTTAGTGTTGTTGTTCTGTGATGTATGTGCTGACATTCCAGTAATCAGTTGTCCACAAGAATTACTGCAAATAACTATTAGTTCACTAGGCTAATAGTTTATGTAATACTTTTAGAGCAGCTCATATAGTCTAATTCATCAGACAATTATTCTGCGTCTCTTAAGATTTTTAGTCATTTAAGTAGTAAGTATTACAGAATTAGATTTAGTCTTAATACACATGATTCATAAACATTCAAAGGTGAATACATTGGGGTTTTGGCTTCCAAATGTAAAATGTCAGCAAAAAACTTAAATAATATCTCTTCAGTAGAAGAGACCATGGAGTGATTAATAAAATAATATTCAACCCTCATTTAAAGAAAGCAGTGAAATGACAAGGCTGCTTGGAGCAGATTCAGTTCACTGAGGCAAAAAAATAAAGTTATTCTTGTAACTTTTTTGAGAAGACCTGTGTCCTAATCAAAATCAGATTTACAAAGTAGCTCTAAATTCTCTATACACAATTGCTGTAGTCTCTATAGATAACATCTGTCTGTGCTGCCTTTGCTTGTTTTAATGCTGTCCCGTGTGGAATCAGTGGCTCTCCTGTCACATACACGGGGAGCACGAGTTCAGGTCAGTGCATGTGTGCCTGTGATTCCACCGGCCAGCCAGCGTGCTGTGGTCTGAACTTCAGAGGGAACCTACCTGTGTGTGTCAGACCTACATGCACATTTCAAAGTGGACTGCTCTTGTTGTTGTGTTCATTAAGTTTTACAGAAATGCAGTGCTTAAAAGGAGAAGGTGGCTTGAAGTAGAAGGAAATAACATCTGAACTTGGCTAGCAACCTGCTGAAGTGTGTTCTGCCTGCTTTTGATCAGCTTGTCTGTTCCTTTCCATCTTTTCTCTAGTGTTAAATGGAATTGCCAAAGACATTAATTCAAGCAACCCTTTAAGCATGAATGCTTTTTTTTTATTATTATTACATACATTTCCTCCAGAGGCAAAAGATTTTCTTCTATTTCAAAAGAAAACTGTCTTGGACTTTGCAACGAGAATTTAAGGCAAACCACCAGAGTCTTCATAGTTGTGATTTGTGTTCAACCCTGTCAATAATAGCTACTGGTGGTTTCATATGCTGATTTCTAAACAAGGATTAAAAGCTCTAGAACTACTTGTTGAATATCAGAAGTCCATTGTTTCAGAGCCAGAAGGCCCACTTGAGAATGCATTTGCAGGAATGAAATACACAGACAATTCTCTGTGCAGAGAACTGAGAGGATTAAGGTGTGCTCTGGACAAACTGAGCAGGAAGGAGCACCTGACAGAGCAGGATCACTGCCCCAATTCATTTTGCTGTACAACCTGCAAAAAACTGAGCCAACAAAAAAGACAAGTCTCTCAAGAGGGTTTTTGTGTTGTGCATTAAGTGGTCACTAAAGTACAACTGTTGTTTGGGTTCTGTTGTGCACGGTAACATAAATAATTTCTCACTTCTATGCTGCTGCCTTGAGTTCCTTGACTGAGGAAGTAAAAGGAGAAACCATCGGATCAGCATAAAGCCACAGCAGCTAGATGTTCCCTTTGATGAAACTACTAGCGATGTGGAGTGACACTCGATATTTGACTGCTGGGTCTTTATGGTCTTCAAAAAGGTTTAAACTGTGATTGTAGCAGAATGAAAAGCAAGCAGTGTGCTGAACACAGAGTGATCTATACCTTCAAAAACAAGACACAGTGAAGTATTGTTATTGTTGTCTGTATGTTGGCTGTGTTCTGAGATGTTTAGTCAGGAAAATTCATTTCCCTTCCATGTGTATCTGACCCATAGAGCATTGGTATCAACTGCATAACTGAACAACCATTTAATTAACATTTCCACTGTCTTTCTTTTGGGAGTATATGTGACTATGTTTGGTATTTTCTGTTCTTCTTCAGGGCGTTTGACGTGGAACTTCTTTATATATCCCAGCGCTTGAAAATACCTATAGCAGAAGTTGCTGTCAACTGGACTGAAATAGAAGGTAGGGAAGTTGTTCATGGTCTTGTAAGATTCCTTACATGTCCATCCAGAATAACAGATTCAAGGTTATTGCCATATTTATGCGGTTTTGATAGCACACAGCCTTCTTTCCATAAAAATTTTGAATTTCATGTCCTTGCCAGCCTTCTGCCGTGTCTTGGTATAGGAAGAGTAGATGAAGGGGTAGCATGGGAGAGAAACTCTGCACTCCCAGTGCAGACAGAAGTAGGGAATTACCTGCTAGGACAAAGCACTACTTTGGCATGTCCTCTTGCTGTAATGTGTTAATAAATTAGTGCAATTGAAAACACCTTGCAGGGAGTCTGACCATTATTGCTTATTGATTCAATTCCATTTCATCTTGTCTTGCCTTCCAAAATTCTCTGCTATTAAGGCTTCCTCTAGAGCACCATCTCTTCTTAAGATGTGATATTGTTTCAGACCTGTAGGGAGGTCTCTGCCACTGAGTTACTGGGAAGTATAGCTCCATGCATATTTCTTCAGCGCAGAGCCAGCTTAAGAGGTGCTGCTTGCTTCGGCTCAGTTACCCCCCATCAAATGCAGTTCTTCCATTTTTTTTCCCCTTTTCATGTTATTATCTTTTTTTTAATCTGAATCTCTCCTCCTCAGCACAATCCCCGAACAACAGAAATTATAATGAACTGAAGTGATGATGAAAGGTGCAAGCAGAGAATGTCCTGAGCCAGCTTCACTACAAATGTTTCCTTTTGATGCAGTTTCATGTGTACTTTGCACCTAACACAAATGTTAGCAGAAATGATAAAAAGTGAGGTTCTGTAGTGTGGGTTCCTTGCTTTGCCTGAAGATTGGCATCTTCATATTATTTTTGTAAGACAAGGTGGTAGTCCTCTTCTCCAAAGTGCTAGATAAATACTTGGCTTAATTATTGGTGTTCAGGTACCTATTTACTTGAACAAAGCCTTGTCAAAGAGAACACTGTGCATTTTGTCACATACATGGAATTGCTGTGCTTCTTGCAAACTGGAGTCTCCTACTTATGCCATAATGTAATTACTAGAAAGCAACAGCTTTCAAAATATAAATTTTTTATTAATGTTAAGATCTGGATTGTGGGGCTGAGTGTGCTGAGAATGCAGAGGTTCATGACTGCTTAAATGTGTGTCTTGCCAGTGCTCATTTTTTTCTAACAATGTCCTTCTGATTTTCTTCTTCATTAATCACAGGTTCTAAGTTAGTTCCCTTTTGGAGTTGGCTGCAGATGGGCAGGGATCTTCTTTTTATACGACTGCGATATATGACTGGTGCCTGGAAGCTTGAAGCAAAAAAATATAATTAGGTTATTTACATTTTCCAAATATATTATTATGCTTAATGGAACATGAGAACAGTTTCAATCAAGTGAAGTGGTGGTGAAAGCTGAGGTAATTCTTCATTGCTCCTCTTGTATGCTTCATTTTTGCAGCATGTATGTGTTTTATAAGATTGTCAGCAGAGAATTTGTACATTTTGAAAAAAGAAATCGTTTCCAAAAAGATTTTCTTACGTGGTAATCGGGTTTTTATTTTATTAAATAGTAGCTTTAACATGTCTTATAAATTAATTCAAATAAATATATGTGCTTTTGTCTCATCATACATCTGGAATCTCCTTATACAGATTAAAAAGAGGCACTCTGTTCTACATTGTGCAATGTTCTGTTATGAATGACCACAGCCGCTTGTTTCTGTTATATCTGGAAATTTTAGGCCATAGTGCAACTTGGCATTATCATTCATGGTTCACGCTGATGCATGTTTAGATTCAGTGTTATGGGAAACATTAATGGATTTTACTGAGTTATAACAGTAATGTTCATGAAGTTGTTCTCAGGACTTTCAGTAGTCCCTTGACATTCCAAATGTTTTTGTCTGAAGCTGAAATAATTTTCCTGAGATCAAACTGCAGATCTTTTCCAGACTGTAGAAGAGAAAGCACAGAGGTCCAAGACATTTAATTTTAAAATGTCTTCTATAAATGCGGTTTGCTCATACATACTTAGCACTGTATGCTTAAGGCTAAGAGTCCTTGACATCTATAGATCTGTAGTGAAAAGGGTATGGAAGGCTCTGAGCATGCAAAAGTGAGACCCAATGTACACAGGGGACCAGTGCATTAGTAATGCCAGTCTGGTGTTGTCACGCTTCAAATGAGATCAGAGACGGAGGGAGGGGTCTTGACTCTTTCATACTAATGTCACACTGTGTTACAGTACAGTAACAGTTTCATTTGTGCTTTCCACATAGTTGTGAATTGCCAACAAACTAAGCCACTCTGTCTTTCTGAAACTTGTACAAATTTGAAGAGATTTAAAGAATGGACAGTGTATGGTTGTATTTTCACATGTGAATTCACTGGTGGTTTTTTTTACTTTTTCTGTAATACTGACTTGAGTTTTGCTTCTGTTAGGGTTACCTCAGTTTTCTATAAAGTGCTGGAATAAATTCTCAAAAAATATATTGTTTGACTTCACAGGCTTTATTCTCTTACCTTACAGAGATACATCTCTGTCACTTCTGCAGAATCAATCACAACTCCTCATTGCCATTACTAGAATAAAATACGAGCTTCTCACCTTTTAGAGTGTGGATTCACAGAATATCTCTCAGAGAATATTCTGAGTTGGAAGGGAGCTACAAGGGTTGCTTCTATAGGTGCAGCCTGATGCATTCCCTTGCAGTGGGGATAAAAGCTGAACTGGACTGAAGAAAGGAACCAACTGGGATGGAAGGAGAATGGGGAGAAATAGAAAAGGAGAATGATTTGGGGCTGAGGTTGAAAGCCAGAGTGAAATGGAAGATTTACTTTAGCTGAGAAGGACAGTTGGCTTTTACTTCTGTCACTCATATAGCATCACAAGTCTGCTGGGTAACATACTCAGCTCCTATGCAGTATTTGCAGATTATGAAATACACACAGGTGGTAACAGCAGACCAGGACTCACCACACTCATGCTCTAAAAGAAGCATGTTTCAGACTCACACTTGGGTTTAGACTTTTGCTCTGCTCTGTTCTGTGTTCCTTCAGGCCCAGCACACCTCAGTTTTGTTGCACAGCAATCCCAGAATCAGGCAAAGTTTCTCCTTGGTACCACATCAGAAGCAGACGTACTGGTTTGATTGCACAGAGCCATAAAGAGTACTACTGGTCCCTTGACACCAGTTCTGGGGCTGCTTAGAGTCTCCCTCAAGCCAGTTCAGCTCACTAGAATGGCAGGATGTCATCTTCTACGTGTCTGCTTTATTTTTTTCTTTCTTCTGAGATAGTTTTCTACCATTTCAGTGATCTAAAATAACTCTCTGAGTGGTCCAGCATGCACAGGATGCAACAGCAAAAAGAGGGCTTTCCATTTTGACAGCTGTGAACTTTCCACGAATTTGTAGACTGACTTGTCACCTGAAGGCTAGTACACTCTCCAAGGGCAGGAAATGTAAATTTAAATTCCTCCTTTTTTAAGCCTATACAAGACCTGAGGTCTTGTTGCCCTCCCAAAATGAGACCTGTAATTATGGAGCTCCATCAAGAAAGATCTGACTCTGGCTCTTGATGTGTTTCAGAGACCCCACTTGATTTTACATAGTGATATAACATGAAATGAGAGGTTGGAATAGAATGCTTCAGTCGTTCCTACGAGGAAAAAAGCTGATTGATTCGCATTTGATGCAGGTCTGCTTAATTGCAGAGATTGTGTAGAGAACCAAGTGCCTTGGATATAAACAAAGAACCTCCCTGGTCACCAAGGCTGTCATTCAAACCAGTGCTCTGCCTAACTTGTCCTCATGCTTCTCTTTGTAAAGTTGCAGAGATACATTTATTTGTAATTCACTTTTACTATTTCTTCCTAGCCTTGCATTTGCAGGGGTGGCCTGCAGGAGGTGAAAGTCTTCTGTATTACCCACTGTCCTGCATGACCCAGCTCTCCAAAGGCACATAAAGTATTCTCACAGACTGTGAAAAGGAAGTAAAAACAAATAGAGAATATCTACATAGTAATTCTGCAACATTCTTACCAACATCAATGTTTGCATAGGCAATGCTTTCATAAATATAGATTTCAATTTAAAACAAAATTAATTATATCTCTGCATAAAAACCTTGCTTTTCTGCACTACTTTACAAATACTTCACAAGAGATTTTTTCAAAAGGTGACTTAATATCAGAGTCCTCTTTGAAAAACACATGCAAAAAAAAAATCAAGGTAGTAAAAAAAGATTCAGTAGTTTACACAAGTTTTCTTTACTCTTACTATTTTTTATCACAACCCAAAGCAATATCAGTGCAATATCCCTTGATACACACTTAGCTTTTATCCTTAAGCTATTTTTTAAACTCATTTTTTAAAATATCAATTGGAAAAACAGTAAAAATTCTTCTTTTTACTTTCAGGCATGTCTCTGGATGTGCAGTATGTTTTCTGTGACAGCTCTAGCAGCTAATATCTCTAACAGGTTTCAGCAACACTGCAGCATTATCACAAGGTAGGGTAACTCTTAAATGAGTAATCACACACGTTTAATCAGTTTTAATCTATGTAAAGTACTCAGAGTTCACTGCTGTGAAGTATGTGCAGACAAGCATAGAAGATGGCTCCAGTTCGTTCTGCAGAATTGTGTTCAGTAATGCATCAATTTACAATTCTCAAAGCTTCTGTGCAGACCCTTCCACCACCACTAATGTCCAGGTTAGTTTTTCACCATGGGAAATAAAATTATTGCAGTATGTAAAAGTACAGCTTGTATTTCTAAGCCATGAAATAGTCCCAGCCAGTATTTAACTTGAATTCTCTGCTAATGTTTAAGGCTCTGGAGATCTATCTATAATTATTTATGTACCTGTTGTCCAAGTGTTCCTTGAGTTCACTGTCATAATGCTGACTGCAAACTAAAAATAGTCAAAATGAAGAGACAGACAAAGACAGAAGGCTGCAATGAAATTTCTGTATCTTAGTGTTTATTACTTAAAATAACATCTAACCTTATTTATGAACTGTGTGTATTTCTTAGGGATGCAGTGGCATGTCTGTAATAGCTCAAGGGGCATGAATTAAAATAGTGTTCCAGCATTGTTGGAGGCTGCACCCTGCCAGCTGGACCATAAGTTGTCTACATCTTTGGGAGAGGGATTCAGAGGTTAAGAATGGGATGCTACCGTGTCGTGCCTATTGCGTTATCCAAGAGCACATAAGGGAGCCTTGAGCACACAAGCCCAAGGGGTCATTGAGGCTCAGGAGAGAAGCTACAGACAAACCTTTGTTTCTTACTGGGAAAAATTACGTTTTCATGTAACCAAGCTTAAGTAATAGTTGTGAGATCATAGCTGAGAGGGGTGTGCTAGAATATGATTTCATTTAATAGATCCATCAGAAAAGAAAGGGCTAACTAGCCTCAATTTCCCTCAATGTTTTTTAATCTACTTACCTTTTCGTTCATGGATCTGTTCAACTGCCCTGGCTGCATAATTAGATATTTCCATGGTATAAGAAAGAAGCAAACTAAACTTTTCCAGTCCTGCTTGCTGGGCTTAGTCTTCCAAGTACCAGTACACTCTTCAGTATTCAAGAAACAGCTGCAGATCAAACAAACTCACAAAAGGGCTTAGCCACAGGTGATCCTTCTTACCTACATGACCTTAACTCCTCATCAGGTCCGTCCCTTTGCATCAGTCAGGCTCTGCCTTCCTTGGTTCTTCATGTTCTGCTGTCAAGATCACTTTCCTCCACTGGATTTTCATCAATTTGTTGTTTTAGCAGAATGAACTTCAGTATCTAGACTGAATCCAAGCCTTTGTTGCTGGCACATTCTATGCAATATTCTTGAAGAATGAGGTGACATGAACTCTGGCATTCCCATCTGGTTTTTGCCATGTTTTGATGTTTCATCTGGGGTTATTCTGGAGCTGTATAAAGATCCCATTACAAAACAAAGGGAAATACTGAGTGTCAGCTTTTGGACTGGAGATCAGAAGAGGTACTTGAACCAGAGGACGATGAAGAATCATGGAGTTCTGCAAACAGTTTTGGCAAATTCACTTTGCCTCGTCTCTGGAAAGCAGCCTTCCACATGTGGGACTAATCCTTATCTTCCTATCTTTGTAGAGTACAGAAAGGTTTAGCTAATTATGTCAAGGACAGGCTTCACGCTGTAGCCACGCTACAACCTCAGTTACACAGGCTGTCTAAACTACCCACTGCATACTCTCAATCATCTGCTGTCAAACTAGGAAAAAAGGTCAAAACCACAAGGAATTTTTAACTCTTTTTGGCTGACTAGGTCTGCCATTTAAGGTCTCAACAACAGAACTGCTGATAACTTCCATATCTTGTTGCCAAAAAACCAAAACCATATCCATGGCCGTCTTCCAGTTTTTAAGCCAAGTCATACATTTTGGAAATAGTAATCAACTGTGTCAGCTCTCCCTTTGGTTGTTTTACAAGTCTGGCTAGGTTTTGCCCTGGTAGAAGGTTTTGTGATAATGAAAGATGAAACACAGATGAGGTTAGAACAACCTTTACTGGTTTTCAATCAAACAGTAAAATTCTGGTCTCACAAAAATGTTTTCTGATGTTATGTCTAATTTTAGTATTCTTGACAATTTATTTTCTCAATAAAATGCTTCATAAGAACAGGAACAGAATAAAAAAATAACCAGTTTTCTGCAGGAGTACTGCAAGGGGACTACAAAAAGCACAGATACAAAAATTATTCTCATAAAGGAGACAGCAAGCAATTTCATTCCAGTATTTGCTAGAAAGCTAGAAAAAAGAATGGTTCACTGCACAAGAATATATTAGATTTAAGCAACTTCTGTGTGCACTACTCATGTTTTCATGTATTGTCTCAACTTCCACGACACCTCTGAAATTCTTGCACCCACACTCATATCTGCACATAGTGATCCCATGGCAGAAGAAATCTGGACCTTTTCAGTTCACTTATCAAACAAATTAAAAACTTAAAAAGTCTGTTTACCAAGATGAATAAATACAGCTAGACAACTTAATAGAACCATTCATCTTTAAGTATTAAACAAAGAATGAGGAATGCTGTGATTTGTCAGATCCCACAGAAATACTGTGGAGTGGATATGTTACCATTTTGTCTACGTGTGTGATGTTTGTCTTTCACATACTTGCCAGTGCCTTCCTAAGCCCCTTGAGAACCAAGGAATATCTAACTTCATATCCTGGACATTCCCTTTGCCAGAAAGTAGAAGAGGATCATGGTAAAGTCCCAAATGCAGGGTCACTGCTCACATACCCTGAACAAGCATTCAGAGGCAAGAGAATGGAGTTTTTTCTTACACTGAGAAGACTGAAGGAAGTAAAATTCAGTGTAAGGCCCACTCTATTCCCTGAAGCCATGGATACTCTGCCTCCAATACTGAAAGGTTTTGGAGAAAGTAGAGGAAAGAGTGATCTTGCTGTGTGCACCCTTGCCCATCACCAAGGAATTTCAGGAGTGTCTTGAACAGACCTGCATGGTTAGAGGAATCTAATTTCACATGTAATGATTTCTCTGGGTTGTAAAATAATGAAGCATTCTTTCTATTCCTGGCTACTCCTGATTTACTCAAGATTATACAGTAAATCAGTCTAGCCCTAATCTGGAAGATGGGCATGATAATTTAATTACCCTCAAAAAACCCCTACTGAATTTTCCGTTGATAGGACAAAAGATTCTAATACCTTGGAATAGAAGCTCCTTGCTGTGAACAGCAAACATTCACAGGAAATATGAAGTCATTTTGTCAATTGCCTGGGACCCCAATTACACTGCCGGCAGGCTGCACTAAAAATCCTGGGGTTTTAGCTCCTCTCCTCCTGAGATGTTCTCTATTCATACAAGCATTAGGCTTACAGTTCTGTAGGTGTGCAGTCAACACCAGGCAATTACATTCCCCGTTTTAAAGAAGCTTTATTATGCACTGTGAATACTTTGGGGAGAATACTGTATTTGCTATTAAGTGCAAATCTAATGCATAATATCACTACACAAGTTTGAGCAATGTGCAAGAGCTTTTATTTTTCCATCAAGCAAGATGTTTGGGGAAAACATTGGCAGAATGGTCATTCATAAAGCCACTGCTGCACTCAGTCAGATATTTAAGAGTTAGGAAAATTCAGCAGGAATGTGGACGGCTGTTCTCAGCTGTGCCTAGATAATAATTTATGAGGACCCTAAAAGTTTCTTAGGAAATTCCTAGCTCTACAAAAGGTTTGTTATTTCCATTTTGCTGCTGCCGACTTGTCAACATTTTCCCCCCAATTTAATCTGCATTTGTATTCACTCAGGGTTGAATCTTATACTAGATGGAACTGTGTCCTGTAGAGATTAATTCTTCATTCTCAAAGAAGAGGACAGACAAAAGTACGCAATGCTCCTAAGATGGCTGTTGCCTTTGTAGTTAGTATCACCATAAAGAACTTCAAAATAAATTGACTCAGGTTTCCCAGGTCTTTGCTTAATACAGTAAAAAAGCTTACAGGAAACATTCACTGGATGTAAAGTCAGTGGCAAACATTATTTTTCATATCTGAGAGATAATGTAATTAAAAAAAAAAAGATGTGGTTGTCATTTTGCTAGGATGCAAACCTGACATCAAGATGTTATGTGGCTAACACACCATTTGGTGTTTGATAAGCACCACCACATCTGAGGGAATAGACCTTCCAGAAGAAGAAGGATTTGAAGCATAGAAGTAGTTTCACACAAGAAATTCACCAAATGCTGGTGTTGAGCCACAACACAGCAGTGCTATCAGTATTTTGCTTTCCATTGTGAGGCATTCTACATGCACACAGTATTTCAAATATAGCTGTCATTTAGTAGATTGATTACATTAGTGCAAGGCTTCTCAAGTTTTATGATGCCATGGCTTTCTCAACAGCAGGGAACAGTCACTCTTACAGATCTACTACATTTTTGCCAGAAAATAAAAGGCTAATGACTTGAAATATGAATGCCACAGTAAGGCCCATGATTAATAGCCACTGAGTAATAAAATCATTGCTGACAAAATATGTCGAATGAACAGTTTAAATCTTTTCCAATGAAAAGTTTAAATATCCCCTTGGGAAAAGAGTCCCCTGTCTTGTTTCCAGTGCTAGAGAGGCATTTTATTCAATTGCTTCTCAGGCAAGTGTTGTGAAGCAGTTTCCAGCATATGGACAAGAACCAAGACTTCCCATTCTCAGACACATTTTTCTGTTTAGAGGGAGAGTGTGTACCTCTTCATTTTGTCTGTGTCCTCAAGAGTCTTACACTCCTCACTGAACAGTGGCCCAGTAGATTTCAGTGGCCTAATGCTGGACCTTTCCATAGCTCAACGACTGTTTCAGAAAGGAGGTACCACAGATTAAATTCCTTTAAGCTAAGCAGGATCTGAAACCTCTCTGCTCCGTTTTGCTGTAGCCATTATGTTGCTGTGGTGACACAGCCCCTACTTCCTACCTTCCTCAGATTATGGTCTGGTGCTCACTCTCCTACAAGTACCAAGCACCACCTCTTATGCCCAACAACTTTCAACTGAGGGGCTAAGACAGGCAGGGACAACTGCTCTAACTCATCAAAGCTCTAACAAAAAGGGATTATACACCCATGTGTGGAAATGAGATCTATTCCCCAACTCTTCATTAAGACATAATTAATTAGGAAATGGATGTTTTGTAGCCTAAGACTAAATGCTACAGAATGATTGGTTACTTCTGCTACAGAAAACTAGATTAGGACTATCATGGAAAAACATTGAACAAGGAAATTTTTCTAAAATGTGCCCAATCGAAGGTCCCATTTCTTCATCCCCTGAATATGTGGCAGTTGTTTACAGTGGTCAGTCCTAAGTCTTATCTTCACAAGACACACAGTACAATACCCCAGTAAATAGCACCAACCCACTGAAAATACCAAATTACATTAAAGAAACTTGAAGGGTTTCTGAGGAAGTAACCTGAAGATTCTGCTTCAGCCAAGAATGTGGGCCAGGTGAAAGTCTCCAGCTTTTAGTGTGGCTGCCCCCACCGAAGAGTCATGACACTGTGCATCACAGTCAGCCAGAACACAGCCCCCAAAGCCAAGGCAAAGCTCTGACCTGACCTCTAGAGATGGGGGAGTGAAACCACCACACCATAGCCCCTACCCTCAGTCATTTCATGTTCTTGTCATCCGTGACCTGGTACCATCCCAGATGTAGGCCCAGCTGAGCTGCAAAGGGAAAATAGCATCCACTTTTCCTTCTAAAACGTTTGATTATTCACCTTGCTCACCTCACTTGTCTCTAGGGCATTATACAAGAGGTTACAACAAGCACTAAGTGCCTGCCCCTCATCTTGCCTGTCAAGGTCTCTTCCCAGCAAAGCCCCACCAGGCTGCACCCACAGTGCACACTTAGTCCTTATGCAAGCAGTCCAGACAAGCATTACTGCTGGCTCTTCACTGCTTTCAGGAGACCTCTGCAATGACTATCACTTTTATTACTGGCCCAAAGCCCACAGCTGTTGCTTTTTCCACATCAGGATTGCTGAGTCTGTATTTCCCTAAACTACTGCCTCTCTACCTGCATCCTCCACCACCTGGAAGCTGCCAGGCAAGAGAGCAAATACCTCACACACTCTGATGAAGAAAATCTTCATCAATGTTATCTAAAGCCACAGAGGAAAAGGACAGCCCTATCCAAATGCCAACAGTGGCACAGCAGGCCCTTGCCCCTTCACATCACAAGTGCCACTCTTCTAGGCAGACCTCTATTTTCCAGGACTTCCCCACACAACCTTCAAGGAGCAAGTAAACCAAAAACCTTTAAGAATATGCCAGCCAGGATATAGATTCCTGACAATTCTTTGAGACTTGTAACCTTGTTTTCCTGTACTGCTGGGCTGCTGATAGGCCCAAATGCAGGCTCATGTCAAGACAGGCTGATGTGAAAACTCACAGCCCTTAATACAGTAAAGAGTAAGAGAGCAGAGGTGGTGCTGCAGTATGTATTAAAAACAAGGCATCTTTGCCTGGGACCTGGTGTTTTACAAGGTGGTGTGATTTGTTATGCACACCAAGGCAGAGATGTCCAGACCACATCATATTTTCTCTCTCATAAGAGCTTAAGAACTCTGGCTTTCCTAAATGTAAATGGAGAGTTTGAGGAAACACAAGCCTTTGATGTGTGTGGGGAGATGTAATGCATTTAGGCAGAATATTTTAATTACGTGAATTACAACAGGACAGCCTGCTCTTTTTAGCATGCTGAGTCATTTCCACTTGGATTCTGCAAACATGGACCCTTGCACTGAGTGTTTAAGTATCTGGAATAAACAATTAATGTTGTGCTCCAGCTTTTGCAAGCCTTAAGCAGAAAAAAGAAATCACTCCTTTTCTTCTCTATTTCCTTGTGCTTGTTAGTGCCTCCTTTGGAAGAGACTGGAGCTAGTTGGGCACCCCAGTTTGAGATACACAGTGCCAAGGGCCAGTTTGCTGAAACTATCTCACCCAGTTCCCAGGGATTGACTTCTGAGCCATCTCTGAGGCTTTCACTTGCCATCCAGTCTCATTTGTGTACAAAATATGGAGAGATGAGTCAGAGTAATTTCTCTCCATTTATGAAGAAAACCTGATACCTTGTGCATAGTTGTGGTATTTCTATACACAGTTTACATACTAGCCACCAACCTAGTTTTATTTTTCTTTTGAATCTTTTGATTTTTTTCATACAGTAATTGTTCTGCTAAAGTCTGTAGCTAAATGAGGGGTTTATTCAGCATCTGTGCCTTCTAAATATTTACTAATGAAGATCTTTTTAAAAACTTTTTCCCTCAGCTTGTTGACTAGGCAGCATAACTTTTTCCATTTCTTTGATCCTGAAGCCCCCTTTATTTTTAATTATCCTCCCTTTGGCAGCCAAAGGAAAATGTGGCAATATATACCAAGCCCTTCCCCACCCCTCCAGTTAACAGAGATACCGGTTGTAGATCAAAGAATCCATCAGAACAAACTGCTTCCTATGCAATAAGGCCTCTGTCTCTGGAATAAGCAAGTTTATCTTCATTGTGCATTCCGATAAGATGTTATTATAGCAGTGACTTTAATTACATTTCTCGTTATTACATTAGTGCACAGTAACATAGAGTTACACTGAATCTAAATGTGTTAGATTGTAAAATATGGTGCCTTTAAGTCTTGTGATGGAAGCCACAAAATAACAAAAAAAAGGGTCCATTGTACAGTTGGACAGATGTTTCTGTGAAAGGAATGATGAAATTTTTCTGGAATATGGTCTGGAGCATGGAAAAAGATGAAGAGACATCATGAAAAGGCAACAGTATATGCATCATACACTGTACATAATCTCTGTAATTCAAATGTGGTAATACTCTAGAAAATAAGTAGCTGCTTTATGACTTTAGGAATAAATACTTTTCTGTCTGAAATTCATACAGTGATATACCTATAGGTATGCTTTAGTGGCAAATCTCTAAATGTTGATCTATTTTCCTCCATAAGAAATAGCTGCTTCTCTTCCTATTTCTCTTTTGCTTTGTTTGGAGTTTTCTTGTGATACGACTAGAAAATATAAGACTAATGAGCTATCTCAAAGTATTTCATCCTAGGCATTGAGTGGGTTAAAAATGTTTGTAGGTATAAAAATATTCTCTAGGATTCGTACATTCCAAATGTCTAATAGTCACTGAACAGATGCTGAGTAAAACAGATCTTTATGTATCTCAGCTTCTCTGATAACGTGATTAAATATGAGGCCTGGTACTTGGTGCCAGGTGATTCCCAGGGGAGTGAATTTATCACATGCTTAGTCTTGCAATCCTTCCTTAATAACTGCTTGATCTATAACTTAATGAAAATGGTGGTGGTAGTGCCTATGAACCTCAGTCAACTTTAAATCAGGGCATAAATTACCAAATGCATTTCCCTTTGAAAGGCACAGACCTCCAAGCTACTTGTCCTATGGAGTGGCAATAACTCCATGATCTCCAAGACAACTGCTGTTAACATATTTACAAGGAGTGGATTGGAGAGAAATAGTCTCCTTCTTGGAACTCCTAAGCAAAATATTCAGTCAGTACCCAACTTGTTTTAAAGAAAACACAGGGTAAAATGATGCACTGCTTGACCCTGATTGCTTGAAGCAACTATAAGTTTGTGAGGTTCTTTTTACTTCTGCCAGATAATAAAAATACAGATAAATCTGATTCATATAAATCAAGTTTTTAATTAAAATACTTTGACTTTTCTAATACAGATGGCATTTTCCCTTCTACTCATTGCATCCTGATTTAATGCCAACACTGAACAAATAAGATATGTTTATCAGTACAGTGTTTTTGTCTGTCGAATATCACTGAGGGTTTTTTCCTCTTTTTGTATTTTGAGTTTTACATAGTCTAGTTTATAAAGATGTCTTTTTTCCTCCCCTGGCAGGCACATATACTGTCTTTCTTTAAACCGTGGGAGTGTTTTAAAATAAAATATTATTAAGGAGATGTTTGCCATCAACATTAATTTTGAACATCTTTTCATGTTTTCATCTGGAGAGGGAAGGCCAAGGACACCATTTAGTGATAAGAGTCAAATGACCTTCCAAGATGGGCTGTCTCAGAAAGTGAAACACATCTTTGCAGTCTCTGTTTTGAGAAATTTGTTAATGAGCTTTTAAGTCCATAAAAAAAAAAAAAAAAAAAAAAAAAAAAAAAAAGAAAAAAAGGGGGGTTGAGGGGTAAATTACTGGCCTGTTGTTGTTGTTATGAGCATTCTTTTCCCTTCCTAGAGCAAGAATATGAAGAAACCATAAAAGCATGTGAAAATCCAAATAACCACACCTTCTAACTAAACACAACACACAAGGGCATTTTAGGGATAACTGCTGCACTGTGACAGATAAAGATAAAACAAACTTTCCATTAAGATTGGAAAAGACCTCCGAGATCACCAAATCCAACCTTCAATTGAATACCACCATGCCCACTAGACCATATCACAATGTGCCACGTTTTTTCGAATAGTGGCTCCACCACTTCCTGAGGAGCCTGTTCCAATGCCAAACTGCTCTAGCACCAGTTTTGCCTGGGAGAAGAGGCCAACCCCCATATTGCTACAACCTCCTTTCAGGTACTTGTAGAGAGCGATGGAACTGTTCAAGCTGAGTTTCAGATAGAAGGAGGCACATCAGAACTGAAATTAACACATCAAGATGACCCCACTCAATATTTCCAAAATCTTCTTCATATATCTTCATTGAGAACGTGGCCAAGCAAAAAAAATCTCTCTATGGACTTACTTTAAATCTGCTTCCAGGAAGGGTCAGGAAGGATATCCTCTCAGGTCAATAGTTTCATCTGAAAAGTTCTGCTCACTAAGGATGGCTTCAATGGCCTCAAAAATTTAGTATCTAACATGCAAGTATTATGTGTTAGACTAAGTCTTGACTGGTAGAGAAGCCTCTCACTAAATTACAGAGATTGCTTTACAGAGATTACTTTAGTGCAAGGTATCATGACTTAATTGCATTTTTGATGTGTGATCAGAAGATAGTTCAGACAGCTACACATGTTCTTGGAAATAAAATTTTAAAAAAAATCCATAAAAAACTCAGAAATCCAGTCTCACAAAACTGAAAGCAGTTTGAAGCTAAATCAGCTGAAAAGAAAGAAAATAAATAGAAAGGGAATAATAATTAGAAACTGCTTAAAACATTCTAGGAGATGCTTTCAAAACCACAATCCAGCTGAGGACGGAGGCTATTCTGGTTAACAGAGAACAGACGGACTCAGAATGAGTATGAATGCAAATATATTCTATAAAACACAGGAGACAAATAAGAAGTAGATATTTTAGAAAAAAAATCATAATGGAAAAAAAAAAGGAGGATAAATCCATGGATAACAAACGTAATAGTAAGAAAGGAGTTAAGCATTCTAGAAGTTAAAGTAATTGAAACAATTATTTGTTCAGTACTAGGTAGAAATGATAAAACTGGGAATACGAAAAGATTTCAAAATCTATATGGAGAAAAAAAAAGGTCAAATTCCTTATACTGCAAGGTAATAAAATATTTTCTATTTTAACAATAACTGAAGATGATGTTAAAAAGCAAATCCTAACTTAAGACATTTTGAAATCATCAAGTCAATAGTTTCTTGAGAAAAGTTCTGCTTACTGGCTTCCCTGGTCTTAAAATTTCAGCATCTAACACCTGTGTTCTCAGGGATTTTAAATGTGAGCTCTGAGGAGCTCTATAACTAACACATACTACTTCAACAGATTTTGAAAGGTTAGAAACATTAAAGCAGAAGACAGCTAATATTATGTCAGCATTTTGAGATACATGGGATAGGTGGGGTGATTAGGGGTCTTTCAGAGCTAAAAACAATTCCAGGTAAAACAATGAAACAGTTAACACAGGTCATGGTCACTAAAGGATTAAGGGAGGACAACCTAAGTACCACCGCTCAATAAATATATCTGGTGAAATTAAAACTGAATTAAAAGATTAGCTAGTAAAGGAAATGAGTTTGATATTACAGACTTTTCAGAGGTATTCAGCTTCACGCTACCTGACATTTTAATTAGGAAATTAATGTCAGCTGCATTGAATTTGTATTATTCTAAATTGATTAAAAACTGACTAGTTCCTAGGTCTGAAAACATCACCATAAATGGGGAAAATTTTATCAGTTCGATGGATTTTTAATGAGGGCTCATAGAGATAATGCCTTGACCTAACAGTATTTAACTATGTTTTTAATAATGATGCAGAACAATCTATGAAGTTGTTACTGAGAACTCTGCCAATGACACAAATTATGGCATTGTTGAAAATGGAAGAGAAAAAAGTTGAATATGTAGTAAGACTGTCAGTAGGGCAGGGGAGGACCTCAAAGTCACTCCATCCCTCCCTGTTTCCAAGAAAGAACCAGCTGTTCCGACAGATTTTTGCCTAATCTGTCCTTCAGAGGTAGGGTTTCTCCCTCATCAATGGGGAGGTTACTCCAGTATTTGCTTGTAAGCCTGGCTCAAGAAAACATCACATGTTTCTGCACATTCTGTTCCTGTCTGTAAGGTGACATGCTGGAGCAAAGAATGTTTGCAGGTTGAGGTATGAGAGGATGGGGAGTCTAACCTGGAATATAAATAAATCTTGGGCTCCATCTCAGCAAGAGCCAAAGTTATTAAATACTGGTGTGATCTCTATAGGTTGAAATAGAGACATACAAGGTTACCTGTTCTCTGTGTATGTCCTCTGATGTCTAATAGAGCTGGAGAAGCCTGGGTTCTTGTTGTCCACCACTCAAAAAGATGTTGAGAATTTGGAAACGGCTCAAAGGAGAGCCCAACAACCCTTAAGATGTTTTAATCACCTGATATTTAAGGGCCATTGCCAAGTGTATGAAGGAAAAGATAGCATAAGCACAGGCTATAAAGGAACAGACATGCAGAATAATGAACATGTATAAAGACACAAAATCAAACTACTAGTAGCTGAAGCTAGAAAAATTCAGAGCAGAGAAAGCTATTTTTCTTTACAGCCGAGGATAAGCCTGACCACGGAACAATTTAGCAAGGTTTGTAATGGATTTTCCATCACTAAAGATTTCAAAATCTCTTTTTCCAGAAGATTTGCTCTGGCTCAACCATAGCTGTTGGCTCTGATGCCAAAGTTCAGGAAAATCATGGGACCTCTGTATATATGTAAAGTCAAAGGACAGTGGTTCATTCTTACTGCCAATGAATCTTTGCATATTGTTTCTTTTCCGTACTCTTTCTTTTCATCCACGCAAGTCCTCAGTAACAAGAAAACTGCTCAGGTTAGTAAGATAAAGAATGGACTTAGATAAAATGGCTGAGAGTTCATCAGATTCTTCCCCACATTAGGTGTGAAGTTCAGAAGGTGAAGTGAAGGCAGGGGATTACAGCGGTTCTTGAACCAATGCCAGCTGAGCCAGAGGCACATAAATATTTCATCCAGGTCAAGCAAATATCAGGGAAGTGATTTATCACACGTTTCAGCCAGTGCTGGCTAAAAAGGGTGGAAACAGAATCCTTCCAAAGTTTTTCTTCTAAGGTTTACTAAGTCAGCAACATTGCTATAGTAAAGGAATAAGAAGTGCTAAAGTTGTCTCTGTCCTCTTCCTCCACGTGGTCTCATAGTTTTGAGGAGAAAGTAACAGACTCTGTCAACTGGAGGATCTTGTTCATCCAACTAATCTCAGCTATTCTGGGGTCAAACCACATCTCATAGAATAAAAACACATCTCAACAATCACGTTGTTCTGAGCATCTCGAGTCTTGTTCTCTGCAGCAGAGACCAAACTCAGCACGAATAACAAGACAGGTAGCTGGATCTCGGTGCATTAAAAACTTTGGAGAATTAAAGCCAAGCCATTATATGTGGATCAAAGAAAAGCAAAAAAATCAAGGGACCCTGTGGTGCTTTGGTATAATAACATAATGACAAATTTCACTGGAATTCCTTAAAATTTATGGGTTTGAGAGCAGAGCAGAAATTGCCTCAAAAATCTTTAATCACACGTAATATGATTTCAATCTTGTGCAGTTACTTTAGCCAGTACGTACACACACACATACTAACAAGAATCTTGTTACGGTACTGGATAGGAAATTATCCTTTCCACTTCTGAAAACTATAGTAACCTGGCCAGTTCAAACATTTTGCTGTCTTTTTCATCTGGTAATTGAAAGGTGCCTAGAATAAGTTCATTTGTCCATACCACGGGATGCTCACTTCTTGACACCTCTTTCAACTCTGGATGAAAAATGCCGTGAAGCTAAATGGCAAATTTTAGATCTTACTAGTCATTTGTCCCAGAAGGGACACACTCCTCATCCTGGTGGCAGTACATGAAGCCACTCAGCCTGTTCACCTCTGTGTCTCCCAGTATTTCTGAACTATTGTTTTTCAGGCTTCTCAGGTGGTCCTTGTTACTCATCCACTTTACTGCTGATTCCCCTTTTTCCTTCTCTCCTTTCGACATGCACCTCCAAACCTGCCTGCCTACATCCTCCTTCTGTCTCTCTGGATTTATAGCTTCACGTGCAGAGTCTGGAGCAAAGAGCAGTGAGATGAGCAATTGTAATGCTTTTTCTGTGATGAAACAGAGAGCCCAGCTGTCCAGCACAGTCTCTGCAATGCTGCATTCACCAACATGCTGCATAGGCTTGCAGCTGCTTTTCCCACCTGTTTTTCTTCTGAGAATTAGCATCTTAAACCACAAACATACAGGAAATTGATGTGAGTAGCATGTAGCACGTTTGTAAAACCAAATGTTTCATCCTGCTTGTGCTGGAAAAGATGTGTGAAGGAAGACTCCCTGATGGTTCAAGTGTTTATTTTTAAACCTGATACAGATGTGTCCAAACTGTTAGGACCTTAGTTAGGATATTGAGGTATCCAAACTGCCAGTGATTAGGAAGCAGGGTAAGCTCCAAACTTCTAGACAGCACATGAAATATCAGTCAAACCCGAGGGCAAGGAGTTGAGGCTGGTCCAGCCCTATGCTGGGAAGTAAAAAGTGTGGAGGTAGGCATCCTGGCAGGGTTTGGGCTTATAGTTTAGACACCCACTGAGAGCGTGAGATGGTGTCTGCTGCTGTTTGAATAGTCAGCTTCTTCTTGGCAATGCTGCCCCACATGTCTGACTTCACGCTGCAATACAGGGACAGCCCTCACTTTCCAGGGCTCTGGCACAGGCAAAGCAGGCAACAGAACCACAACTATGTTGCTGTTCCCAAAAATTTGCTGCTAGAGGCAAGTGCCTGCTGTGTCTTTGCCTGGAGAAAGCCCTTGAGGAAAAAGTAACTCACACAGTAAATCCAAGATACTGTGGCTAGGACTCTTCTGGTGCCCACAGCGGTACACTTGGAGCTGTTTGAGGTATCTCCATCGCACAGCACACGACATTGCTGTTGTAACAGCTGTTCCTTGCTCGGCAGTGGACAGTGCCAGTACTTCACTGGAGCCCTGGAGCAGGACATGCAGAGTCAGTATATTTACAGTTCTCAGGAACCTGCAGTTCCCTCCAAGTGGAAAATTCATGTTATTCTACGTTCTACACAGTATCAGTGCTAAAAGACATTAGTATCCTTCCATCCATTTTACAGCTACATCCAGTCTTTACTATTTTCTATATAACCTTATAGTGATGATTTTCTTTACAGAGTTATCCAGTACAAAAAGACAAAATACAGACCAAAATAAGGAGAATACTCAGGTTTTGGTTTATGAGCAAAGAAGGTTGGTCCACGTTTTACAGCAGGGGATTTGAGAGGGAAAGTTACATCATGTGCACGCTAAGGGAGGGCTTTTACAGAGGGCAGGATGGGAAATGAGACACTCGAGAGAGATAATGGTAAATGAGAAATGGAATTAGCAGAGCCCAGGCAGTGCAGAGGAGTGACAGGTGATGAGTCACCCTGGCAGGAGGAGCAGAGCCTTACAAAGAGGACACAGGCTTTGAAAGCCATGCAGAAAATATGGGCTCAGGGATTTGGGCTCTGAAACTGTGTGTGGAGGGAGTGGAAAGGACAAGCGGGATAGATGAACACTGGTCCTGAGCAGATCCGTCATTCCAAAGGTTTAGCAGATCACAGGTAACACCAGTATATATTCAGCTCTCATAATAAAACATGTACGCGTGCATGCCACATGATCTGAAATACAACTGCATGCAAAAAAATTGTTGCCTGCTATATAATCTATAGTGTATCAAACTAGTAATATATATATGTACACCCATGTGACTTCTGTTAGCTAGACTTTTTTTTCAATATGACAGAGTCAAAATCACCACCACGCAAATAAGAATGCCATTAAGTAATTTCACAAATAGTTTATGCCTATTTAACTGGAAGCTTCAATCAAAGTAAAGTTCTAGGAACCGACTGCTCAATCTAGGCAGCAGCTCTGCTGCTATCCCCCGCTTGTTGGGATCACTCCAGTAGCAGTACTGGATTTTAATGTACCCTGCCAATGAAGATGGACTGGAGATAGCACGGCAGGCTGTGCACCAAAGGGGCAAGAATAAAGACCCACCTTGTCCTGCCACCCATTTTTTTGCTGCAGAAACTGTGAGCAGAGGCATGAGAAACCAGAGGTTTCAACACCTGAAAGAGATGCAGTGAGACCCAGCATAATTTGGTTGTGCCTCAGTGAGTTACACACCACACCTCTGCTGACCCACCCCCCCACACACAACTGTCCGTGTATACATTTGCAGTGTGATGTCTCCAGTTAAAAATAAACAGCATTATGGACATAAAATCTGAAAGCACGCCAAGCTAGAACATGTGATCGTCACTTTATTAATGTTTACCGTGATTTGTAAATAACAGCATCTCTTCTGCCACTCATCTGTCGAGAGAGTTCATCCTGTTGGAGAAGCCAGACAAGCAGTGGGGAAGCCACTGGTATTTTAAGCCGATTTAGTCCAAAGTGGGAAACAGAGATATTTTGGAGCATTACATTGTATCTCCCTATTGCACCACAGCCCTCACACACGCATGCTTCGATAAAACTATGCTGCGGAGCTGTAATTGCATTGTGGCTTTTTGATGTCTACTCAAACAACATTAGTTTTGCTGTCGTGTTTTACAATGTAAAAAATTTTGGTGAGATGTCAGCAGGATGGTATCTTTAATCATATTTATTGATTGACCTCAAAAGGCACAGTGCAATTTAACTGGAACCCCTCAATGCAGCCAGGGTCAGGTTCAGACGGTGCCTGTTCCTAGCACTGCCTGGAGCCCCAACTTCATGAGCAGCTTTTATGTCTAGTGTCCTTGAAACCACTTGACTTGCCTTCTTTCAGCCCTTCCTTATTACAGCTAATGCAATACACTACATAGCTAGAGATGGTTACTTCTAGGGAATCTGAGGGTTTAATAGGTAATCTCTGCAGCAGGAAATGCATCTGCTCACCAGTGCCAGCTGCAGTTTGCTGTTCTCTGACCAGTTCGAGAAATGACGGGACCTCCGCACAGCCCGGCGTGGGAAGCCGCAGTCTGATCCCCAAATCCCGCTGCAGCTGTGCTGTCCAGCCATCCCAGAGGGACGACGTTGTCCAAGTCTCTGCCCGCAGCTGGAGTTTGTCCCCTGTGCCCAAAAGCCGGGCCAGCAGCACCCGTAAGAGAGCAGGACGGGGTTGAAGTTGCCTCACGCCCCCCTCGGCCACTGTGTCCATCCTCGGGGGCCCGGAGGCTGGCGACAAGGACCCCGGGGAAGGGCCGGCCGCCGAGACACCGGACGGAGGACCTGTCCCGGGGCGGCTCGGCGGTCACACACAAACGCCTCAGCGGCCCCGCACGACCCGGGCAGGGCAGGGATCGGGGCACCCCCTCCGCGGGCAGCCCGGGCCGGCGGAACGGCGGCCCTCGAGGCGGCTGCGCTCCCGCGGGGTGCGGGGCTGGGGGCGAGCGGCAGCGGGCGGGGGGGTGTGCGAAGGGCGGGTTCCGTGCGGGTGGTTCTTGCGTGCCTGTGCCTGGGGGTGAGCTCTGTCACGGGGAGCCCGTGTGCCGAAGGCGCAGAACTCGGCGTGTGTGGAGGGGTGAGCCC
>VZTJ01011333.1:1488891-1524060 GCA_013397795.1 Orthonyx spaldingii | reverse complement strand
CGGCCCCGCTGGGCTGGGGCGGTGTGCGGGCGGGGGCTGGGGCCGCGGAGCAGCGAGATGAGACAGACCGACGCCAGGACGGCGAGCGAAAGGAGGAGCGCGGGGAAAAACATTTTTATGGATGGCTAAACGCTGACAAGTCTTCCCGCTGTCAGGATTTCTTTCCTTCTCGTTTAAGTAGGAGAGGGGAGGGGGGGAAGAAAATGAAAAGAAACAACAGAGCCCCACATGACACGTTTGGAAATACTTTTCCTTTCAGAGGTTATTTTCTGTTCAAGAAATCCCGCTTCTGGACACGCTCCCGGGCAAAACGGAGCAGAATTGCTGGGATTCGGGGTTTTCATTCCAACTACGAACGGTGACTCTGATTGGCTTTTTGTCTTTGGGCTCCGAAGTTAGAACGTTACATGTTAGCAAGTAACCAACATTTCCAAAAACAATAGTCCTCGATATGGCAAATTATAAATCACTGTAATTTTATCTCCGTGCCCAGGCGGCTCTAAGTGGGGGGAATTCAGAGTTCAGCTCATTGGTAACAATTCGGATATTGTTTGGTAACTCTGTTTTCCTACTTTGATTTTATGAGTAAATTTATTTGATGCTAGCCAGGTCTGCTTTAAAAGAGGCATTAGTGGGAATAAAAATAAATGACACACACATGGACACGTGCGCACACACAGACACATACGCGCACTGTTAATTACTTGTGTTTTATAAATTAGTGAAAAAAAATTTCAGCTCAGAATGGTCAACTATTTAGTGAAGGAGCTCTCCCTTGGCTAAAGTGGGAAATGATGTGCACGGCTCGAGAATGTATTCAAGTTTGCAGTGGTTTGGGAAGGACACTGCAGATAATGCAAGTTTCAGTACTCTTCAGCATCTCTGGTGTGTGGAAGTACCTCTCTATATGTGCATGTATTTGTGTGGTTGGACTAATCTTCCCATCTTCAGGAGTATAAGATGAAGCAAGTGCTGCAAAATTCTTCCCCTCAGCAATGGTAGGACAAATGTCATCACTCAAACAAAACTCATCCGTTTGAATGCAGCCAGACAACTCCCTGCTTTCAGATTTGATAAGTACCAGCGTCTGGCTGGTTCATCTTTGCTTCCTGTTAGATTTTAAAGCAGAGACTGGGGATGTTTGTGGTTTGTTTGTTGGTTTTTTAAATATTGTGTTAATTTAACTTAGTAGCTAAAATAAACATGCCCAAAAATACTTTTAAAGTCAGTTGTATCAAGAAGGGTATCTTGTATTTACTGGGTTTGGCAGTAGTTCCCATTCCCGTCTGCCCTTTGTGATGGAATTAGAAACATTTTCTTTTTCACGTTATTAACTTGCACATAAGCTGATAAACAGTAATTCTGCAAAAATGACTGGAATAAGGATCAAGTGTATTTTATCACAAATCCTTATCGTATCCATATGATATATGCAAATTGGGAGATTTCCCAATGTATGCATCAAATCCATATCAGTATTTCTAAACTGATATGAGGTGGAGATAGTTTTTATTTACCTGCAACAACTGAAGCAGATATGTACCAAGCTGTCAACTGCACAACTTTGTGAAGAAGTTGAGAATTAGTATTTCACTGAGAGTCATGTACACACATGCCAAGTATTTGCAGAAGGTGGGGACGTGGTGTAGAGGAACTAGGTAGCACCTCAGGTTTGAAAGCTACTCTCATGGAAACTGGCAGTAGTGCCCCATCTTGCCTTCAGTGGGTACAAGATGAGGCCCAGCTCACTAAAAGAGTGTAGAAGTGTCTGCATAACATATCACATAACATCTGGACAGTTAATCCTCCTTTCTCTCCTTTTATTCTTTTGTAGACTTTCTGCATCTCACATTCGAATCCTTAGCTATCTGCTGTGATCAGCCGGGGAGATAGAGTGTCATGCAATCCTCTCTCCTGAATGCTAAAGTGCTGTAATTTTGATGGCCAGGCTAATCTGTCGCTATAAAGTTTTATTTTTCCATTGTTAAATTCAAAGGATAATGACTACTAATTGCAAGTGACCTCTAACCAAAACACTAGCTAGAATTTATCACCAGTGCTGATACTGACAGCATCAGCAGTACTGGGCACCCTGTTTCAAAGAAACTTAAAAGAATAAGGGGAGACAGAAATATATATATATGTATATATATGCTCTTGGTAATTTGCTGCAAAAAATACAGTGATACTGTAGAGAAATTCAATCTTCTGTGCAATGTATACCCTTTACAGGTAATAATGACAGGGTCTCAGGGAAGAAAAAACCCCAAACAATGCATCATAAATATTTTAACTGAAAAATAACACAGCAAAAATATACATAGGAAAGGTTGTTCTGTTAAACTGCCTGGTTTCCTGTTACAGGCAGGTATAAAGAATCATTAATGTTACTGTACATGAACAGCAAGGGATAGTAATAACAATGACAATTTGAGATAATAATTTGTAAGGAAGCACTAGACTCTGAATATGGTACAATAAAATTAATTTTTCAGAAATATCCCAAATTATTTCCCGTCTTATATTTTGTCTACAATGTTTGAATGGTTAGTACTGCGGGAATTTTACAGATGGAGAGGTGACTTAGATAGTCTTGGGCCCTGTGTATTTATTATAGCAGCTAAGAATCCGTCTGTGCTTTTGCAGATGAGTGGATCTAACAGATTGCAGGATCAGAGCCCAGACAGAGATCCTGACTAATACATGTTTGCATTTTAATTAAAGCAGGTGAAACTTTATCTGCCCAAATTTTGTGCAAGTACCTGTGATTTTTAGACAGATTGCTCTACAGGACCACTTGCAGGTTTCTGCACCTTAGATGTAAGGCTGAGCAGTTCTCTTTGAGGTTCTATTCCTCTGGACAAGGGCACAGCAAGGACATGGCAGAGGTGGACATGGAGTAAAGGAGACTTCCCAATTTATGCCGCTACCCCTACTTAAAAAAAAAAAACCCAGGAAAATCTGATAATTGATCTCTGTTTTTCTGAGACAACATTAAGATCGAGGTGTGTTTCTGATTGGGAGAAGCAAAGCCTTATCTTTCCCACACCTTTCTATCCAGAACTTATTTCCTTCCCACTCTTCTTTCCTTGTCAGTAGCATCACCATCCTCCCTCTGCCAAACTTAGCATCATCTTTGCCTCTTCTGTTTCCTCACAGGACTTGATACTTCCAGATATCTCTTGACACTTTTTCTTCATCTTACTTCTTACAATCCTCCTTCCTTTTGTTTGCATCTGCCAAAGCATTAGTCCACACTATGGCAACCTTCCAGCTTGATACTGCAACCTCGCATTTCCCAACAATCTCTCTTCTCCCACCTACGTTCTGCTCCCAGTCAGCATGACCCCTGCCAAAATCCTGTGTCTTTTGCTTTTCTTTCTGAAGCATCTCCCATTCTGGAGTTTCTCTATATGCCTGGCCTTTGTATAGTCTTTAAAGATGTTCCCTACATCCTGAGTTACCCACAACTGTTGGCCTCAAACTCACCATCCATTAAAAGAGAGAAATGAGGAGGAAAGAAAATTAACAGACCCGTGGGTCATTAGAGTTTGTTCTGCTTCAGGCTTCCTTTCACCCTCACTACCTGTCTACAGTGGGAGCCAGATTGGCCATTTCTTGATAACGGTGGTTCTGTGTTTGCTCGGCCTGGTGGTGTGCTGGGTCACACAGCTGTGCTGTGCAGAACAGCAGGCAGGAGCTGGCGATGGAAGTGCCCTTTCCAGAAGGCCTTGTCTGCAAGCAGCAAAGCACCACCTAATGAGGAATCCCTTATAATGTGAATAACCCTGCAGCTGAGGTTAATACATTTCAACAATACTTAATCTTTTTTTATGTGTGTTTTCTTGCTGTGCCTTCCCTTAACAACAACAATAAAAAAAAATTCCCCCCCCCCCCCTTTTTTCTTTCCTTTTAAGCATTCCTATGCAGCATTCCTCATCTGAAGAGTTGATCATGCTTTACAAAGCCATCCCTGTCAGGGTACCTGTGATGCAGAAATTGAGGCACCTGAGGGAAAGCCACTTACCCTGAGGCTTGTGGCAGGAAACAATCCCACACGCTGCCCAGTAGGCACAAAACTGACCAGAGGCACAAGCAGTTCATGTGGCTTTCCAAGACTCTCTTATGGTTACTTGCTGGTCTTGCCTATCCAAACCTACTTGTCTCTGTCAAGTTACTCTGGCCCAGCTGCCAATGTGCAGTTTCTTACCCTGCAGCATATATGAGGTAGCTGATATATCTCTCTCTCATCAACAGATTTGAATTACTTCACACAGGGTATGAGGCCTTCACAGAGACATCTAGAGTAGTGAAACCAAAATCCATTCCTGTGGGAGGCTGCAGCCTGCGGCTCCCATGCCTGTCCTGCTGCATAGTCCTACAGAACCACCTCAAACTTCTTGGTGCTGGCCTCCTTGGGAGCCTTGGGCTGTAGGGGCTGCATGGGCCAGAGCTGAGTGTTAGGAGGGGAGAGGAAGGGTAGAGACAGTCCTGAAGAGATGGGATATTCCTTGGAATCCTGAGATGGATTTGCAGAATAGTGAAATATTTCTTTTAAAGACTCAGGGCCTGGTCTGTGCCTTCTGCTCGATGTTTTCTGAAGCTGGTAGTTAACATGACATGTCATCTTACGTGCTAAAGAGAATCCAACCCTTGTTCTATACTCCCAGGCTCAAATGTAGGCATATGAAGCCTGTTTAATCTCATAAGCAGGTGTTCTAGTTTACGGAGAATCTGAGCACCCACATCTTCAGCTGAAGTCACTGGGAATGACCAGCTATCTCCGTCTTTTCCCCACAGGAGGGAACGAGACAGGCAAGTTTTTGCTCCTTTTGTTCTTAGCCCTGTTGTTGGGAAATAACTTCCACAGACAGTCCAAGCATACCCAGATATTTTTCATAGAAAATATCCTGGTCCCTTGACCAAGGCAATCCCTGCCACTGAATCAGATCTTTACATGGATAAAGCACACTAATACTAGTGCTTATCTGTCCTCCACACAGTTATTTGCTGCAGTTTAACAAGATGTAGGCTCTGTGGATGCTCCACCCTTCCTCCCCCCAGTAGGGTTTCACAAGCCACTGAGGGCTCAATTAGCACAGATTACTGCGGATGTTCATGCAGGAGAACCTATATGTCAGTCTTATTGCATTAGCAATTTCCCACAGTGATGCACAATGAAAGCCTTTTAGGAAAAACAGATTTGAATGTGATATGGTTTGAACACAATGAAATGCTAATGTGATTCTGTGGAAAAATGCTAGCATGATATATGGAAAGTGTTTTGTGTGAAACCTATGCCCCATATGCAGTTGGCCAGACTGTCTCACCTGGAGAGAAGGAAAGGTGGCCAGCAGTACTGTTGCTCCCTCTCCAGGCTTGCAGCCAGTCAGAGAGAAAGCACTTCTGGAAGTTCTTCCTTTTGAGTATTTTATCAATGATCCATGTGATCAGTTGATCTGTATTTCACTTTCCAAACTGTGAGATGCTAAATTGTCTGCAAAAGATGTCTGCTGTGTTAATACCAGAACTAAGTAACCCTTCAGGTGGACCTCCCTGAGGTGGGATGTGCTACCATACAACATGAGGAGAGCATTTGCTTTATCATTTTTCCTGTGTGCACTGCAAAGGCACAACCATATCTCCGAAAGTGTATTCTCTTCCAACAACTTAAGACACTAAACTTCCAGTATAGGTTCCCATCAGACTAGAGTGCCACATCCTTGGTGAAGTAATTGTTCTTTAGATATATCCTTATTCACAACATCCTTAACATCTAAATCTAGGCAAATCCTTTACCTAAAATGGGTATTTGGGAATGACTCCAAGAATGCCAATGATTGATAATGAGGATTGCAAGATCTGATTAATGTGGATATAAACTTTATACCAGCACTGAAATTCTTTTCAAGTCCCCTTCTTCCTTTGTGAAGTGTTTGTTCTGGAGGCACTTGGCTGCATGCTTTGTATTAGAGACGAGTCAGCTTTTATTTTAAAAGCAGGAATTCTATTTTTTGCGTGTTTCTAACTGTTCCATTTTTAGAAACACCAATGGGCTTTGCTACAGTTTCTCAGGGAATGGTGGGTATGTGAGGAATGCAGGACCGACTGGCTATAAAATGGGAATAGCCAGAGCCATGAGAGGATATTTTGGCTTCCTAGGGCAGGTTGATGCACCTCCTCATCACCCCACTGCCTCCTGCCTTCTCCCACAAATACATCCTCAAAGCTCCTCCTTGGCATGAGTGCTCCTTAGGCTGGAGGAAAGCAGCTGAGAGAGGGGCTCTTCCTTGGAGGTGCTGGTCTGAATCTGAGCAAGGCAGCCACAGGAAGGGGTAAGGCAAGGACTGGGTGAATGGGTCTTCTTCCTGCCTGCAGGGAGCAGGGTGTGAGGCAGAGAAGAGGATGTGTCCCTGTGGGATTGCATCTTAGAAACTTCGGTGTGTCTCAGACAGGGAACACTGTGTGGTTCACTCCTTATAAACATCACAGTCACTGGTTTCCTTTAAAAATTAATACCAAGGAAGGAAGTGCAGTCAGAGAGAGATCCTAGTGATAAATTGGTCCAATTTAATATTTTTGCATAGACTTTGGTTGTGGTAATTCTGTGGAGTGCCTTCACATATTGTGGGAGAGTTTCAAATGCAAAAGTTGGTGGGAACATCCAGCCCTCTGGTTTGGGTTTCTGTCCTCAGCAGCTGTAGGTAAGTAGCCCAGGGGCCAAAGCCAGTGTAGCCATGCTAGACCAGTGCTGCACCTCAAGAGAGGGGCTCTTTTGCTTGGTTGTAGTAGGGGATATAGGGTCATAAGGGCTTATCTCAAGGGGTTTTCCAGTCCCTCCTTCCTCCCCAAGGCCAGCACAGTTATTCTTGATGCAAGCTGTGTAAAATGCACTCACAACTTCCAGCAGCAACTGGAAACAAACACGTATCTATCCTGCTCATATGCTCTACCTGTTTCTTCAAGTGAACATGAAAGATGGATTGCCCCTATCCTGTCTGCAATAGCCTTTGCATGTGGGGGTACTGTTACCATGTCCATGCATCTTTGTTCTCCCCATCTTATATCACACTAACAAAGCTTTGTTGAAGCATCTGTCAATGTGCTCATCCAGAGCGGTCCCACAGCAGGAGTTGGTGCATCCCTTCTTAATCAGGCATCATGGGCACACCAAACGTGACCTGGGTACTTAATTTTCTTTTGTGACTGAATTTATGCATCTGCAACACTTCCACAAGTGTTTGATCTGGCCTAGGAAAGTGCATGTGGCTGTGTTAAGGTGTGCAGCTATATATTTTAATCTTTCCTTCTTTATTTAAAATAAGAGTGTGTTATTCCTGTCAAGAGAAGCTAAAAGATGCTGAGTAGGTGAGGGAATACTCAGGGTCAAGCTGAGAAAAATTATGTGGATGTCACAAATTTTTAGGCACTAGCATCAAATTTTGTTCTTACTTTATTTGGGAGGCAATGAGTTCAGGTGAAGGCTCCCCAAAGTGAATGAGTGGCTGGAGATGCATGAAATGCCATGGGATTTGCTCTTTGATATTGATGCCTTCGCATTAAGTTCATTGTAGAAGGGTTTTCAGCACAAACTTGAAAAATACTCATGAAATGAGTTTCAGAAGCTTGCATTATTCATTTAAGCGTATAGGAATAAACAAAGAGATGTTACTAGGGCTGTGCAAAACATGGATAAATTTGAATCTCAAGCACTCTACCTCCTATCATTGCATCTGTTTTTAGTTGGAGCAGTCCAGGGTCAAACTGGGAAGAAATTTAATTTCTCTAATTAAAAAAAAAACAAACCCAAAACAACCTTCTTTACATCCTATTGAATTAAAATCCTAGGTATTGGGTTCTGTGGTTGGGGTCCCAAGCACAAGAAGAAGCCTCGAGGGATCCCAAATGATGTTGAGGGTGCCATAAGTGGAACAAGTGATTTACATGCTTCAAGAGTAACATGTGGCCACTGTTCTTGAGCCATGAGCTGGTTACTGGACTTTGCAGCTCAGGCGTGTGCTCTCACACTACTCTTCCAGAATGAATGCACATGTGAAACCTCTTCTACTCAGCTTCAAGTTGCTGTGCAGGCAAAAAACCAAAAAAGGTTTGGTGCGTGAGGCCCAAGGCAAGGCTGGTGAGGTTAACCACTTATTTGAGGCCCAAGTATTTGTACATACTTTTGTTTGCTTGTTTTAAAACCCCTTTCCCTGCTGATGTGTGGAAGATCCCCATAGCAAGTGGCAGTGATGATGTGACCCGGGAGGTTCTTTGCCAGCTCTAGATGTGTGCTGGCTGCTGCCAGCTGAGCACATTTGAAAACATACCAAGAATCAGTTAATTTAAGAAAACTCACATGCTTCTCTATTTCATAGTAGGTAGAAGTAACTGAATCAGTGCCAGGTAAAAATAACTAACCAAGAGCATATTCACAGCATTCCTCTTCACACTGATCGACTGAAACAATTTTCTCCCTTCCAGTTCTGTTGTGATTTAGTCGCCGAGTGTCAGGCTTCCAGCTATAATTGTCTCACTGCTCCGTTTTCCAGCCGCATGCATCTCCAAGAACTGCACAGATTATGTCTAGACGACCCTCTGAAAAATCTCCCTCTGTGGCCTTACTTAGCTGTTGCAGTGACACCGAGACTGATGATGTCAGGCATTCTCGAGACAGATAGCCATGTGCAGTTTGCCCAGGCAAGTGCTTGAGTGGAGGCAGCACCTTGAAGCTTTATGCCGAGACCAGGAGCACACACACATCTGCACACACCTGTGCTTACACATACATACACAGTTATGCTTTTGAGGGAGGCTGGACACTTTGCTTTTACACAGTTGTCTTTTAAGTCTGTTTTCATTACCATCCATGAAGGTTTTCCTTTTTGACTTCTGCAGAAAGCTTAGAGTGAAATTTAATAAGGGCTGGTACAATTTCCCTGCTGTGCCTATGGGAGAGAAATTCCCCCAGCCTGAGGGAATGGTATGAAGCTGTGTCTGGAAAGGTTTAGGTTAGACATTAGAAAAGGATTCTTCACCCAGAGGGCTGTGTTTGGGCACTGGAAGAGGCTCCCCAGGGAAGTGGTCACAGCACCAACACTGAGAGAGTTCAAGAAGTGTTTGGACAACGCTCTGACACACAGGGTGTGATTCTTGGGGCTGTCCTGTGCAGGGCCAGGAGTTGGCTTTGGTGATCCTGATGGGTCCCTTTCAGTTCAGGATATTCTATGATTCTGTGATTCTATGACAACTGAATTAGACGGAACTTCATCAGCTTGTTAGACTGCACAGGCAATCTGTTGAGCTGTGATTTGAGTCTTCCCTGACACAGTGGATCATTTTTACATTAGGTAAAATCTAAACTTCATAAAATCTTTCTGTAGTGGAGATGTCAGCATGTTGCCACATGAGAAACAGAGGAGGGCACATTTAATTTTCATGAGCTCTGGAACCCCTCTTACTGGCTTCAGCAGGACCTGGCTCTGGTTAGGAAACAGTAAGCCACAATTATGGTGGGCTCTTCTCTGCTCTTGGTGTGTCAGGCTCTTAGTAGCACCATAGAAGTTACTAAAGTGAAGCTCCTGGAGCAACACATTTCTCCTGTTGACCTGAGGACCTAGAGGCTATTTCTACACTGGAAGGTGAAAAATGGGCATAGGAGTCGGAGAAAATATCCTAGTCCCTTGTACTTCGTGTCCGTGTAGCTGACTCTTAGCCTTGCAGTCATTGAGACTTAAGGTGCCTCATCTCACACAAAATTAGCTGTATATAGAGCCTGATTTTGCTAATTTTTTTTTCTAGATGTTTACCTGTAGGTGGAATGGCCCATGTCATATACACACATATTTTTTTCAAATACATATTTAGGAACTTCAGGATTGGTAGGTCAGATATGGGTGTCAAAAATTTGGATGTATTTATGTGGCCAAGTAAATTCTACTGAAAGACTGCTTCTATACTAATAAATTAAGCATGCCTTATACTGTTCTTGGCCTTGAGGCATACTTCTGTGCAATGGCTGTCTCACCCTTCAAAACATGGTGGCTCTATGCTGACTTATTATTAGGGGTGACCCCTGTTCCCCCCTAACCCTTGAACTATGCACAAGAGTGATTTGGAAGAGTGCTGCTGGCACAGACCAAAGCCGTTCCAGATACTGTGGTAATAACATGCTGTAGGTAATCAAGTCTCTGTGCCCAGAGATATTTCCCACCCCTGTTGTGCCACAGCAATAGTAGACAACCCTATATTTAGGTAGAATGGAGCCTGTGAACTGGGCTGACATGTTTCCAGTCCCACCTTCTCCTGCAGGCCACAGGAACAAAAGGGTGGGTCCATGCTCATGTCCCATATGTCTTCTGCCTCTTCCCTAAAGCAAGCTTCAGACCTTAGGCTAAACTCAATGATGGAATAAAGATTTACAGCATGGAAGACTGATTGTGTTTAGTGTTGACCAGTCATTTGGCTGACAGATAGACAAAGCCTTCCTTGTGGTCCCAGAGGAGGGAATCGTGTTAGGAATGTATCCTGAACGATGCCTGACTCATCCTCATGATAGCATATCATATTATCACTGAGGGAGGCTGAGGTGACCAGACCAGAACTTCCATCATCATATGATGGACGTGTGCTGGGGATATGGATCAAAACTGTAACAATTCCCTCACCACTGCCACTCTAAACTCACAAGCATCGAGAAACACAATGGATCATCAACACAGAAAATACATCAAGTGTGGGTTTGAAACATTTCAGCGCTGGAGGTTTCCAGTTGGGTAGGCAAGTTGCCTGTTACCAAAGGCATACGGCTTAAGCAACTGCTGTCCTGAAAGACTGTTAAAATTAAATTGTGAATTGACATCTCTGTTGTTGCAGAGCAGAGCGGCTGCCGTGCTATTTCACAATGTAGAATCTAAGCATAGCAACACAGGACTTAGTCTGCTGAATAGTGTGCAGTATTATGTAATTTAATAACATTAAACTAGGATGTTCTGATAATATTATTTGAAAACTGTTTAGTTTATTTAATACCATTTATATTTTATATGTCAGTTGAATTTTGGGGAAAAAAGATTTTAGAAGAAACTGGGGAGAGCGCAGTAGGAAATTGTGCAATGTACTTATCTGAGACTACATCACATGGCCTGCAAAGCACGGCTTTTGCTTTTATACACATAGTCTTGGCGACTCTCCCGCTAGCAACAATAGTGCTCAGACTCATACTGATGTCACTGTTGAGTTATTTAATTTGACTGAACGAGATTAATGTGTTTATTTAAAACCTTGGTCAAAATGGAAAAGAAAATCTCGGGACAATACTTTTATGTGAACATGTATGTTTTCACATCTGATGGTTGTAATGTTGCATTAACTTATCAGGAGCAGTTGTTTACACATGCCAATGCCCAGGAGATCCCCTCAGATAAGAAATGTGAGCCATTTTCCCTCTCAGCATAGAGCAGAGACTTCTACACTGCTACTGGTCCAGTGGGCTTTCATCCCAGGCTTTCCTTGCTTCCTGTTGCTGCTTTCAGGGTTGATCCACGTTAATCCCAGTATTGTTTTATTGTTTCATGTGAGGATGGGGTTTGGTGCTGCCAGGCAATGACAGCAGTGTGATGGTGGGTCCTCCACAGATTCTCACCAGGGCAGCGAGGGACAGACACTTCCACTGCACAGGATGTCTGCATGGGGCTGGTGCAGGGGGTCTGTAGAGCCTGCTACTGCAAAGGCTGGAGCCTGCCTGCCTACATTTTATCCACATTATGTTTTACAAACAGATTGAGAGGTTTTTTTCCTCTGATAAATGACTCAGATTTTACTTCATTCTCACACGTACCCTCTAAGTGTTTAGAATAGACTTTGGTTTTGTCTAGAGGCATCAGTAACTCTTCAGAGAAATACTCCAGGTCATTGGACTTTTACTAATATAGAGCAGGGAAAAAGCCTGGAATCTGAAGTTTCTCTTTGTATGGTGGGACAAGTCTGGGCAGTTCCATGGAATCGATCTTTGATGAATGGCACGAGCAGAGGGGTTTCTGCCACGCTCTGTCAAAAGCCTCTCTTGACAGTCAAGGGCAAATGGACACACACATAGACTGATAATGTAGAAATTGCGTAAGCCAGAGTTCAGTGCTGTGGTGGCTGCCTGAAGCAAGGTGTTCCTGTTCTGTCTTCCAGTTTTGTAGTTCTTCTGTGCATATTTTCATGGTGCTTGGAATATGAAAGTCTTGGGGAATAGCAGTTGCTGCTGCCAAAGAGTTGCTTTCATGCTTTTTCTTCTGTGCGGCCAAGTGCTTCCATCTTGCTAGTGCAGTGGAATGCTTTGGAGACTTTGAGCCCCTTTCTCTGTCATTGCTGCTGTTGTGGAGAAAGAGAAAAAGCTTGTTTTGTTTCCATGTATCTGCATTTCTCAGGGTGATGGGCATCACAAAGGGTAATGCAGTGGGGCATAGGAATGGGCATGAGAACAAAACAGAAGAGCTGGGAGAAAAACAGCTCTAGGCAGCAGTCCTTGGTCCTCCATAAATATCACAGCCTGTCCAAGAGGCTGTGCTGCCCTGGGCCATGTGTGCTCACTCTGCAGCATGCTCCAGAGCTGCGTGGCGCCGAGGGTATCTGAATATGCCAAGGAATCAGTCTTTGGGATTGGCCTCCTGTCTCACTGTGGTGTACCTGTACCTGCACACAGTGTCCCCAGGCGCCCTTTGAACTCCTACAAGACCTGTACATTTAAGGAAATTGCACAAAAATATGGTTCATGAAGCTCTGCCACTCCCAATGCTGGGCAACATCTGTCTCCTCACTGGCTGCATATAAGTGATGCTGAGGACTATGAGCAGGCCTTTATTGGTGGGGGCAAAAAAGTCCATAGGGGTGGACTAGGACAGATCATGGAGGTGCTTTTCTAAAGGTATCCATTTGGAAGCTGCCCCCATCTCCTGTTTTAGGTGCTCTCTGTGTAGTTCAGACCTTTGGACTTGCTATGTACAGGGGGTCCATGAAGTATATTTAAAGCAGTAAATAGCTTGACGTACGAGGACATTTTTCCTCAGAGTTCCAGTCAGTGGAAATATGTAATTTTCAGCTAAAATTAGACTGGCTCCAGCTATATGAAAAAAAAAAAAAAAAAGGAAAAGCCCTCAAGAACTAAACTCTTTCTGTTGAACTTTGTCAGATGTAGCAACTCCTAGCAAAAATAACTCAGGATCCATCCAGCACAAACTGTGTCCAAAAGTCTGTGATTTGGATCCAGACTGTTGAAGAGAGAAAAACAGACTGTGTAGGCAGAAAAGATTTTTCTCTTCCATGTGAGAAAATATAAATAATTTTAGAGAATACCAATAGTTCTTTCAAAAGCCTTAAATGAAATCTGGAAGTAGTTTAATTTTAAATTAATTTTGCCATTAATACTGTACAGCTCTTGACAGTACAGTGAGATTGGAGTGGCAGAGAGGGAGTTGAAGTTAGAACAGTATTCTACTCATTGCTTCCCTAAAATTTGATATTAAAGATTTATTTTCATAGAAGATGCTTGAGCTGAACCTACAGCTACCAGCATATAAAAAAGAGGATGAATTTTCTTTTGTACTAAAAATAATCTTAGTCCTGCAACCATTTGCCTGGTGCATTAAACTCTAAACACAAGTTGAAGTGACTGGATATTTAACAATTTCCATCGTCCAACTCTAAAATGAGTGGGGAGGATAGTGGGAAGGAGAGGCTTGGGCCCAAAATAAACATCAAAAACCAAACAGAAAACCACTGAAAATTAACTACACATTTTGAATAATTTCTCTTTCAAAATATTTTATTGAGAGAACAATGGAAACAGTGTGTGAAGCCTAACTATGTATTGTGTTGCTGTTCCAGGCCTCATCAGCAGTTTCTTGATGTTTGGAACGTTCTGAGACCCACCCTGTAGGACTACTTGTAACCAGTGCCTAAGACTACAAAAACATACGTGTGAAAGAACCTTTCCTTGAAGGAAGTGTCCATCACAATACTGTGGAAACTCCGTGCAAGCCTTGCAAGGCAGGAGAGCAGGTTGTGCTTCCATTGACATTCGTGCATAATCTCTGTTTCTTATGCACTCCAGCACCCCTATCAGTTCCTTGTTCTCCTTCACCAGCCCTGCAGTGAAAAGGCTGCTGGGCTGGAAACAAGGAGATGAAGAAGAAAAGTGGGCAGAAAAAGCTGTTGATTCCTTGGTGAAGAAGTTAAAGAAGAAGAAAGGAGCCATGGAAGAACTGGAGAGGGCTCTGAGCTGCCCGGGTCAGCCCAGTAAATGCGTCACGATCCCACGTTCCTTGGATGGGCGGCTGCAGGTGTCTCACCGCAAGGGGCTTCCCCATGTCATCTATTGCAGAGTGTGGCGCTGGCCTGATTTACAATCTCACCACGAGTTGAAACCACTGGAATGTTGTGAGTTCCCTTTTGGCTCAAAACAGAAAGAAGTGTGCATCAACCCCTACCATTACCGGCGGGTGGAAACCCCAGGTAATTATGTAATCTGCAAATGATTCGCATCTCTGTGTTCGCTCTTGCTCTGGCAGGTCTAGTCTTGGTGCATCCTACGGAGTTGTGCTCTGAAATGTGAAAAGGCAGGCTCCATCTGATGGAAGGATCTTGGGTCTTACCCTGCCTGGAGGTATCATAGTTCTGGCAGCCAGGACTAAGGAGGGAGTAAGGAGCCCCTCTCCTGGCGGGGTCTGTGTCCCGTCAGACCACTGAGGGCACCCGGATCTTGTCCAAGGTGCTGAAAGCAGCTTCCTCTCCGTGGATGTGGGTGCTGAAGCCTCCCCGTGTGAAATGGTGGCCATGTGCATGAATTCTGGGCACCAGCCTGGCCTTATCACCGTGGTGAGATTTATGTCTCATTGAAAATGAACAATTGACTCATTAGCCCGCATGAAACACTAGCTCTCTCTTTAAAGATAAGAGTTGCAATAAGATGGCATATTTTGCAGTGAATATGAAACCAGGTCAGTTGATTCCTCCTAAAATACCTGGTGGCCTGCCTTAAGTGGGATTTGCTTACCTAAATGGAGAGTTTATGAAAAATAAATCCACTAAGTTCCCATAAAACTTTGAAATTTTCCACTGATAATCCTCTTTGGACTGCACTAAAAACTTATGACCTCACTGAAAGGTCATTTAATTGGGCTTTATGTCAGTGAAACAGCTGTTTAAAAATTGTAGTGTTCAGTGTTGACTTATATAGGGATCTTAGAAAGCAGGGCTGGCAAAGGTTCTGAGCTGTCATCCTATTTTCCTCTGTCCAGACTCCCAAACCAAACCAAATTACCAGGTACATTCCTGACAGATATTTTCCTAATGAGCTCTAAAAATCCCATGTGATAAAGACTCCACAACCTCCCCAGGCAAGTGAATCTATTGCTTTGCTTTCCTTACAGTTCGAAATGATTTCTAATGTCTAAGCTAGCTCTCACTTGCTGCCAAAAATCACAGTAACTTAATTTACTAATGGATACAGTTGGTGAGTGTATACTTATTACTCTGACATTACTCCTTGTCTGGCATGAACTTTACTCTGAGGTGACATTAGGATCAGATAAGTGAACTGTGGGACGTTTCTTTTCACACAGATGAAATAAGAGAAAGACATTTGTTAACATTTGTTAAACACCAGGAGCTGCTTCCTCTTCTGATAATCCTTCCAGTGCAGCAGAGCTGTCACTGTGAAGTTGTATCCGAACTGCTGTAAACATTGTCACAACTTTTAAATTTTACAGCTACACTGAGTGGTGCTTGTTGTCAACAGTTTTCAGTGGGAAGACCTGATCTCACTTCTTGCTAAAGTAAACTCTTCAATAATTTAAGAAAAGATGCTCATAAAATATCCCATTTTGTGTTTATTACACTTCTTTATTTGCAGGCTGCAGTGTTTTCTCATTTCTTCTGGTGTAACTTTGGTGTAGTTAGTGGAGTCTCTTCAGTGCAGTAGCTGACAGCACTGCACAGTGCTGATTTCAGCCCTGGTTTTCTGATCTGTTCAGTGCCAGCTACCAAACACTCCTAATGGAGTAGCCCAGCAGCTGCTAAATGGCTGCCAAAGCTTGTAGTTCTGATCCTGAAACTCAGAAGTTTTCAGCTGTGAATGTCTCTATTGTTCCTCTGTGCAGCCGACTGGCAGTATCTCTACTAGTAAAGTAGAAGGAGACTAGGTGCAGGTCTGGGTACTGCTGAATTGGCAGCATGATCCCAGGAACAGCTTTGACCCATGTGGACTCGTGTGGACTAACAGCTCCCAGAGTGCAGAGGTTAGCCCACAGGAGGCTACTTTGGACTTGGCCACCTTGTTTTGGAGGTGAAGGTGAGTGCAGCTGTGAGGATGCAAGCTGTGCTGTTCTCCACAGGACCCAGGAATTGTTCCCGGGCTGTTGTATTTACCCCTACAACTCTGCTTTACAGGGACAACTCAGAAGCTGAAGCTCACAGCTATAGTATATATATGTTTAGTTCAACAAAGAGTGGAACCCACTCAGGTGGGCTGGGGCAGCAGGAGGAGAGAGAACTTGCACCACTGCAAGTGGTGCAATGCAGCTCCAGTTAGAAAGCAGTGCTGCAAGGAGGTGTTGGCAAGGCAAGAGAACAAATGAGCTTCATGAGAAAGTGGTAGCAGTGAGATCACCACAGAAAAGGCTGGGAGTGGTTGGTTTGGGTGCCAGTCCGCTTAAACAACAGTCCTCTAACTGCAGGAAGTCTTCTGTATCTTGGCTATTGGTGATCTTAGGCTTGTATGAGATTCTCTGAGTCTCATCCTCTGGAGCTAAAGGATCCACCCATGGAATAAGTCAACACTGCCTTTTTTTATAATCCACATACCAGGATTATTTTCATACAAAATGTCCATCCTTTTGGAGATAATTTTCCATCACTGCAGTCTTTCTTGCTGAGTCAACCACCCTATGACCAGGTCCATTAACTTTGATCCCGAATGAATGAGTTGTGTCAAAGGTGGGACGGCCTCATCCTTTATTTGATGGCCTGACAAATCCCTAGACCTCTGTTGCTAGAGCACAGCTTTGAACTCTGGTTAAAGATTCAGGGATTTCATTACCTCTGCTTTGCCCTCAGGCTGCCCAGTCCCATTTTAGGCTCTGTTACTGATACTGCACAGATTGCACATGGCTTTTTTTGCTGCTACAAGTATCCCCAGCAGATTTCTTCTCAGGTCTGCTGAGTAGTAGATGGTACTGAGAAAAAAAGCAGAAAATATTTCCTCGATGTGTGCAACATCCCACTGCAGAGAGGAGTTAGGCTGCCTAGCCTGAAGGAGATAGGTAGGTTGGTTGTACTCTGCTTCCCCTTTCATTGTTGCCTTCGAAAATCTTCTCAGAAGTCTGAATGGTTTGTTGTCAGAAGAAGCTGCCTGAACATGTATCCTATTATTTTTATATGAGATCATTCATGTGTAGGTATCACAAATTTGAGGGTGCACCATTGCTGTAGACAGGAGGAATTTTGACTTTGACTCATTGATTGCTTTCATCAAGCCTGAGTGGGACTAAGAAGTGATAACCTCCCAGGTGGAATACCACCTCATGGCTTCACTTTTGGCCATGTATTTGGGAATGGTCATGGGCACAGGGAATAGATGGATCTCACTAGAGAGTGGGTCTCCAAAAGTAGTAAACTATGCAGACGTGGACTGATGTGTGAGAAATCGCAGTGTGGATGTTGTTCCCGAAATTAAACTGAGGCAGGTAAGTTTACTTGGTAGCATCTGAAGTCACAGGCTCTGGGCACAGCCAGATTCCCAGCCAGAACTGTTGAAGCTAAAGGTAATGGGAGAAAGCCTTGTGCATGGAAGGCAGTGGCAGGACTGGGGACGTGACCATATTTGTTTTCAGCTGAACAAAGATCATCAACACTTGAGCATGCATAGAAGGAAGAATCCACCTCTGGCTCTTGGTGGACAATAGCAGGTAGAAGAGGATGACCCCAATGAGTGGAGAAAATGTGGGTAATTTATTAAGACAGACAGGTCCCAACACACTCAGTTACTCAGTTTAATGCCTCTAGTCACACTTCCTTCAGAGTGGTTGTGCCTTGGAGAGTGACACGTTACCAAAAGAACAAGGAGAACGAGGCCCTTGGGGGTACTCTTAGCTACAGACAAGAAAATCTCTGAGTGCCTCAACACCACAGAGGCTTTAGCCCTCTAGGCAGTCACAGAATAGTCAGTGGAAAGAGTGAGTGAGGTGGCAGAAACTGTACAGCAGAGCAGAAATTAAGAGTGCCATGGTCAGAGCTGGGAAGGAGTTCAAGGCTTGAAAATTCTTCTTGCTGACTCACTCAAGGCAAATCAAAGGCTTTCCCTGGCAAGCGCTGTTCACACATCCAGATTCTCAGCTTTCTTTTAAAGAAGGAGTTGAGTTCTCACAGGGCTGAAGGAAGGAGCTTCCTTAGCTGTAGCACCCACAGCCAGGCATCAGCCTCTCAACACTGCACAACGCTGCTGCACACAGCTGTCCCTTGCTCAGCACCTCTGCTGGGTGCAAAGGGGTCACCAGCTCCTTATTTTTGAAGGCTGCTGGTCAGAGCTGGCTTATCAACAGCAGACCTGACAAACGTCATATCAGTTTCATGGAGCAGCTGAGGAAAACTCCAGAAGCAACAGCAGCTCACAGCCTGGAGCTGTTCACAGGAGCATGTGATGGGAGCAATACAGCTCACCAAAACCACATCTGCTGTGATGGTACAGGTCTTGTACCAGTATATGGCAGTAAAAGAGTTTATTTCTCTCCACTTGCTATGAAGGGATTCACAGGGCACTGGGCAGTGCATGTCAGACGTGAATACTTGTATTGCCTGTATGAGTCCTACCTAGAAGTCTAAAGCTAAAAAAGCAGTAAAGAAGCAGAAATACCTTTCTCTACCAAAGGACTTAAGAAAGTGGCAGCAGACTCTTCATGCCACAAACAGGGGCATGTGAGAGGCAGAAGGAAAGAAAGTAGTCTCCAGAGCACCATCCTTGTCCTGGCCAGAGGCTGATTAGCAATCCATTGGGCCAGGGAAACATGTGTGTGTAGTGTCTTAACAGGTGCCTGTGTTTCCAGGCAGGTAAGAAGATAACTTCTGCAGTGAACTCCCTACCATCCGTCCAATCTTTTGTATCGTTTTAGGGCTCAGTTCTTCAGGTCATGGATGACTAGCAAATTCCCAAATGGTATATTCCAGTGGGTGGGCAGACACGTGGTTTGACCCTGCCCCAACTGCAGCATAGTGCTACATCGAGCAAGAAGCTGTAAACCCATTGTTGGTACCAGGCACTGTAAATGCTCCATCTCTCTGAGCAACTGATGTGCATTCCAAGAAGAGTTCCTGCAGCCTCTTCTCATGCACATGTTTTGCATTATCTGTACATTATGTGCTTTATAGCAATTATTCCACTCTTTCATTAAGCTGGATAAATGAGTTTGCTGTAATTAAAAGTTGTTAGCTAACCTACCTAAAAAGAATTTGCCTTACCTAGACAGAGCTTTTGGGCCCAAGCCAAATGTTAAAACACATTTAAACTGCATATTCCCATCAACGTTTAGAACTAAGAGTGCACATTGTTATTTGTTTCCATAACCTAGTAAGGATAGACTGGAAGATGATGTGCTGCTGGGTTTTAGGCCAGAGGAACTCTGGACACTAAGTCAGTCAATATAAGCCTGCTGAATTGTCCGCTATGCTGGGGCGATTCATCCTTCTCACAATAACTCAATTGTCTCATTATCTTCTTTGGTGGCTTTTAGATTAGCATGATACCAACTGGGGATTCATTCTCCCTACCTGTGTTGAAAGCCTTAACTAAGATAAATAGGTACTTTGTGAACTAGTAACTAGTAGAGAATCTTGAGGTACATGAATTGCCCACTGTAGGTTCTCCCCACCAAGAACTATGGAGGGCACAGTTAAAGCCTCAGGTTGAAGTCTCATATGCAGAATTATTCAGCAGCTTCTTTGTGTTCCAGCCCAGGGACTGCACTTTCATAGGTATCTCACTAGTCAGGATTTTTAGTGTTTTGACTCTTAATCCTACTGTTGCTCCTCATATGTCAGAATCCAAAGTAATTTGGATCAACTTTGGGTTTCTCAAAGGGGCAATGCTGTTAACAGCACTGACAGTGTGAGATGAAAATGAGGAGAGTTTGCGAAGAGAGGCAGTATCTTCTACTAGACTAATTTTTACATGGGTTAATTTGGATTTCAGTTTTCTGACCTGCATTTTTCATGTTTTAAATACTAACAACTGACATATGCCATCTTATGCTAGATCTTTTCTAATTATATTGCAAGAGCTAAATTGATATTGCTGCAATGTTTGAATTGCCATTTACATTTCCTTTTACAGATCCCACTGTCTGTCTGGCAGCATTTTCAGGTACCTGACAACATTTTAGATCTGGTGTCTGGCTTCAGGTCTCTACTTCCTTTTGCCCATCTGTAACACACTGGTAGTAAAATATGCAGTGTATTGTGGAGCACTATTAATTGTTATTAAACTTGGCTGTGAATTTGGCACATCCTGGTGATAATATTTAGGAAACTCCTGACATGTTCAATCTTTGAAGAAGGAAGGAATACGTAATTTTGAAAGGGAGAGATGTACCACTTGAATTTCTGTAAGACAATTGTGTGCACATGCCGTACCTGTGAATTTTATGGTACCTTGCTCAAGTCAAGATTCCATATTTTGCATGTGGAACTGCTGTAACTGGCTGCAGATCTGGAGAAAAATGTCCAAGAATCAGCTTTTGTGTCTTGGGTTTGAACAAATTTGTTGCTCTTCATTGACTTGTATGCAGACAGCAATATTTGGGCAGCAGGGAATATGCCTCTTTCTAACTTACACTGAGATATACTTTCAAGAATACAGTTTTAACTATTATTTTTTCTGTCATTTTTGTTTTCAGTCCTACCTCCTGTACTTGTTCCAAGACACAGCGAGTTTAACCCTCACCTCAGCCTCCTCGCCAAGTTTCGAAACACTTCTCTGCACAGCGAGCCACTGATGCCGCACAATGCCACCTATCCGGATTCTTTTCAGCATCCTCCGTGCACCCCTTTTCCACCATCCCCCAGCCACATGTTCTCCCAGTCACCTAGCAGCATCAGCTACCCCAACTCACCAGAAAGCTCTTCTGGACCAGGAAGTCCCTATCAGCTCACAGGTAAGAATGAGCTTTTGGACACCCTGACTGAGGCATTTGAGGTTCTTGCCAGGGGCTGGGGTGAGGTGACAATTCTGTGCCTGCCCCAGGCTATAGCTACAGATTGAACTGTTGGACAGAATGGACTTGGAATGTGATTGCTTGTGATTGTCTCTCAGTCCTTCTGACAAATGCTCAAGAGATTAAGAACTGTAGTCATCCCACTCCTAGCAGTGCCTGGGTGAGATTTCATGGTTACTGTGGGGGGAAAGTTGAGGAGAGGAGGTGTGCCAGGCCACTTTCTGTCCAAAGCTGCCCATCCAAGATTCTGGTATAATTCATGCAAAAGAGTACTTGCAAGACCTAAGTTAGGGACCTAAAATGTTCAGAGTAGGAGGCTATAGAAACTCCATCAAGAGACAGGATAAAATGGGGAAATTGGTGTGCAGAAATTTTTTTAATGTATGGTGATCACACTGACTGCATAAATTTCAGAAAGTTAAGGTGTTTAACAATCTGGCCCAACACTTGCAGAAGTCACCAGGTAAATTCCTATGACTTTGGAACATGTTCCACCGTTCTGGGATTAGCAGGGTTGGGATGTAACTCAGATTGTTTGTGTTGTGAACTTCTGACTTAGTACAGCTCTAATTACCTGAAAATTTAACTGTGCTTTTGTTGTTAATGCAACACAGCTGAGAGCTAGTTTTAATATCAAATAATATCAAAATATCATATGGTTCAGATTCACTTCGGCACTTTAACTTTCAAATAATTTCAATTATGTTAGCTTTTTCACAAAGATGAATTCAGGTCAGAATCTTGTAATTTACGACTTTAGTGTGACCTATGAAGCATTTAAATTCATGTCTTTAATGATATGCCTATTTCATTTTAAGTGCAAGAAAGATGTTTATTTTACAAGGTGTTTGTAGCATTTGAACTTCCTTTTAAGCTGAATGCTTTCAACACAGTGTGATGTTTTTCCTTCCATCTTCATTCATTGAACGTGCCTTCATTAATTTCATCTCTAGATCTGTATTTCTGATTAAATCATATTTAGCAACATTGAAACATTTCATCAAGTACTAAGACTTGTTTGTCTTCTCCAATATATTTTCTTTCACCTCTGTGTAACCAAGCTGGATTCAGTAGAACTGGTCCTGACAGGTAAATCAGGCCCATTCCAGCTGTGTAATGACTCTGACTTGTGCATTTAACTGAACTTAGGACCTTGCAAAGCTACTTAATAATGGAATTGGCTCAACCTGAGCTTCAGTATATCACAGCACACGGCACACTGATAAGCATAATTTGCCTATGTAACAATCAGGGATGGAAGGCTATCTAAAGCAAACTGGAGTTACATCAAGAAGCTTGAGAGGGATTGCTGTCACCAAATATGGATGTCAACAATGCAAATTTCTGCATCTCATGGAATTGTCTATACTCTCGCTGTAATCAGTGGAGGAAAACAGGCACTCCTAGAACAAGATTCATTGCATCTTCTTGTATATGTCTAATACACTGTGTCTGCAGGTTCCTATTTTTCTTTAGTGAGTATAAGGAGACCTTGATGTGGCTAGCTTAGGCATAGACATCAAAAATATACATATAACCATGTGATTCTGTGATTATATTCCTTTCTGTAACTTGCTGTCTATTCCTCTATTTCTTGATTTTACTATTTTTTGTTGGAGGGTTATGTCATCTAACTGTTAGTAATATCATATTGTGTATGAAATTCCTAGATCCTGAAGGGTGCTTAAATAGAATAGAATAACATTCGTTACTTGGAAGATTCAGTTGTTGTCTCATAAGACAGTTCACAGTTATCCGCTCTGGGTCAAGTTTCTCCATTTTTAGGGCCAGCCAACAGACCCCAAATATGAGAGGAAATTTCAGCCTGGAACCAGTTAAGCCCTTCTTAAAGAGGCCCTTGGTCCTGCAAGCTTGTATATGGCTATAATATGCACATAAGACCACTGAGTTTCTGTTCAAGTGAACAAAACGACACACTTTTAGTGCTTATGCAGTGAATGTTGACATTTTATAATATGAAAATGAAGTCCTTTTTCATTTGGCTTTGTAAAGTCTCCAGCCTTTCTGGAGAATCACCACTATAGGGTCACCTTCTGTTTTCTAGCTCATGTTACTGTAAATGAAGCAAATCAGGAGCTGGGCAGTTGTGAGTTGATATTTTTCCTTCCAATGTTTTCATGATATCCTTTGCTCTTTGATGGGAGACTGAACAAACCAGGGGAGGTACAGAGTTCCCTTGTAGGACAGAGGAAAAAAGAACAAGCCTGGAGGGAGTTTTGCCAAGTCTGATTTCTATAGTTTTCCATAGACTTTTTTTACAGATTATGAAGAAAGAGAGCTTTTTTCCAGAGGATCAAATAAAGTTAGCTTCTGGTCTTAAACCATCCTCCTCAAGGTTTAAATTAAAGAGAGAAATCTGGAACTAAAGGATGAAACTGCGTCACTTTCTTAGGGTAACAACTGGTGTTAACAGAGAACTTGATTTGACATGGGTCTAGGCCTGAGGCACTATTGTGACCATCCCTCTGTCTTTCAAGAGCTGCATGTCCATCATGACAGCTTTTCCTTCCCATCTTTCCTGAACATGCAATGGTCTTAATCTAGAGACTGAAGGGAGGTCAGGTTCAGATTTGTGCTGTTTCCAGTGCTTCTCTAGCCAAACAATGCTGAAGTAGTAGAATAGTCACCAGGAAAAAACAGGAGGAATTTACCAACATACTGACTTAGGTGTCTTCCTTTCTTTCTCCTTTCTTTTTTCTTTCTTTCTGTAGTGGAAACTCCACCTCCGCCCTACCATGCAAGAGAACCTCCAGGAATCCATAATGGACGGTCAATGGATGCAATAGCTGAAAGTCAACTAGTGCTGTCTTTGCCCAGTGGAGGTAAATCTGCCGATGGAGAAGCTGAAAGTAAATAACCATTTGTACTATTCTTTAAATCAAAACTGTTAAGAAAAGAATTGTTATTTGCACAAGAAGGTTTAGTGATCTGTAATAATGTTTCAGGAAGTTTTGCAGTAGGTCTGTGTGCTAGACCCATCCACAAGCTAGCAGGATAGGTGATGTAAGATTTCCATGAATTATGTGCAGAGTTACAGAGTTTAGATTTTATTTGCATCCATGGACTATTACAGTTAAAAAGCTGTTAATGAAAGCAAACACTGTTATCTACATTGTAAAGATAAACATATCAAATCAAGGCTGGTGGGGCAATATAACACACAAAAGCATTATCAATATCAGAACTCATTTCTTTATCACCTTCAGCTCTGGGTTTCAAGTACTTTAAAGCCTTATGGTAGGAACCTTTTCACTGCCATCTTTATATTATTGTTACATTATGGGCTGGCTAGAAAAAAAAAGGACATGTTTAGTGGAGTACAAAAAGGTTTTGACAGAAGACCAAACTCTTATAAGAATTCTTTAGTGGGAGAGGTATGAATGGTAAAGAAGAGTCTGGGATCCTCCTCACACCCCAAAAAGCAACTTGATGATCTCTCCAGCCTCTGCTACCTTGGGGCCAGTACTGGCAGATGATGCCTCCACCATTCACAGCCCATTGCTGCAGAGTAGGAAGGGGAAATGGAGTTCCTCTCCTAGCTTTTGCTTTGGCTTTGGAAAGGAAAAATCACCATTGTTCTTTTAGTCTGTCATATGGTGTTCCTAAAGAAATGCCGTTTCTAGAATGAGGACTGAACACTGCACACACACGCATATTAAAAAATATTGCCAGTCTTCTGAAACAGCAAGGAGCGTGTATGTAGCATGGAACTGGAGCAGAAGGAATGTGAGTGGGATAGTGCTAATTACATTAGGGGAACACAGAATGGCCAGATAATAACAAGTTATCAGACACCAATACTTTTAAATAAATTGTCAAGCTAGTTTAATTGCTTTATCATAGCTTACCATCCCTGATCACCATCCTAGTGAATATTAGTTGGAAGTTTATTAGAGGTTGTGCACGGAGGTGCTCTGGGGGCAGGCAGGCTCACATGCCTGTGGTGAGCAGGCAGTATAAAGTTTCCCACTAATTCCCATAGGACAAATGAGGCTCAGAGATTCTGTTACATTTTTGAGTCTTTCTCCGTCTCTGACTTAGAAAACCTGAGCAGGAATACACGCAAAAGAAATGACCTTGCTGACATTTCTGTTTACAGTCCCACATAGAAGCGGAAAGCCTGAAAGCGTGCAAAAATTGGAATGATTTATTACTTCTGTACTACAGAGCTTGGTATTAGGCTGAAGGCTTAATACCAAAAACTTGGCTCAGTTTTGACCTGTTTTGAGCCCATCTGTCATCCCTATCTCCTGCTGGTGTGCAGAGCAGATGTATCCCTTACTATTTTCAGTGTATAGTTTGGGCCCAAGTTCAGCAAGGAATGTCAGTGTGCTTGATTTAATGCAGTGGAGTTACCACTTTTAAGAAGTGGAGCTCCTCAGAGGCTTAGAGTTAAGCTGGTGCACCAACCTTTTGCATGTTTGGGACTTCAGTCATAAAATGAAGAATCAATGGAAGCTGCTGTGGGGATAAAGCATGGAATAAGTGACTGTTTACATGAAGAGATGGGGGACTGAGAGTGGGAGGGAGTGAAAGAAAACAGAGAAAGATTGTTTAAAAAGTATTGCTGAAACCTGAGCAGCTGCTTAACTTTATTTCCTACAGACTTTCGACCTGTTTGTTATGAGGAACCCCAACATTGGTGCTCAGTTGCCTACTATGAACTCAACAACCGGGTAGGGGAGACTTTTCAGGCTTCCTCTCGAAGTATCCTTATAGATGGATTTACAGATCCTTCAAATAACAAAAACAGGTTCTGCCTGGGTCTGCTCTCAAATGTAAACCGCAATTCTACTATAGAAAACACCAGGAGACACATAGGAAAAGGTAAGAGGAAATCCCCTCTCCTCAGGAATAATATTCAGAGCTCGAAAGATCCATGCATTTTATTAACAAACCTAGCTGATTCATCAGATGTGCTTGCTTTAAAACCAAAGCTCTGACATTACTTCTGAAATAGAAGAAAAGCAGAGGATTCTTTTCTGACTGGATAGCAATCAGCAGAGTAACTCCTTACAAAAGCTATTTACTTGGCCAGCAAAGAGAAAAATGTTGTTTATAGTTGTGTGTTCTAATTTAGCAGTATGTATTTTCATTTTATTTATTAGAGCTTCTGGCAACTGGGAATATTGCCATTGAAATGCCACTAAAAGGATAATTGCTAGTGCCTCAGGGCTGCTTCTCCTCCCACCAAATAACAAAGGGAGATGGATGAAACACTTAGTAGTTGAGTTACTTAGCTGAAGAACTCTGGTAGAGTTGTGTTTGTAGCTTTTTCCCCCCTGCCAGTCCAATTCCCTGCTTTGTCATCTTTTCACTAGTAAAAATAAGGTTTGGATTCTCCCACCAGTGGTTGCTCTGTGTGCTCCACCTCTGGTGTACACATACCCTCAGCATGCAGGGTCACGTGCTGCTGGTGCCAAGAACAAGGAGTCCACACCTGGACACGCTTGGCCACACACACTCAGTCCCAGCTCCCTAGGGCTGTGTAGGGCCTGATATTCTCTCAGAACTTACTGTTGTTTGTGATGGTGAGTCAGAAGATCTGTGCCAACCACTTCTCCGTGCCGATGAAGCTTTGCCTGTTCTGGTATATCCAGTCTAGACTCATTATCTTGCCAACCCAGCCTCTCACCAGTATCTGCCTGGGAATGCATTTCCCACTGGGCTAATTAACTCTAATTGTTCTACTCCTATTATCTTGTCAACCTCACCTCATTTCCCAGGCCTAGAGCAATATTTTAATTGGCTCTTGATAGTCTGCTGTTGAATGACTGAATACGAGGAAGTTCTGAGACAAATGTGACACAGTTTTTGCAAACAGCAGTGAACCTGGAGGCTGGTGCAGGGAATGTTGTGCCAAGCTCTTGCACTTTTCCCTGGAATGGAAAATACTTACGTTGCAGATGCTACGAGTGTCTGCCGTAGTGGTTCATTGTGAGGAGTGCAAATGTGTTGTACATCTAGTTCTGACCTAGAAAATAAAACAAAGCTTTACACCCTATCAGTGTAAGCTGTCAGAGGGATGTGGATAAAACTCAGCCTGGCCCTAAAACAAGAACAACAAAAGATCTCAGCTGTCATTTGGGGATGTTACAGCCTGTGCCTTTCTGCCTCAAAAGCAGAAGAGACAGAACAGAAATAAAGTTAGGTAAATGCTATTGGTCTTCATGCATTTAAATGTGATTAATTGACTAAAAGTCCTTTAAAGTGCTACATAAGGAATGTGCCCAAGGGAAGGGAGCAGGTTGCCCAGAGAGGACCTTAATATATCAGAGATCCTTAATTTTACTGCTCTTCCCTGTTTATGCAAATCCTAAAAAACCATATACAAGTGGAATACAAGTGGCACCAGTGCAGGCCTGCAGAAGAGCACATAGCAGCTCCAGAAGCATGTAGTTCAAAGGCATGGTGGACAGATGAAAGCTGCTGAAATGGATACAATTGTCACATGTTAACACGGCAGAAAAAAGAGTGAGTAAACAAGATTAGCTCAGTAGGATAAGGATATGTGATTGAATTGTCATCTAGTGTATCAGCGTGAAACCGCTTCCTGGAAATACCACATCAAAGCTAAAAACAATCCAGAACACAATGCAGCATCTACAAGCTATTGGACCCGTTTCAGCAGTCAGACTTCAAGGACAAAAAGGGAACTTTTGATCATTGACTAAAAGATGTGGATGCTTGGAGACTACTGAATTTTCAGTTTCTACAGGGAGCAATGAAATATCCTTGGTCTTCTACAAATATGTATTTAGCTGCTTGGGTTCCTTCAGGGTGCTTTTCTCTGGTGAATGAATACTAGAAAAATAGAAATACACACTGATTAGTGCTGTATTTATTGCTTTTAAAAAGTTCACAAGGAAAAAAAAATTGTAACCTCTGCTTTCAGAAGTAACATTGATATTTTTGTTATTATAGCACAATGTTTGGGCAATGCCTTTGAAAGGATTCTCTTTTTTTCAGAAAATGGGTTACTTAATATACTTTGAAAACACAGCCTTTAAATTTTTCACCTTAGCATCCCCTGTGGTGACCCTAAATCAGCAGCCACACCTGAAGATTTGAAATGTGGTGCACATTTATTTCCTTATTCTTCTCTCCCTACCCTCTGTTCTCACTTCTTCTGATTATTTCAGAAAGCTATATGGACTCCATTAAGGTCCTTTCAGTCCTTCCCGTTTATCTATTTCCATGGGAAGGAAGGTCAGGTAGTAGCAGTCACAGTGTGCAGCACCCCACGGTGCTTGGTGCAGTTGGAGCTGATGCTTTCCGGTCTCTCCTGTTCCCAGTGCAGTACCAGAGAGTGCTCCAAGCCACACCCCTGATATTCGCAGCTCGTTTCAGGTCTTGTGGCTGCACAGAAGTCAAGTGATGGCTTGATGACAGAATTTAAGGTTTCCACCTGAATCACCCTGGAAGACTGCGGGAGAGCGTATTTTTCCCAGATTCTTTTCCCACTCAACCTGCTCTCCCCTGTGCCTTTCCCACTTCTGTTTAGAGGCTGGTTTTGTCCTAAGGATGTGCTGCTGCCCCTTGTTGTTATGACTCCAGAACGATGAACACACTGGGAATATGTAACCAGTCTTTGTATGAAAGACACCAGGAATAAAACTAATTACAGCTGCATTATTAAAGCACAGTTACCATTAGCTTTGCAGGCAGTCTGCTGAGGCTCTGTGAATATTTTTGTGTGTTTGCATGGCATACCTGGCATTAGAGAGGAGGATTTTATTTTTATTTAGTGGTGGTTTTTAAAAGAACAAAGAACTGAGTTCTTCCACCTTTCTTGGACATGGGAAGGGTTCATTTCCCCTAATCTAGCCATGGGAAGGGTGACTGGGCATTTTCTCAGGATGACTTAGCCCCTTTCAGATTGTGGCTTCATGCTAACGTTCAAGCAGTCAGGGTCCCCATCGCCACACTTGCACTGATGCAGATCTCATGAGATCTCACTGAAAATAAATTTTGGTTTGTTTGTTTTTAAGTTTATTAGCTGGTTCAGTTCCTCAGCTTGGATAGCTGCCCAATCCTCAGCTGTTGCTGCCAGCATGAAAGCAGGTGTGCCAGCAGGGGCAGGGAATGGGAGAGCCTTTTCAGCACCTACACAGACTTCCATGGGTTTAAGCTGGCTCTGAGCCTGCACTCTGTAGTAGATGGAGTGAATCATCTGGTCACAGTGCCTCTCTCCATCTATCAGCTAAAGAAGGCATCTACACAGTTATCATCTTACAGATGATCCCTTAACTTCAAGGTTACTGAATTAGGCTAAGATAAATTCTCCCACCAATTTAGGTATGTTTTCATGCAAGCAGATATCCTTGGTGGATCAGAGTCTTTGAAGGGATAGAAGTGCTCCCACCTTAATTTCCCAAAGTCACAGTCAAAATTTGAGTTAGTATTGGTAAGTCACTTGGGCACTGAAAAGTTCAGAAGAGAATCAGTCATTTTCTTGTTAAAGGTCACTTGGAACAGGATCTGATGAGTAAGTCACATCATGTAAATGCAAATATATGGCTCTGATGTGGTAGATAAAGCAAAATACAGAAAAGCTATTTTAAGTACACACCGTGCTGTGTTTTAACTGCATGACAGTAGGGTCCTGTAGTAAAACAACAGCATGCAGTGAAGTAGGTCTTGGCCAGTGTACATTTGCTTAACAGCGAAAATACCTTTAGCTGTGTAATGCAATAATGATTTTTCAGTTCTTAGATAGTTTTGATTGATGCTTAGTATGTGGTTGACATGTGTTTGATGTTTATGTATATGTATCTTGTCATAAAGTACTATGCTGTTGGGTAAAAGAAGTAAAGCAACGTGCACTGAGAAACAAGGATCCTGGGCTTGTATTCCCAAACCAGTAAAATAATGAATAAGTGGCATAAAGTTTGTTGTGGACAATGGAGGAATAATACATGTTATATTTTCTTCTTCAAGGTGTTCATCTTTACTACGTTGGTGGGGAAGTTTATGCCGAATGTGTCAGTGACAGCAGCATTTTTGTGCAAAGCCGCAACTGTAACTACCAGCATGGTTTCCACCCAGCCACGGTCTGCAAGATCCCCAGTGGCTGCAGCCTCAAGATCTTCAACAACCAGCTCTTTGCCCAGCTGCTTGCCCAGTCAGTCAATCACGGTTTTGAAGTGGTGTATGAGCTGACCAAGATGTGTACTATTCGAATGAGCTTTGTTAAAGTAAGGATTCTTTGCTCTCTCTTGCATCCTTGCCAGCTTTGATGTAAAACTAGATCCCATCAAATCTGTTCCAGGTGGGGATTTAGATACCCAACTTTCAAATAGCAATTCAGACTGCCTGTTTTCCAGTATTGCCTTAAACTTATAGGTGCTCAAAATGATTAGCTTTTGTAGTCAACCTGAAAATCTCTTAGATTACAAAATGTAGGTTTTCCATAGGCTTTCTGTGGAAAATAGGCAGAGAATGTATGATGGTGTTCCTCCACTGATTATTCAAAAAGCTCAATTCAGAAGGGCTTAGCAACAAAAAAATGTTGTAGCACATATCTTAGGCAGTTTTGAGCTCTCCTATTGCTACTGGTTTGCAATAGAGCTTGATAGAGCCATAGATCTAAAAAGAATGTCCTTATATCTCTAGGCTAATTTAAGTCTCATCAGTACCATAGGCTGGTATATATTGTCTCAGTCAAGAAACACTGGGTCCATTTTCATCCCTCACAGAGCTTGCAGAGAATTGTTGTTGTTTGCCATCTGCCTGATCCCTGGCAAAAGATGGTCTTACTTTCTGATGACATTCATTCTGACCAGCCACACAACCAGAAGGGCTTCTTGCAAGCAGAATGGAAAACCCAAAAGAGCATCTGACCTTCCCCCGGTTATTTGGAAGAGACAGGAGGCCACCAAAGCCATTACTGTTCCGATGTCCTTCATACCCAAATTTCATAGTCTGACTGCTCTGTGTGAAATCTATCAGTCTTTGTGGGGCTTTCTTAAATCTTCTGAATGGCCTTCTCACCAGAATGAGATCTCTCAACTCCTTTTAGCACTTAAGATTTACTTACATGCCTGTTCTAGCATCTAATCCCCAAAGAATGGGGAATGTTTTCAGATAGTTTCCAGATGATGCTAGACCAACTTGCTATAGTGCTGCTGGGGAGAACTGGCAGCAACGTTCAGCCTGCAAACTAGAGCAGTTGCACCATTAGAAGCCAGTGGTCCTGCTAGGTACCATAAAAGTGACTTGAGTATGTTCCTTTGTCTTGCAGATTTGTTTCTATACAAATGACTGAATTGAGATGACTGAATTCACATCTAAGATGACAAAAAAATTGCTTGAGGCTCGAGCCCAGTTTCCTTATGTTCTGCAGACCTGATGAGTTGAGTCCCACATATCTTTCTGGTCTTTTTCTAGCCATCCGTGGGGACCCATCTTCTTAAGTTTCTGAGAGCATTAAGAGTGCCCTGTAACCTCTTCCAAGAGTCCAAGGCAAAATCTCCATGCCCATGCCCATGCTGTTGCTTTGTTCTTGGGAAGGAACTGACATCTTGTTCACACGGAAGCATTAGGGCAAAAAAAAAGAAAGCAAGAAACCCAACAAACAGCATTTTCTTTAATGGAAGACATGAATGGGCACGTTGTTTGTACAGGCAGTGTAGCCAGTTACGCAATACTTTCATTATCTCAGCAACTCGGGGGCAGGCTCTTTGATGTGTTATCTGCCTCCATGCCCAGCATGGCAGCAGAAATGGTGGTGTTGATGCACTATATAATGCTGCTGCCATATTATCACCTTACTTTGTTGAAATAATAGCAGCTGTTATAGTGCCTCAGGCACCAGAGGACCAGTGCAAGGAGTTATTTTGAACTCTTTCCCATGACGTCTGGAAAATTGCTATGCAAATCTCATCTAGATCTTCTGACCTGCAAATACCCTTTCTTGTACTCAGTCTTCCCAAAATATTTCCCTCCCAAGGTGTGAGCCCTCCTGTGTCCAGTCTGGGGTCAAGAGTGACCCTGGGTGTTGGGAATGCAGTCCTCAGAGGGTCTTGTCTGTCAGTCCAAGAGAGCCCTTGCGTGCAGGGCAGTGCTGTGGCTTCTCCCCTGACTCGTATCTAGATACTGCTGGTCACCTACAGCGCACAGGGCAAGCAGAGCCAAAGGGCTGGAGACCTTGCCTCTGACCCCACCAATGCTTGAGCTACCAGCTGGGAAGCAGGGATGGGTAGGGACCAAGACATGAGAAACTTGCCAGGACTGTGCCATCTTCTGGATGCAGGGCATGGGACAGAGGGAGGTGAAGGTCTTGTCCCCTCTGATGCCCTCCGTGTGTCCACAGAGCAGCTGAGAGGAGCTCAGATGTGGGTGTATCATCAGTGAGAGCAGCTTCCATCCACTGAGCACTGCTGATAACCAAAGCAGGATGGCTCTTGTCACCTCTCCACAGCTGAAGCAGCTGAAGCACAAAGGGAAGAGAGTTTCTCCAAGCCAAGGTCTGAACCCAGCACAATCCCTCCCACATTTCCGCGGGTCTTGGGGCTAAGGAAAACATGCAGCAGACCTGAAAGTTCAGCATTCTGAAACATGAAGCCTAGGCTGGAGAGACCTGTTGCCCACAGGAGGTGGGAAGTGTTGGCAGGAGCAGCAGGATTCATGGAATTACCAGTATCCTCATCCCACCATCTGTGCAAAACACCACTGCAGCTTGGCAAATTGTACTCATTTTATTCCCTTGTTAAGAGAACTCCAGCTCTGGGCTCCTTTCAGCCCTGGGGTCAAGGAGGCTACCTGCAACCCAAGAGTGATATACAGGGAGCACCGGGGTCGTTGCCCTCCTAGCATTTCGGCCTGAGGGTGCTCCAGCCAGAGAGAGCATCACTGGGAGTGTTTGGGAGTTGCCAGCAGAGGGAGATGGCCAGCCGCCTGCCAAGCTCCCCCAAATCTGGCACGTTGTGCTTCAATCTTGTAATTGCTGTTCCTCTGGATTTTCTGTCCTGCCTGCCAGCAAGGTATGCCAGCTCCTCTGACACTTGCCCTCCTGGCTATGTATCTTCACTGCAGTTGAATACTTGTGACTTTGCCGTCTCAGAAGTCTGACTGTGCTGGCATTTTATGCAAGCATTTACAGAACATCAATCTGAGATTCTGTGAAAACAGGCCCTTTCTAGTCTGATAAATGCTCTGCAGTTCAGAAAAATGCTGCCTGTTTAGAAGTACTCTTTGGGCTGTGGTGAGTCCATATCTTACTCTTCTGCTTTCTTTCCCCCTTTCTTCATTAATTAGCATGGGTTTTATCCAGACCTCTTTTGGTGACATCCTGTTTTAGTGTTGATCCTAGTTTTCCAGCTATCATATAAAGGAGTGGCTCCAGCAGCCTCAATTGTCTGAGCTGCTCAGCACTCTAAAATTTGGTGACTTTGGCAGCCATCAGTCTTAATATACCTCCATGTCCTTTTTACATGACAAGAATACCAGCCTGCCTAACTATCATAATGACAGGTATGACTCAGTGTCTGAATAGCATCCCACAAGTGAAGATCCTCATCCTGTAGTGGCACCATGTTTTGCACATTGCCCTGTGGAAATTTGAGTTCAGTTCTGCCAGTGAGACAGCTGGTGAGCTGCAAGAGTTCGGGCTGTGACTCACATGCCTTGCGTTGCTGTGATATCAGGCTGCCTGCTTAGCACTGCTTAGACACTGTGCCTGCTTGAATCATAGAATAAGCTGAGTTGGAAGGGATTCATCAGGATCAAGTCCAGCTCCTGGCCCTGCACAGCACCACCCCCAGGAGTCACATCATGTGCCTGAGAGCAGTGTCCAAAAGCTTCTTGAACTCTGTCAGGCTGGTGCCATGACCACTTCCCTGGGGAACCTGTTCCAGTGCTCAACCACCCTCTAGGAGAAAAGCCTTTTCCTAACTTAAACCTGCCCCTTGAGGCATGGGTACTTCAACTTTTCTCCCTGCCAGCACCCCATCCGCATCTTCTCTCAGATGCTTCATAGCCCTTATCTTCCCCAAAAGAGCTGGAGAAATTACTGCAGGACTTCCCACAGCAGACAGCTGGGAACTCTTGTTGGGAAAGAGGACATGTTCAAGGATAGAAAACCTATGGAAAATATTTATACATAGGCTAAGTATGGTACATAGGAACTGCTGGAAGTTTCCAGAGGTTTAGATAAATACCTAGGAATTCCAGGGTCTCAGACTCACAGGATGAATCTCTACCAATACATGAAGCAGTGCCCAGGATCATTCCCAGTTCCTGTTGATTAAAGAGGCTGGCCTGCTTTTTGTCTGTGCCAGACAGCAGGCTGCCAGACTTTCCTGAGCATGTCTCTGGGGTGCAAACAACAAGGACCATTACCCATGGGCTGTTTGCAGACAGCCAAACTTGGAAACAGGCCTTTCCATGCCAGTTGTTCTCAGCACCTGGAAGTGTGACTGGGATATTTAATTTAATAGCATAGAGTCCCTGGTAATTATGATAACAATGACCTTAAAAATGAGCAAAGTTTCTAGAGAAAATTATCCCTAGGATAAAGCATTAAATATTGGGAACCTGGGTGGTGGACTATCTGTACTTGTGTTAGACTGTCAGCACTGGAGTTGAGATTTGTTTTGGGTGTTTTTTTAAAAAAAAACCACCTCATTTTTTGGTCCTTTTATAGGGCTGGGGAGCAGAGTATCATCGTCAAGATGTTACAAGCACACCCTGCTGGATTGAGATCCACCTGCATGGACCATTGCAATGGCTGGATAAGGTGCTGACACAGATGGGCTCACCTCACAACCCCATCTCCTCAGTCTCTTAAGAATCATCTCTAGAATTCCCTTAGGATGGATGCTATTGCAGGCAGTGGCTTATAGAATCGCTATGAACAGAAGCTTCTATATGTAGATGTATGTAGATGTAAATATATATATAC
>VZTJ01011333.1:1469750-1488806 GCA_013397795.1 Orthonyx spaldingii | reverse complement strand
TTTTTTTTTTTTTTTCATTTTGTGGTTTCTAGTTACTCTGATGCCAGTACAATAAGTTTAGAAATTCGGGTGTAGCATATCTGTTCTCTAGTACAAAATAAGCCAAATTCCTGCAAAAGTGTCAAACATTTCCTGTAAGCATCTTCATTCCCCAGCCAAGCCAGTAAACGGTGCGAATTTCCAGCACTTTCATGTGGGTTCGGAAACCTGGCTGTAGCTGTTCCTAGTAGGTGAAATTCACCCCTCTGCAGGCAACCAAAGTCAGATCTCTGTGCCATTTATATTCATCTTACATCTGAATTTCGATTCCAGAAGAGGACCTTAGGTGGTGCACAGGACTTATGCATAGAGATGACTTTTATCTAGTGAACTGAAGGACTAAACTGCAATTCCAGTCTGTCTCCCTACGGCAAAGCACGATGGGACAACAAATTCTCTGAGGAGCTGAGGAAGACCCATCTCTCCTGGGATTTGGAGAGAGCCCTCAGGATGTGTTCAGCATAGGAGCCTTATCAGAGCGTTCTGGACAACCTGAGTAGTCTGATACTGTTAACACAGTAGGGTACGGTACTCCTGCACTGAAAAGCAACAAGCTCCTAAGAAAAAAATAATAATTGAAATATATACCTATGAGTTAAAAACCTAATTAACTTCCAGTGCATTTTGCAAAAGACATACATATTTGCGTATGTATCCAGCATGTAAACTGAATCCTATCCATTCTACAGTATTGATGCAGTTTGTTTTAAAGTTAGGACTGTCTGTAACTAGACTGCTATGCTGATATCAGTGGTACACCTGAAAAGGACTTGAACTGTGATTCAGAAAAGGGAGATTAAGTGTCCATTGAAGAAGCAAATGATTACTTTATCATTCATCTTGGGAAAAGAAAACACCACACTCAAAGAATGCAGTGAGAAGGAGATGGGAGTCAGCCATGTCCGTCCCCTGTAATGGGCCAGTCCTCGGGATCTGAGAGGGCTTCCCTGCCAGCCACTCCATACATCCCCGTGGATGGTTTCTCATCTTAGATACAGGATTCATCATTTGCTGAACTTCTGCCTTGCCTGCAGAGGATGGTGAGGCAGTGTAAGCCATGAACAAGTGAAGAGTGAATCTATGTGCAGAACCTTGTCTGTGTTCCTCCTGCAAGCAGGGAAACCTAGTGCCCATACCCTAATGCCATCCTTGCAAAATGCTGTTCACATGGAAATCTTTTCTGAGGAGACAGGTGAAACTCTTACTACATTTTGATTGTCTTTCCTTTTGCTGAAAGAGTCAAGTATTATTTCTTTGCAGGCATAACAGTTCACTGAAAATTGTTTGTATTTAAGGGTTAGAAAGAGTGATAACTTCTCCAATCTCATTCCTCCATAGAACACAGTAGAAGTATCATGAGGAAAAAGAAATGTTTTTCAGAATATTTCTTTTCTTCTCACACAATATCTGGTGCTACACATTTTGCTGCATAATTAGAAGAGGACACCTGAAATCTCCAGCTGTATCACATATGCAAAAGAAAATAACATTCACTGGAAAGAGAGTGAGTAAACTAAGTGTTACGTCATTTGAATGCATCTTCAGCTGCCTGCAGAATTAGCAGGGCACAGAAGGATAAATTATTGTTAAGTTTGAACAGTAATAGCAAGTTGGATAGGAAATTTGTAAGTGCGAGGAATCCTATTCTGTCACCATTTGATGTCAGTAGTGTCACTGTGAGATAGGAAAAACTTTACAGTTTCTTGCAGCAATGAAATCTGATAATAATAATAATAATATACAGAAATTCCAGGTGTGCCATTTACTATTTAGCAGACTTTAGAGACATCAGTTTTGAAAAATGCATTTTTCTCAGCTCCCTCTGTCACCAGTGATCAGGTACTGGTAACTCTTCTCCAGGTGCACCTTCGCTCCAGGATGAGCACCTTTTGGTTTTGCTCATTCTTTTTTTTTCTTAGCAGCTAAGGACAGAAGAAATCACCTCTTCTGTCCAGGCTCTAGCTCTGTTTCTTATCTTAGATTCTTCCTTGCCTTTTAGGCTGAAACCTCCTTCCCTTTTAATATAGAGAGAAGCCTAGGAATTCCTTTTAGACATTCCCAGCATTGTCATCTTCCTCACAGAGAGCAAAAGATGTTCTCAGGTGCATCTGCTCTTGGGCAGCTCCCGAACTCAGTTTTCTGTTGATGCTGCAGAGGAAAATTGGATGGCCAGTGAAGAGAAGCAGGTTCTTCTGGGGCATTATTTGTTTCATCACAAGGTATTTCAAATAGGTGAAACACTGCACTCTGAGCATGCTTGTGTCTTCCCACTGAGTATAAGGGGAACTCAGGGTCACTTGCTCAAATGCGAACTACTACACTGGATGTATCCAAAAACAGATGAGGGGAACCCTAATGAAGACGTGGTGACTTTCCCAGCCTAGTAATGATGCTTGCTCAGTGTGTGTTTGTTTTCTTTAAATGGAAGGTGGTAAATTCAGAGCAGTTTTCCCTTTCCTTTATGTCTACCTTTATAGTAACCATTTTAGAAATAGGATTTGGCTTCCATGCAGTCTATACATGCACCTAATTTAAGGTAGTTACCCTGATACTGCCTTACTAGTAAGAAAAGAGGCAATTCTGGAGCATGATTCTTCTGACCCATTTGAAACACCTGTATTAGGATGAGATGAATTTCAGCAAATTTAACTGTTTTCTAAAAATTGGATCAAAGGACTACATTCTGGCAAATTCAGGCATCTCAGAAGTTCTAGCCTTTGAGAAGTCTGATACCACTGTGTCAGTGGTTTCCTATTTTGGTGGCTTCTGGGGGCTTAACCCACTGTGCAAGATGCTGTGCAAACACACAGAAGCTGACAGTTCCTCCCTAAAACCCCCAGTATGTGGGAGAAGGGGTAACAGTGGATGAGGCAAACAAGTAAATAAGATGACCCCTGCCCAGATGCAGAGACAAAAAGTAAGGCTAATAAGCCATTTATTTCCCATTCTTTTTGAACAAAATTTCTTTTACAGGCTTCTCTAGTATATGTGAATTGAAATTGGTTAAAAATTCAGGTTTCTCACAATTTACAGCAATATATATAACTTTGTATCTCTAATGTCTCCCCACTTTGGAAGGAGATAATTTCTGCTGAAAGGTCTTCATGAACCTTTAAAGCATTAGTCAATTTAAGGTCTTTAAATGTACTACTCATTAATACTCAAACTTTGGAGATAGTCTTCCTGAAAGATTTAAAACCACTTACAGGGAGACTACTTAGTTGAAAGCAGATTTTTAAAATTTTTTTTTTTTTTGAGTCATCAACAGTTCATAGCCTCTTGAAGGTTTCTATGAGGGAGTACCATGCATCAGCAGGCAGTGGTGGGAGTCTAATGAGGCAGAGGCATAAAGCATTTTCAGCATAGTAAATGGACCAATTGTTCTCCTGTTAAACAGTCAAGAGAAGATTACTTTAGTTGCTGCCAGTTCTTCAGCAACACCAGTATTAATATGTTGTTTGCATCCAGAGGTGACAGGAGCAAATCTCACACCCTGACTGCCTGGAGCCATTCCGTGGCACTGCTGCTTGGGTGGCTGAGTCCCATCCCCTTGCCCTGGAAAAGCTGCCCAGGTATGGCACAGCAGTGGCTGTAGCATTCCGAAGTGCAGCATGTGCTTTCCCTCCCCATCAGTAGCTATGCCACCGACGTCTTTACTCCTCATCAGAATGCTTTGCTGAGCTCAGTCTGAAGGATAATGTATCAGAAACATAAAGGGGAACTGTGGCCCTAAGTAGCATCAGCTGGAGTTGAGGAAATCTCTTCCATGTCTCCAGCAGGTACTGTGTCAAGATTTTCACCATCCTGAGCAGCTTTCTGCAAGTTGTCTCTATCTTGAGCAGGGTGTTAGACTTGATGCCATACTGAGATCCCTTCCAATATACATTATCCTCTGGGTCTCTGTGGAGATTCAGTGATAACTGGTTGCCACTGGAAGGAGCTCTCTGTTAGCAGCAGTTTCAGGATGAAACATGTTTCTCCTTAGCTATTTCGTATCTATGTTTCCTCAGCATAAAATCAACACTCCAAAGATCTCTCGCTGTCAGCACACCTCTCTTAAAATGCAGAAAACAAGGCATTTGTGACTGTAACCTTATCTAATCTGCCCTTGTTCTTCCTGGCTTACATCACCCACCTTTGTCTATCAGCTTTACAAATCAATCTCACCAGTGACTAAGGAGTTGCACAAACAGCTGGATTTACAGAGGCAGCTCAGGCAGAGACTGTTTGCTTCTTGACTGGATGAAAACAATTTGTAAAGAAGACTGATTGAATTTAGGAATTTTGAAGGGGTCTCAAGAATAAGACATTGTTCTTGGATCAAGACTGCTCTGGTGCAACTGTAACTTTTAGGAATGCTTTAGCACTACATGGTGCTCAGCAAAGGAAAGAAACATTACATCCTGTGTACTTACTCACCTCTTCCCTGGCTCCCCATAACCTAACTTAGTACAACCAAAATCAAACACAACAAAAAAAGATTAATGAGTCAGTCATAAGGTAGAGTAATTAAATACCATTTTTCAAAGTGGAGAAGCGCTGCCCAAAATGTAGATTTATATCACCAGGCCATGTAGTTATAGGACAAGTGGGTAATGGATTTAAGTGAAAGAGGATAGTTTTAGTTAAGATATTGGACAGAAATTCTTTACTGTGAGGGTGGGGAGACACTGGCACAGGACAAGCTGTCCCAGAGAAGTTGTGGATGCCCCATCCCTGCGTGTTCAAGGCCAGGTTGAATGGGGCTCTGAGTAACCTGGTCTAAAGGAGGGTGTTCCTGCCCATGGCAGGGGGTTGGGACTCGATGATCTTTAAAGGTCACTTCCAACCCAGACTATTTGATGATGATCATGTCCCAGGTGCTTGCCAAGCCGAAGGCAAGACTCCCTTGCTCTGGAGAAACCTGGAGAACAAGCTGTTACTTGAACATCTGAACCTAAGTCCTTCTGAGTGAGTGGAGACCCCACTGAAGGGCCTGAGAAAATTTTTATAGAAGATTTACAGTTCATGGGTGTTCCAGTAGCCAGAAATGCACTGAGATGATGAAGAGGCTGGGGAGGAGGGAGCCTACAACCAGAAAAGCTCAGTGGTCATCGTTGGAGGTATCAAGGCAGTACATGCTCGGGCAGCCACTCTGTTCACTAGAGCTTTTTACATTCACATCTGAACTAATCATCAAGACCTGTTTTAGGAGCAGCTTGAAGTACCACAATCCTTGCCCAGGTTCTTCCTGTACACTCAGCCTGGGAGAGTGTGTCAGTTTCTTGATTAAGCCATTCGATATATTGGGGCAAATGGTATCCCATGTGCTCCAGAGAGTAGGCTCTGATTGTGTCTGGGAATCGTACTCGGAAGATTACCCTCTGCCTCACTGCGAGACTGATGAGGAGCTCAGCTTAGGGGCATCTGTTCAAGGACACTGTAAGCACATCCAGCATGTGCTCCTCAAAGAAAGATGCAGTCTGAACAGGAACTGCACAACTGAAAGACTTGGACTGTATATAGAGAGAGCATCTACCTGGGAATTGCAATAAACAAGCTCATTTCAAGTATAAGTGGGAAATTGCAGTGCCCAAAGGAAAACAGAGTCAGCAGGAACCTTCATGAGGACTCCTGACTATGAAATCATGTTTTTGACAGTACATAAGGACGGACAAGTGTGCTTCCCTAAGAGCAACTAAGAGGTCAAGTTACCATGAAAAAAGAGCTTGACAGAGTTGGTCCCATCTTGCAGCAGGGAGAGAGATTCTATGATACTTTAGATCTGTGAATAAAACACTTCTCAACCTGGAGGCTTCATTGCAGCCACTGAAACAGGGCTTGTTCCTCATGGCAGCTCCAGGAATACCTTTCCGCAAGATACAGGAAGCCTGAGTGGGCATTTAGTCTTTGTTCAGTTGAGAGAAATCATTTTGTGTCTCCAGGGCAGACAGACACTTCTGCCTGTTGGAGACCAGCACAGAACACAGCCTTTGGTTTGTAGCCATCATCTACCCATAGGAAGCTCCAGAACAGCCAGGAACAGCCACAATCCCTGTTCACCCCGGGGCTTTCCAGACACCTTGCCCAGGTGTGCCTTACATTACATTGCCATACTGATGCCACGCTTCCCTGCCAGGGAGGCGGGGCACATGGGAATCCTAGCAAGAGGATACCTCCACTTGCACCTTGGCCATGCTTGCAAACTTGGTGCCTGAACAGATAACAAATCTCATTTGCAGGCCATGTCCCTTACACAAGGCAGACATAACCACTATGTCCTCCAGAGTCAGCTACTCTTCCATTACAGTCAATGTGAAACATTTGCAGCTAATTGTGAACACATTTTAGATCTCCAGTCATAGTGTTTTTATTATCCATGGATGCTGCTATTTTATATTCTGTGTTAGTATTCAAATAATATTGCATATGAATAGCATAGGGTGAAATAGACCAACCAGTTAATAATTTTAAATACAGACCTCATCAGCAAAGAAAAGCTAGAAAAAACTTGGTAAAATCTGACCCCTTGCACTTTCACAGTAGTGAGTGAGCACATCATATTTCAGTGGTTTATTTGATGCTAAAGTGTGTTGTCTTATTAATTATGTCCATGAGAAGCTTTGCAAACAAGAGAGCAAGGGAACAAACATAATGATGAGCAGAGATAATGCACATTCAGATAAATTTTCTTCATTTACTCAAGCAATTGGAGTTTTTAACTATTTATACTTTTAAAGTACAAGTTAAATGTACCGCAGCCTGCTTTCTGCAGATAAGTCAGTGTTTGCAATTTAAACCTTCATTTCATATCACCTCTGTGATATAAATGGGGCTGAGAAGTGAGACAAGAAAGTGAAGAAACTGGCCTTTTTGTGTGAATCAATGAAGACATGAAGTTGCAAAGCAAGGGGCCAAACCAGTGGATTTGAGGAAGGTGTGTTAACTATGAGCTATCAGTCTGGTGAGAAAAGTACGGTGAGTCATCCATAGATTTAACAGTCACTTGTGTCTATGAATAATTCTGCCCTCTGCTTTCCATCAGAAGCAAAACAAAACATCTGCACCATCCACAAGTATTACTCACGGTTTGTGATATTCTGTAAACCAGTGTAGGTCGCTGTATAAAGAACAGTACTTGGGCTCTTGCCTCTCGAGAATGAAAAATTTCAGATGTAGCTTCAGGAGTTCGAGAGATCCGAGCAGCTCCGAGTCCTCCAAGCAGCCCCAGAGTACTGAATTCCATGCTGTGTCGTACCAAGGAGGATGTAATGACTGCTAACCAAGGGAACATTTTCACAAGCATTCCTCCTGCTGCATTTGATTTGAGGCATTCTGAAGACAACACATTTAGTCTGAACAATACATTTTTTAATGCACTCCACTTTCTTTGGCTGGAATTATTCTATTGTAAAAGGGATTATTCACGTCTTGTGTTTTACTGTTAATAAAGATATTTCTAAGAGCTCCTTCCCTTGTTGTCTCCCATTCTTCTCTATGAAAGAGACTGGCCCTGGAAAGCTATAAATCCCAGTCTGACCACAAATGACTTTGTGAACTGGAGCATTTAGAAAGTCTTTATTCATACAAACCAGTCTTAGGCAAGAGGAATCAGTAATTGCACTGAGTAATGGAATGCTCAACACAAGAAAATGTATTGAAAATTTATACGGCATAAAATCTGCATGTACAGTATGTGAATTCCTCACCATCCTGTGGTAGATTTGATGATTCAGGAGGGTGGTTCAGTTTTCTTTTGATGGGGACAGCTCTGATCTGACAGGCAGTCAATGAGCAGTGATGCTGCTCTGTGACAGAAGCCTTCCCTCTGGATCAGACTGACATTAATGGAAAGACAGACTTGCAGCTGCATGGTTCTCGAACTGCTCAAGGACAAAGAGAGATACAGTAAGAATGTACTCTTATAGAAGTGACTTGATTTTATTTTCCTAAAATTCAGATTTTGTTCTGCAATAACAGAAGGGAGTAGACAACATAATGGGCCTTGGAGCCATGCAGACACTGCTGGCTTGGGAATCCCATCCGATCTTCTGCCCAAACAGGAGAGCACTGCTACCAGCACATCTCCCAGTGTCTGCACCAACCTGATGGTGCTGCTATCACAGACCACCAAAAGTAGAGGATAGGGGAGCTGCAGTCTCCTGAACATCTCTGTGCACAGCTTCAGCAACCCCTTTGTTTTGGTGTAAACAACTTGTTCAGCACTGTCTTAACAGACATTCCCTGTGCCAATTTTCTGTCCTGAGGGTTTGGGTTTTTTAAAAGTTTAATCAGATCTGTCCACCCAAATGAGCTGTTCACCTTTTGTGAATTGACCATTTAAAATAAAATCACATACATTATTCTACAATTTTAGCCAATTATATTTTCACATGCATTCTTACACACTGGAAAATAACCTGATTTTACTTAAATAAATACTAAAATAACTTTCTATAAAAAGACCTTGGAACACAAAATGCCATCTAGTCAGAACTGGCTATTTTAGCACAGGAAGAAAAACCCATACAAATTTAAAAAACAACAGACTTTTTTTAAAGAAAAAACAAAAATTTTACTCACTTATTGGTCCAGAACTGTTTATACAAAGTTTTTCAAGTTATTTTTTAAAGAACAACTTGCACAATGCCAAATACAATAAATCCCCACAGAACAAGTTTTGTACATACAAAAATCACAGCTTGTGAAAATCCACAAGACTAACAAATACTCCTGAAGAGATATTATTTAGTAGATCAAACTGCTGTAATATAACAGTAGTACTTGATAATATGTGCCTAACCCACTTGGATAACGTCTGTTCAGAAATGTGGCTTAATACAAAATGTTTTTTATAAACAAAACATGGATTTAACACTTACATAATATAGTGTTTGGATTCTTAACCCAATCAATTGCAAGTTCATTTTAACTGGCTGAAACCCTGTGAAGGCTAGCACTGCAGCTGATTAGGGATCTGTTGTCTTAATAAAAACATTTTAACTATATCTTTTTGAGAAGAAAAATACTAGTTTTCGAATTATTTACTATTTTGAGTTAAAAGCTTTAAAATTTAATTTTGTCACTTAAAAATTAGTGTTATTCTAATCTGTAATTAAGTTATATTTCACGTAGAAGAAGTTAGTAGTTTCAAATAACTTCACATAACAAGGTCCAACTCCCAGTTTCATACTTTTCACCTAACACTTTTTAAAGCTTTTTGCCATTTATCACTTTTGGAACTTTTAAATGCAAATTCTTTTACATGCTGTGCACAATGAAGCATTTCACACCAACTCAACTTGCAGGTATGAACAGATCACCTACTTGTACTTTTCTGAACCACTGGATTGACTTCTTAATGGCATGTTGTCTTTGCCTTTAGTGCAAGAATCTACTGGACATAAATTTCTCATATCCCTGAGCAATTGCTGTTAGGTAATGCCACTGGACTGGTTCAACTTTAGAACTTTGTTTCACAATATCCACAGAAAGTAACTGACTTCCATCAATGATTGTCAACAAAGACTGACTTGTTTAACTATAAACGTTTATATAGAAAAATGTTAATTTAATGACAACTTTGGTAGGAAAAGGGTGTACAGCTAAACATTGCTACCATAAACAAATTTTTATTAACAAATTAAATATTAAAATGAAGGTTTAAAAATAATTGGAAAAGACTTCTCCAGATTTGCATATATCACCAGGCTAAGTGGTGCAGTTGACACACCTGAAGGACAGGATGCCATGCAGAGGGCCTCACTGTGTGGTGCAATAAGGCAGAAGTGTTTGAGAAGGGAAAAAGAAGATTCATTCAGATTCTTCTGAAAGCTGGGTTTGCCACGAAGAAAAGCAAGGTCAAGGGACGCACACAAGGAGACTCAGTTCTTGAGAGCAAAATGGGAGGATGGACACCATCATGGGTGTGGCTGACAAAATAGCAACTATGTCTCCACCAGCTCAGCAGGAAACAGCAGCTTTCCTAAACCTCCTGGGGTTCTGGAGAATGCATATTCCAGGTTATAGTGAGCTTGTGAGCCCCACCCTCTATCAAGTGACCCGGAAAAAGAAATACTTTTGAGTGGGGCCTTGAGCAACAGGCCTTTGAGCAAATCAAACAGAAAACAGCTCCTGCAGTAGCTCTTGGACCTGTCTGGACAGGACCAGTGGTGCAAAATATACTCTACACTGCAGCTGGGAAGTATGGTCTCACCTGGAGCCTCTGGCAAAGAACATCAGGAGAAACTTGAGGTCAACCATTAGGGTTTTGATGCTGGGATTATCAAGGATCAGAGACCCACTACACTCCAACTGAAAAAGAGGTATCAGCTGTACCTTCCTAGTACTTCAGCCAATAGGCAAAGGGGAAGGGCAACATGTGGTCAGGAGTTCAGGGTAAAAGGTGGTTGTGTTCTCCAAAAACTTGAGAGACACCACCCCACAGGGGTATGCCCCAATGGACTCTCCCTTTGTTCTAATGAAGTTAATTTCTGTAGGATCCTCTGTCTCCTTTGTGGACACTGGCCTTTGGCAGTGTGGTTTTCTGCACAGCAGCTATGAAGGCATTCAAGCTGCCTCAGACGTTGGGACAGAAGCACATCTTCTCTTGGCACCATGACTGCCTGTGCTACACCGACTGTTCAAAGGAAACATCACTTCAACAGATCACGTAGCCAATGCTACATGGAGTAAGAGGGTAGCATTGATTACGTGAGCTCAACTGGGAATTCTCGAAGAGATCATGGACTGGCCAGAAGGCAAAGATTTTGGGGCATTGACAGAGAAGGAGACTTGTGCACAAGAAACACCCCCACATAACGAGTTACCAAAAGATCAAAGAGGCTATGCCCTTTTTACTGATTGATCCTGCTGTGTGGCAAGAAACCATCAGAGGTGGACCAGTCATTGAGGCTGCTGAAGGAGAAGGCGAGTCAAGCCAGTTTGCAGAAGTGAAAGCCATCCAATTAGCCCTAGAGATTGCTGAATAAGAAAAGTGACCTGTACTCTAGCTCTGTACTGACGCCTTGATGGTGGCTAATGCCCTAGGGACGTGGCTGCAGCAATGGAAGAAGATCAATTGTGCAACACAGGGATAAACCCATTTGTGCTGGGCTGGACTGCACCTGCACTGGGGCAAGACATCAATGCACAGGTCAAAAACATGACTGGAAAGGTACATCAGGCAGATGTTCACATGCCCAAAAACCATGCCACTGAAGAACATCAAAACAAGGATCAGGTAGATACAGCTGCCAAGAGGGAATTAACTCAAGTAGACTTGGACTCAGAGTGGCAGGGTGAGCTATTTATAGCCCAATGGGGCCATGAAACATGACTTGCAACAGACACATGGCCTCACCATTGAGGGGTGGACCTGCCCATGGAGGCCATTGCACAGGTCATTCATGAATGAGAAGCATGTGCTGCAATCAACCAAGCCACAGAAGTAAACTTTCCCTGGAATAGAGGGCAATTGCTGGATTTTAGATATGGTGAGGCCTGGCAGATATATTGGACCACTGCCATGAGCACAGCAAGGCAAGAGCTACATACTCACCGTGATAAAAGCAACAACTGGCTGGCTGGAAACATACCCAGTAAACCACTGCCACTGCTCAAGACACCATCTCAGGGCTTGAGAGACACATTTTGGGGCAACATGGTACCCCAGAAATGAATCAGACAATGGGACTCATTTTCAAAACAACCTCATAAACTTTTGGGCAAAGAAACATGGCATTAAGTGGACATCACATCCCTTATCACCAATAAGCCTCGGGCAAGACTGAGTCATGTAACAGACTGCTGAAGCGTATGTTAAGAGTGTTAGGTAACAGGGCATGAAAGGATTGGGATGCAAATTTAACAGAAGCCATTTGGCTGGTTGACACCATGGGACCTTCAAACCTCCCTGGTCCTGCCCAAACAAAACCCCTACACACTGGGGGAGGAGATAAGGTCCCTGCACTACACAGGGGAAATAGCTGGGAAAATCAGGGTGGATTTCTCTCCCTATAGGAAAAGGCAAACTCATTCATGGGATTGCCTTTCCTGAAGTTCCTGGGTGTACTTGGTGAGTAATACAGTAGGATGGGGTGACCCGGTGTGCGCTCCAAGGAGATTTAACCTTGGAGGAAAAATAATCTGTTGTCTAAATTGTATGTTGCAAAAGTAAAGCAGCAAAAATGACATGAACTGACTAAGTATGAATTTTGTGAGGAACAAGGAGAGTGGGATGCACAGGGCCAGTGTTGGTGCCCAACAATCAAGTGTGCTGCTTCTCCTATCCTAAGCACCCCTCCTGATGGAATGGAGCCCAAGTCATGGCCTGGTTTTAGACATCTGGAGAAGTGGAGGATGCTCTTGAAATGGTTAAAGAATACCTATCTGTGAAAGGACAGGGGACAGCAGTTAATGAAAATTTATAAATCTGTATGTCCAGCCAAGGTCAACCCATCACAGACCCTCTGCTCTGCTGAGACACCATCTGGAGGACTGCATCCACCTCTGGAACCCACGACATAGGAAGGACATCCACCTGTTGCAGCAAGTCCAGAGAAGGGTCACAGATTGATTAGAGGGATGGAAGACCTCTCCTGTGAGGAAAGGCTGAGAGAATTGGGATTGTTCAGCCTGGAAAAGAGGTGGCTTTGTGGTGACCTTATTGCGGCCTCCCATTACCTGAAGGGAGCCTACAGGAAAGATGGGAGAGGGACATTTTACAAGGGCATGTAGTGACAGCATAAGGGAGAATGGGTTCACACTGAAAGAGAGTAGGTTTAGATTAGATATTAGGAAAAAATTCTTTACTGTGAGAGTGGTGAGGCACTGAAACAGGTTGTTCAGAAAAGCTGGATATTTATCCCCCCTCCCTGGGAAGTGCTCAAGGCCAGGGTGGATAGAGCTCTGAGCAACCTGGTCTTATGAATGGTGTCCCTGTTCACAGCAGGGGAGTTGGAACTTGATGATCTTTCAAGGTCCCTTTCAACTGCTGAGGAATACCTCTGCTGCAGGTAGCTGATTTGTAAAGCTGCAGTTAGAGAGGCAGATTGAGATGCAGCTTGAACTCTGGGTGGGAGCCCAGACAGGCAGGAGGCAGTGAACTGCCAACTCTTTGCATAACAAAAGGCATGAAGATGAGTGGCTAGCCAGGTGAATGGACACAGAAATATAGCAGGAATGGAAGACTTAGAAGGGAAGACTCAGGAGGAAGAGCAAGACTTGCCTTAGGCTGTGATGTATAAAAGTCCAGGAGTTCCTTTGTTTTGAGATCCCTCCTCAGAGGCAGCAGCCCAGGCTGCTTCTGTGTTACTACACTGTTAATAAATTTATGGAACAAGGTATCCGAGACCTGAGGTTGAACCAGTATGGAAACCTGGTCTAACTGTGAGCCAGGTGTGCAGGGAGTCAAGCACGGCACCTGTCAGATCCCTGGAGCTACTCGTGGTGAAGGAGCTTTGGTCCCAAAAGTTAAATTCTCTGGCACTGGGAGAGTGACTGTCAGAGAGTCTAATGAATGGTCAGACTGGGAAGTTTCTGTAACACAACCCAGACTATTCTATGATTTGCTCACAAGTTTGCAGACACCCAAGCAGCTCAAAACCTCAAAAGTGCAAACTAGAAACAAATACATAACAACAGCAATGTCCATTTTTGTTTAAACATTGAGATTCTTTGTATTTTTACAAAATACAGATCCTATCCCTCCTTCAGCACCAGACTCATCTGCAGATCACTGATCATTCCTCATTACCCAGGTGCTCCTTGAAACTGTTGCTGTCTTTGTTCCAAAGCTTGTTGACTTAACAGTTGCTGTTGTTTCTGTAGAAACTGCACTACTTCTGGGCTTCTGAGTAGGGACTGAAAGAGAGAAAAAGTTTACTTTATTTTACGGAAGTCACATATGTTAAATAGCTGCCATAGTAATATTTTTCCATTACATGAATTTGTGCATTACCCACTGCTGTTGTTTAAGCCCAGGTGACAACTAAGCATCAGCCTCTTCCTCCCTCCCTCCCTGCTGTGGGATGAAGCACTGCCCAGCAATAACTAAAACAGCACTGAGTTATCAAAACTCTTTGCATCACAAACCCAAAGCACCACACAAGCTAGTGTGAAGAAAATTAACCGTATCCCAGACAAAACCAGTACATCCATACAAATGAGAGTACAATTAAATGCTGCAGAATTACAAAACACGCTCACAAAAGACATCTAGGAATTGTTTTAAGACATCAGCAGGTAACCAGAAACAGCATTAATACACATCCTGAAAGCACATCCAGAATGTACAGAATATACAGTATTGCAAAAACCCTGTTAGTATAGCAAACAGGAGTAATCTATTGACATACTAGAACCAAAACATCTTTCAATTGTGCTTCAGTTCTACAATTGTGCTTCAATTGAGCTAATTTCTACATTTCCCACTGCAGATAGCTCAAAAAATGCTTTAATAAATGAATAAAATATTGTAATTCTGCAGCAAAGCTCATGTGCCTGTCACAGTTCAAGCATCAGGAGCATATATATTAGTTTTAGGCTCTGTGAGGAGCAGAGAGTTGGACTCAAATGATCATAATGGGTCCCTTCCAACTCAAGATACTCCATGATTTTCACTGAGTGTCCAGAACTTCCCAACATTTCAAAACAGCAGTCCATCCACAGGAAATGAGTTAAAAAACTCCTCTGCCTTCAATCAAGACACGAAAGTATCTAAAAGTATTTGCATCTGGCTCCTGGTCTGCATAGCTGCAGTCTGTAATCCAACTCTGGTTGTTCACTCTCATTCCTGCACGGTGGCAGCACAATTGATTGTAAGGTCAAATGGTAAATCAGGTTGGGAATTGACCCTTCCAAAAACTAATACAGGAAAAGGGTTATTTTTCAGCTGAATGAATTCCCTAGACACTTGCTCATTATCCATGCTCACTTCAGTGATATAACCATGGAGGTACTGCAACTGCAAGTCAGAGGAGAAAGAGAGAAGGAAGAACTAGATCAAGGAGAATCTGAATTTCAAGAATACTGAAAGGAAGCCTGAGCTCTCAAAGAGCCTTGACATAATGTGTACAAAAGCTCTCAACATCTTTTAAAAGAGCTTCTGGTTGCTGTACTTCTATAAAAAATACTGTTTCATTAATAAGATAGCTTTCAAATTTAATTAAAAACCACATCAATAGCAACAACGAGGAAAGTGGACAGCAAGCCAGTAAGTGGGGCATGAAGAACAAGAGATAATATGAAGACTACTCCATAGTTCATTACTTGTTTTTCTTGTAAAAACCAAAAAGCTATGAATATTCCTCTGAGTTTTAGACATAATCATTAAAAAAGTGCTATCATTGAGAAAGAATTATCAAGAAATGCATCTAGGTAGTTGTGTACTTAAGACTGACATGATGTTTCTTTCAAGGCTTTCCAAATTTCTGAACAAGCACTACAGCACTTTAATGAAGATTGTCAAATTGCTTTGCAAAGGTAACAGAGAGAAGACAAACAGTCCCAATAGCTTTTGAAGAATATGGACTGCAAAAATATGCAATAGAGAAAGTTGTAATGAACAAGCTGAATAAACTGTAGGTACTGAATAATTTCCCTGCACAAGGCTTAACTTGTTAAAGGAGAAACCAGTGTTTAAAAAACTTATGACATGTGCCTTTCATGCAATCTGCAAATATTATAAATCACACCGTTTGAGTTTGCTTTATCAACACACATATACACACCTTTAAGTGTGATATGACACATCTACAACTTCTAAAACACAGCACAGTAAAGCTTACATCAGACCTAAAGTCCATTCATTGTTCTGCCTAAAGCTTTGGTTTAACAAGCTAAAACCATCTCACTTATACTATAGGCACTATTTACCTTAAAGAAACCACCATATCTCTTACAATCAAAACTTCAGGTAACATGGCAGTGATGATTAAATTAAGTCAGTATTCCTCACAGAGAGGCTCGAAACCTCAAGCACAGCTCTGAGAGCCTGCTCTCACAGGCACACAGCTCTGAAGCATGTTTCAAATTTGAAAATATGCACATGCAGTGTATGCTTATTAAACTGATTTTCTTTTTTCACAATGGTGACAGGTAAACACTGTTACACTGCCTTCATTTATCTGAGTTCAATACCTCTCAAAAACAAAACTTACCAGCCTCTTTTTATTCAAGACTTGTTCTAAAAGAGTAGGTCTTGCTGGGCGATCTCCAATGGATCCTGTTCTCTGCTTTGTAATGGACACTGAACCTTCAACACTATCCTGCACATGACAGAAAACAAACAAAAAAAAAAGGTCAGACTATAAACTCTGATACAGTGATACACAGAAAATCCCAAGAGTGAAGAACATTTGCCTCCTTAATCTGCAGAGGAAAGTAACATCACAGGAATGGAAATCTATCTATTCAAGATTTGGCCTCTTCTTTCCATCTCCTTTCACTACATCACCAGTGAGAGTGAAGCAACACAGATGAGTTAGCCTTCTACACTGTAAAACTAAACAGGTTACTAGGGCTAGTTAATGGCTTCAATTTATTTGATTGCATTTCTTAAAAATGAAGTCATTCACAACAGCTCATTCTCCAGCGTGTGAAAATTAATTATATTTACTATTTGTAATTGGGCAGGAATGACAATAATCCTTGTAGTATCAAAACAAAACATACTTCAGAACACTATTATGAACTTGCCAAAGCCACTGGATTTTTTTTTTATTTGACAAGTTTATTCTGTTCCTTGTAGAATCACCAGTCATCTGAATTACACATATGAATACAACATGGGTCTACAATCTGCTCTAAAGAAAATATGAATGGTTTGGAAAATTTGAACCAATGTTGAATCCTGTGTGTATTACATGCAAAACTTACTGACACTTTCATTTACCTGAAAGGGTTCAAAAGCAAGAACAACAAAAAAGTATCCCAGTATCTTTCACTTCTATCCCATCCACAGAAATGAAAAATCGAACTTCTACTGAAAATGGCCTTAATAGAGACCTATGCAAAAAACCATAGGAAGTTTAGCACTAAATATCCTTTCTTCTGCAAGTTCAGGCCTTAACTTCCTTACATTCAAAGCAACCTGCACTCACAGAAACTGGGAAAACTCACCCTCTTCCAATATGCAATAATCACTATTTCATGTTACAGATCAAAAAGTTTTAACCCATCACTACAGGAAATGCAGCATTTTTACCCTTCTCCATACTGTCCCCTTTTCTGAACTAGAACAAGTATTTGTGCAGACACATCATGAATTGAGCAGGATGACCTATCACGGAAGGAAGAGAGAAGAGGGAAAGTCATGCTGGGATATAAATCTAGAATTCATTCTCATCCTGAATCGTGTGCAGCTTCTCTTCTCTCATTGAAAAGAGAAGTAGCTAATAGAACTAGAAAAGGCTCACAAAACAGCAAGGATGATAAAAGCAACTTTTTCCTTGGAAACAAGCATGCTATGCCTTTTCAATGTGAGAAGGAAAAAACTTAGAGGCAAGCCTTGCAAGTAAGTATCACAGACTGAAGAGTAATTAATTGTTCTAATGCAAACACTACCTGGCAAATTAGGTTAACACCAACACGATTCAAAAACAAGGTCAGTATTCACACCAGGTAGCAGAGCTGAAGAGACTACCAGAATGTAACATGCTCAGAGCTTACAAGAGTTCAACAAAAGTTCAAAACACTATATGAAACACGTATCTCTTATAGCTACAGAATACATCAGAAAACCTCAGCAAGTCCTTTGAACTGGAACAGGAGAGAATATTCCCTAGCAGCATCACATACACATCCCTTTTTTTAAAGCACCTGTCTCATAGCTTTTACAGACATACAAAAGAGGATTCTTTCGTGTGACACCCAGTATGGTTACTATTTACATGAAGACAAACAGAAACAGGAAAAGATTTTGATGGTCAGTTTGCAGTTAGATCAGCTCCCAGTCACACGACTCCAGAGACAGTGTTGACATAAACGCGGTTGCTTTTAGCTGGAGTGTCAGGTAACTTTTTTTTTTTTTTTCTTCTGGCAACCACTATTTTATACCTGCCCCTCTGAGCACAAACCAGTCAGCACCTTCAAGTGTAGAACTATTTCCCTTTTTCTATCTCATCTAAATACAAGATCTGAAACAATAACTCTGGACAAGCGACCATCAGGGAAGTGTGTGGTGCTGAGTCACAAACTGTAGGAAAAAAAATATTTCAAAAGTTGAATGCTACCATCAGTTTTCCCACTGATAGTATTTCCCCATCTAAATAATACACACAAGCTTATGAAAGTTAAGTATGAACTAGCAGTGGTCTAAATATTTACCTGCCATTTAATACAAAAGTTATAACCAAAAAGCATCTTGAAGAACGTACACAACTGATTTTTATACACCTGATACCCAACGGCCTTCGTGACTTTAAAACCCCACACTTTAGCATCAGCTGAGCAACAAGTTTGACGTCTCTCTTAGATCTATACTTTCCTACCGAGGAAAAAGAACCCACGCTGCACAGCGAAGCATCTTCTAGCGATATTTCTTTTCCTGGAATCTTCTGGTACAGTTGTAAGCTTCTACAATTTATGTCAGAGCTAAAAACAAGCGGGGTTTCCTCTGGCAAACAGGAGGAAGAGTGAGCTGTAGGACGACCCTAGACTTCTCCCCTTTCCTCTGGAAAGGTCCCGTTCCGTCTGACAGCACCTGGTTTTCCAGGGCAGCCCTTACTCCCAGGGAACACAAGGATTCCCAAGAACACGCGGTTCCCAGGCTGCCCGCCGCCCCCTCCCAGTCTCACCTCGGCCCGCGGGCCGCTCCCCGCGGCCGCCGCCCCACCGCCCCCCAGGGCCTGGTCGCTCTTCTTGCGCTTGTACTTGTCCTTGTAGATCTTGTTGCGGTGCCGCTTACACATCCAGGGCTTGCGCTGCTTCACCACCTGCGTGGTGGTCTCGCTGCAGCCCTGGTACGTGCAGCTCTTGCACTCGCCGCCCGCCGCCGCCTCGCCGCTCGCAGCCGCCGCCGCCGCCTCCTCCTCCTCC
>VZTJ01011333.1:1457018-1469360 GCA_013397795.1 Orthonyx spaldingii | reverse complement strand
CACCCCCCCCCCCGCCGCCCCCCCCGCCTCCTCGCCGCCGGCCGGCTGCATCACTAGCAGTGTCAGCTGCTGCTGCTGCGGCGGCGGCGACGAAGACGAGGAGGAAGAAGCGGAGGAGGCGGGCGCGGCGGCGGGGCTGCCCTGCAGGGCGGCGGTGCCCGGACCGGCCCGGCCGGTCCCTGAGCCCCCTGAGCTCCCTGAGCTCCCGCGCCGCCCGCGCGCAACGCGCATGCGCCGCTGCCGCGCTCAGGGGCGGGGCCTCGGCTATGGCGGCACCGCCCCCGGGGCGCTGTGAGGGAATTGGCATCGGGGTTTCACCGGCCTTGCTGGCGAGAAGCCCTTGTGGCCGTGTTAGGGCCACCAGGGTGGTTTGGCCCCGTGTGATGTCCCACCCGCAAGGGGAAGGGAGCACCCGCGGTTGGTACATGCTCGTGCTCGAAAGGAGCGACAGATGTCAGAGGGTCTGCAAACGATCAGTAAATCTTTTTAGTGTGGTGCAAGCTTGGTGTGGAAATTGGTTTGTTAGTCCCCGACCTACTGTGTAAGCACACAGCGGTGGGTTTTGGATTAAGGGGTAGGGTGAAAGTAAAGAGAGAAAAGATGAATTAAAGAGGGGGAGAGAGGGCAGAGAGAGGAAAAGAAAAGGAAAAAGAGAAAAAAATAGAGAGAAAAGAGAAAAAAGAGCTGCTGCCCAGGCTTGGAGGGGCATACCTTTTCATAGACAGGTTTCTCACTGTCTACAGAAATTAATTATCATGCGCAGTCTGTTCTTTCAGGTCTTTTTGGAAATAGGTCAGAGGGCTTAGAGGGACTTAGATGGTCTTGATCTCCTACTACAGTCCATGCCCACATCTTGCCCTCATTCCTGTGCTTGTGTGATACTGAGTTGTGCTTATCTCCAGGAACTACAACAAGGGTGTTTGTGCTGGAAGAGTGCTACCCTCCCTCTGGAACAGCTCCTGTCTCCAGCCACATCTTGTTCCTTCTCACGGAGAACAACAACAATCCTTGTGTGTTAGTGCAAACAGTCCTTGGTTGGCTCCATGGCTATCCAGCTATCGTTTTTTGAGACATACACATCCTCTTATCTTCTGGGATTTTACACCCTGTCAGCCTGCCCAGCCACCTGTCCTGCTGTGGTCATATGATGGCAGTCTAGACCCAAACTTTCCTGCCACTGATCTTCACAAGTGCTGTCTTCTTGCCCTTCATCCACTGTCAGTTGAGAGTGCAGATACAGGGGTTCAGTTTGGCTTCTCCCACTTAGCCTTTTTGTTGCCTGTAGCTTGCTGTTGCTCATGTAGCTGTCAGCATGCTGCTCCTTGCCCCTTTTTCCTTTGGATATCAGTTCTCTCCTTGGGTTACTTCTTCATGGCTGCAGAGAAGTCCCACTGACTTCCATGTCCTTGATCCCCTGCTGTTGGCCCCCCTTTATTTGTCTTACCTCCTTACTCTCCGTGGGCTCTTGCCTTTCTCATGGAACACAGCAGTTCATCCCATGTTGAAGGACACTGCTGGCTCCATTTATTCCCTGGCAAGTACCACAGCTCCCTTTTCCTGTCACTAAGATAAATGATGACACTGTTCGCAGTTGTAGCCATTCTGTTTCACCCTCGTTCTTGTCATAATACACTTCTCTCTCATTTGTCAAAATATTTAATCATGGGTGTAGTCCTAGAAAAATTGCAGTGAACTGAGTAACTGTCCTCATTGCCTTTGACCAAACAGTCATCTTTAACGTGGGTGAGATGACCTCCAGCTCCAGGATTTAAAGTGGAATTACAGACTACTTTTGTCAGTGAAGACTTACTTTCCCACATCTGCTTCGGTGTCTTTTTTCATCTCTGTTAGAGCCATGCTGGGACAACTTACCAGAAGCTTTCTTTAGGACTCAGCCTTGCATCTGTGTCAGTAATTAAACATGTGAAAATTACACATAGCCTTGTTTTTCTCCTGCATCTTAACTATTTTGATGTCGTCACAAAATGTTTGGGTTTTTTTCTCACATTATAGGTCCATTGAAATCATTTTAGTTTGTTTCTTTTGCTTCAAATGCATCTTGAAAGAATGTCTTCCTAAAATTCTAAGTGCTCCTGACATTAATTAAAATAAAAATCCAGAGTAATAATTAACCAAAATCAATAGCGTTTTTCTCCAGCCACACTTCCTGCACGTATACACATGATAACTAATTAAGAGAAACAGGAAACTGATAACCTTTAAATCCCAGGAACAAGAGTTGTTTGGGCCCTTCATCACCACTTCTCTGGAGTCCCACTGAGACAACAGGGTTTGGCAGGGCCAGTCTGACCAGCAGACTGAAGCAGTTAAAGGCCACATGAGGAAATGTTTCATGGAGTTCAGATTTCCAACCAAATGCTCTGCCGAAAACTCCCTCTCTTTTACAATAAGTTGAGTTCTACCTTGGACACTTTGGTAACCCATTGGGATTTCACTGGAGACTGTGCCTGGAAGGATACTTCAACTCCATGGTTCTCATTTTTCTCTTCTGAAGAACAAAGAGCAACAAAAAGCCACAGACAACTAACAGTACATTACGAAGATATTGAAGGGGTTAATTAATTAGCAAATTGGTTTGATATTTAATGAGTCTATTACTGTACAGGAATGTGAAGTATTATCCAATTTTTTTTTTACCCCAGAACCTTATAACCTGCTTACTTGAGGGCATAGAAACATACACAGAAGATAAATTAGTGACAGCGAACAAAACAAGGTCTTCTTAAAAAGCTGCCACTGGTATTCTCTTCTCTTTTTCTGCCTGATTTGCTCAAAAAAGAGAAACACTCTGATGAAAAAGAAATCAAAAAAAGTAGTTGTTTCCTTGGGCTGCACTCCTGTAAATCTGGCTATTAGAGAAGGAAGGTCATGTTTGAAAAATTTTATCACCAGTCTGACCGTCATTGCTATCCAGCCAGGCGCAGTCGCATCATGTTTTGTATTCCCAGGTGCAATTAAAAGGAGATGACAAATGCAATTATTGAAATGTAGTAAGTTTATTTGTCCTTTGGCTGACATCTTTAAATAGATTTTTAAAATAGATTCTCTAATTTTCATTTGTGTTTGTGAAATAATTAATTTTAATATTTTAGATTTCTGTGCTAGTTCTTGATATCCACTGCTTAATTGTCTCGGGAAACAACATGTTTTTAAAAAAACCAGATACAGGTTAAGATTCAGGAAGGTAATCATCATTGAAGAAGCTGATTGTTCCTACTTACAAACCAAGCTAGTACTCATGATTATAGCTGAAGTAATGTTTTCAAATTGTTAAAGTTACTTTAACACTTTCCTATGAGGGATGATATGAATTTTGTTAATTTAATATCAATCTATGTGTTTGTCCATATCTCTATCTTATACACAGAAGTGCATTTGCCTTTATCATGAGCTGTCGAAGCACAGACCATACTAAGAACTTCTGTGATACATGGCACTCCGAAATTCATACATCCAATGTCGTGATATCCCTACAAAGAAAACATAATCTAAATGCAAATTACCTTGTAACCTTATTGCTCTTGGTTATTTGTTGTAAAATTAGCAAGTCGAGTCAAGGAGAGCATTTGGGTTTTTAAAACAGAAATGAGTGGTACTTGAAAGATAGGAATGAATGAAGACTGCTGGAGGACACTGAGAATTTATAGTTTTTAAAGCACGTCTCTTTAGAAACACATCATTTCATGAGGGAATCCAAATGCAAGTATATAGTCAAGAGAGATTTTTCTGCTTCATTGTACCTTGTACTGCTTAGCCAACTCCCATTTATTCTTCCTACTTGCTCTTGATAGTCAAGCCAAATTGCACAGTGATACAGTCATGGAAAGTTTCAAAAGCTCAGCAGTCTCAAAACCAATCTGCCCTCAAAGGAAGGCGAAGCACAGAGTGATCAACGTGCTCACTGATACAAATGCCCAGGTGCCAGTGAGTGCTGAAGTCTTACCACAAATAGAAAGGCAAAGGAGTTTAAGCTACTGTAATGAATCTGTTAAAGCTTGCTTTTCAGATAAGCGTACAAAAATTTGATGCCAATTTCATGAAATCTTATAAACATTTCTCTTTGCATTGTTCAGGTATACAAAATGAGTGTATTCAGAAACTCAGTAAGCTTTATGAATTACAGACAAATTTATTTTTGCAAATCATAGAAATAAAAAACTAACTAAATGGAAGTTTAGTTTGCATTATGATATGTGTTCTGGTTTTAGTATATCTGTGACAAAAATGGCCTTTAGAAATAGGTTTCTTTCCCCAGGCCCCTCTCATTTTACATGGTTACTTTTGTCTCATGACAACAGATAAATTAAATAGGTATGCTGAAAGTAAATCTCCCCTTCCATATATTTACACTTAGTTAGACATCAATAAATCAGCTTTTAAATAAAATTAACATTCACAGTATAGCAAAACCCAGTCAAAAATAGACATGAATAAAAGTGTGCAGGATAGGAGTTAGAATATGCCTCAAACCTCACACTGGACAGTTATTAACCCCTGTTCTCTCCACAGCTCCAGTAACTACTAGTTACTGGAACACTAGTAAATTTCAAAACAGTGTTTCTTTGATGTTCTTTTAAATTTCTGAACTAAAACTTAGCTGCAGCCCATTTTGTTAGTCTAGGTGATTTCCATTCACAGCGAATGGATAGTGTTTATTGCTTTTAGCATCTGAGTAGGATCAGTGTCGTTCTGGATGTTGATCACCCATGCAGAGCCAACATCCTTGGACATGTCCTGAGCTGTCTGCTAGTCTGTGTGAGTTGTTATATATGCCTTTGTGGTATGGAACAGTGAGCACCTTGGCAGAGGTCAGTATTGCTAATTTTAGTTATTACTGTTTCACAGGTTGGATTCCTCTCAATCTAAATAATTGAATTCAGGCCTACTTTGAAATAATATCTCTCTCCTTATAGCCAAGAAACCGTGAATAACAGAAAAGAAAATTACTTCCTATAGAAAAAATAGGTATAGTCACTATGATCTAATGAAGCAGTAAATATCAAAAATGGGATAAATTTGCAAAAATTAAAAATAAAAATAAATAAGTGAGCTCAGTTTTAGACTACAGAACATTCTTTTTCAGTAGAAGTAGGGAGAGCCTTGCTTATTAAGAAAGTTAAAACTAGATGGAAGCAAAGCTCTAGATAAGGGAAGCAATCCTCTCCTGGCAGGGAAACATGTCAGATTAGCTGCTCTGTGCATTGCCAACAGCTATGGCTGCCAAATGCAAGCAACTCATACCTGTGTATGAACATCAGCATCTTTTCCTTCCTACCTTATAACATCTGGTAACATTGGTCATGTGTTCTGGCCTTCATGCTGACGTTCATAGACTCACAGAACAGTTTGGGTTGGAAGGGACCTTAGAGATCATCTAGTTCTAACTTCCCTGCCATGGACAGGGACACCTTCCACTAGATCAGGTTGCTCAAAACCCCGTCCAGTCTTTGCCTTGAACACTTCTAGGGATGGGACATCCACAACTTCTCTGGGCAACCAGTGCCAGTATCTCACCACCTTTATGCTGGGAACTCCAGAGCTGGATGCAGCACTCCAGGTGGGATCCCACAAGAGTGGAGTAGAGGGGCAGTATCCCCTCCCTTGGTTGGCCACCCCCGTTTTGGTGTGGCCCAGGATGTAACTGACTTTCTGGGCTGTGAGCAAACACTGCCAGGTCCTGTTGAGCTTCTCATCAGGGACTCCATTTAATGATCTAAGGGAGTCACACCTTGGGGTCACTCACCAACTTATTTGTAGGTTGTGTTCTGAGTAATCTTTTGTCACTTGAACCAAGCAGTGAAGTATCTTCTGTATAGTTCTCATAATTATGTTTTGCATGTCATTTCAAGCAAAAGTTGAAAGATTTACTTCTAGCTTAGTTATCTGGACAGCAAAATTTATATTTTCTATTTCTGGCTTAATGCCACACATTTCTCACATATAAGTATTATCAAAGTTGTCTAGTTTTTCTGAAAGATGTATTTCACACTTGAGAATCCCCTTAGTGGAAAGGGTGACTCTAACCTGTTAACAGGAATTTCTTTCTTGAACTGGAGCTATTTTTGCACACTTTTCTAGCATTTTGTTGAAGCTGTGAAATAGCAACTTTGTCACTTCTTCTACCCAGTCATGGAGGCTTTTCTGTTTTGTTTTTCAATATCAAGTGTGTGTGTGTGCGGGGGTGTTGTTTTGATTTGTTCTGTTTAAGCCACCATTCTTTAAAGAGTAAGAGAAGGACAGTCACTTTGTCTTCATTGTACTGCAACGATGTAGAGCACACCCATAAAGGGAAGGGCAGAGGCAGAGAGTGTTCCTGACACAGGAAATTCAAGGTGCCCTGGTTTATGAAATTGTATGTTAAGAACTGTCAGTAAATAAGATTGTTGGCTCCTCATTTATATGCTTTCCTAGCCCACTCTTCTTTTGCTTTACAGAAAGTCAGGGAGAAAGGAGTCCAATTCATGGCATGTCAAATCTTCTGTTATATTATGCTCAATAACTTATTTCTGTTCTCTTTGAAATGCTGGGCAAATGCAGGTACAAAGGGAGTTCATGTATAGGGACTTTATTATGATCAGATTCAGACTATCAGGGATTGAAATAAATTCATTTTTGCAGGATAGAGGGGAAGGAGTTATCACTGTGCAGGACTGAAGCATGGCTTGATCCTCAGTAAATCACATATCTGTGCCTAAGAAGCTATTTATTTTCTCCTTCCTCAGACTGGCATTACAGGACTTTATTTAGGCACAGGAATAACATTGTCTAGACAAGTATGCTGTCTTTGTACTGTGTGCATACAGCTATCCTGCCTTTCATCTTGGCAACCAAGAACATGTCTAATTTAGACCTGAATGCTGGCCCTGAAGGATCCATGATTAACAGCCTGTTGGAACGTCCTTGGGGACCCAGCTGTTTTCAAAGCCATTCTATTAAAGCTGGATGTTTAAGCGATTTAATTTTGGAGGAGTCCGGACCCAGACTTCCAACTACATCAAGTTGATTCCAAGTACAGGAACCTGAAACCAACTTTCAGGGAGCTGAAAAGGGATTCATTAATGGACCATTAGCGCAAGGCTCAGTCATTAGTTTATATCTTCTAATTACAATTTCCTTTATCATTCTTCTCCTTCAGAGATCTAAGGACAGTTCCTTGGTTAGTTACCAGATGGCCTGGGACTGCTACTTCACATGAAACATTTTTCTCAAACATTGAATTTCTTGGTCCTGTTATGCAACACCACCTCAAGCATTTGTATTGATCTACAGTCATTCTACCATCCTGGCATTTCAGCTACATATACCTGATGCATGTATTTCTGGAGGCATGTCACACACTTGTACTTGAACATCAAAATTTCTGGGCAACAGGGCTCTTCCATGCATTTTTACAGAAGGTTTTTGTGAACCCAGAAGTCCCTGGAGTCACCATTTGGCTGAGGCACATCTGTTTCTGTATAATTCTTTATCCATTACAGCCAGAAGGATAAATGTTGTAATCCACAGGCTGAACTTCTCCCACTTGGAATCGATAGCTTGTATTATTCAGGAGACATTCAGACCCTGGTTATTGTTTTAGAAGTAGCTATTGGCATACAGAAAAACAGAAGTTAGTTTGGTCACTGCAGACTTAGTTATGCTGAGAAATGCTGCTGGTTGCATATTCTAGTACAGGAATATTAGTGAAGACTATGTCCCTTTGTACATTGGAGATGGTCAACTTCAGATACAGAATTTTTCTAGGAAGAGGCAGATACTCATGGAGCTTTGTGACGGAGTTACTGTGTTATAGCAGTCAGAGGAGACTCCTTAAAGAAGCAAGGCATAATTTTCCTCTTTGAACTGTGCCACCCCAATGGCTGCAGATTTTCTGTGGCTCTGTTCAGTACAGGAAAATCAGACTGTTTGGACTGCAGTGATGGAGTGCTGTGTAATGTTTTTTACGAGTTGACAATAGGTAATAAACATTATGAATGGTACAGAGTAACTTGCAGAAAAGTAGGATTCCTCACTTCCCAAGTGCCACAAGTAATGTCCTAGAGGAGAAAACAGGTTGTTGAGTCTGCAAGTCTACCTTAGAAAGTAGAGTGATTCATGGATAACTGTATGGGATACATGGGAAAAGTGCTGAGGGTTCTTGGCATATTAAATCTTGAGAGAAGTAAGGACAAGTCCTCCATGAGGATGTCATGTGTGTAGCTGTGAAGTCGGCTTTGTGTTCTAAATAAATGTCAACTTGCAGGCTTACTGAATTTTTAGCATTCAACAGCCTTTTCTGTTTTGTGAACAGTCTCATAGTGGTCTGTGCCACACAATCTGTTGGATAGTGTTTGGAAGGGAAAAATGTGCAGCCTAGACATTTCTGTCTTCCACTCTCAGTGTCCTAGACTAGTGCATACTATATAGAGTTGGGCATTTAAATTATTGAAAGCAGAGTAGGAAGCATAAAATGCAATTTGAATATCCTCAAACCATTGAGGCAGTTTGTTTCACTCCCCGTATACTGACATAAGGATAGTTATGACTTATCGTCTTTTCAACAGAATATTTTACATTAAAAATTCTCACCACTGCTAAATGTTCCTCTTTGCATTGCAATTGTTGTACAATTGCAACTGTTGTACGATTCTTTGTAACAAAAAATGGTTTCCATGGTATTATTTTCTTATTATAAGTTATTCTTCACACAACAGCTTTAGTGAAGACAGTCTTATTCCAAGTAATTTGTAAAACTTGACTAAGAACCAGGTAGTTCTTGCTCAGCTGCTTTTTCTCAGTGAAGAATTATGTCATGTTTAAAAACATGCAAAAGTCTGAAAACTGTAAATTCATTCCTCTTTGCTTCCCTTTGGCACTGTCACTAGACCAAGAGTTTGGTTTTTTTATACTGAAATGAGGAGGACCAGTAGCTTTGTACCAATGTTTAGAGGATAAAACTAATTGTCATTCTGCAGTGTAAGGAGTACACAGATGCAGATTTTGGACTTGATTAGTGGTGATGAAAAATGCAAATGCTATGTTTTATATAACAAACTCAAGTTGGAAGTTTAAATCATTGTGCTTCCCTGAAACTGCCTGTATTACAAAAGATTTTTAGATGCAGAGAATCTAGATGTTAGATTCTGCCCTTTTTTCTATTTTAAATAGGCACTATTGATTTGATTGTTTTCAAAACAGTATGAATAAAGTGAGCATATGTCTACATATACTTGTTCATTGTCTAGTGTGAGGAATGGCTAATTGCAAAATTCAGCTCTGATTTAAAGCCTTAACAGCCACACTGAAATCAGTAAGAACAAAGTCAACCCTGCCAATTTCCACACAGTTGCACAAATACTACTCAAAGCTGAATTTGGACCTACAAGCCCTTTATTTGTTGACAGTCTCTTCCACAACTCAAGCCTTACTGGCAAGGAAATCACAATGCCTTTACTTACTCAGGCAATGTCTGGAAGATCCATCCTTTGTGTGGGAAAAAAAGAAAAAGAAACAGCAATACAAAAATAAGCCAGCACTCCTGACTGCAGTGGTATCCCTGAAGGCTAATAACTTATTTCACTGTGTTTAGTCCTCCTAGTTTCCCCATGACCTGGATCTCTTGTTACAAGGGTGTGTCAGATGTTTGCAATGACGTGACCAATTGCAGCTGTGTTTGGCCTATTTCCACTGGCATCAAACTTGAGCTTGTATATAGTATCCTTAATTTCTTGGTAGCTTGCTGACAGGCAGGACAGCCAGCACTACTCTGTGTATTAATGTAATCCATGAGAATTGCTCTTTAACCCATGTTCAGCCTTGTTGGTCTTATCTGCTTCTTTACTCCCACATAATAAAGTGATTGTACTTAAAGTAATGGTCTTTCAGGCATGTCCTAGTCAGGCAAATCAACAAAACTTTTGATCTTTTAACAGTTTACAACAAATACATCATCCTTTTACATTAAAAGCATAGAATACCAAGGGAGGGTTTAGACTGCCAGTGCTAAGGCATTATTACACCTTCTAAAAATTAGATATAGTAATTTACTTACATGAGGGATACTGCTCTATTAAGTGCCAGATTATGATAAAGAAGAATTAATCACAGAGTGGAAGATGAGGGAACCAGTAATCAAGACGAATTGCAGTCACTGTGAAAAAAAACCTACCCTAAACAGTAATTATAAAAATACAGGCCACACATAAGGATGCATATCATGTGTATAGGAGTTAACTTTAAAACAGGAAAAACATGTGAGCAAAATAATTTAGGGAAAACGAATAGTTGATTTAAAAGAAGGTTTTGTTAGGTGGTTAAAAAAGACAGTTCCAATCTGTCAGAAGGGATAACTTTGGCTTAGAGCCAGTCTTGGCCCAGTAAAAAAGCCAGGGCAAGCCTTGTGAATATTAAATTATATGTAATGAAAAATAGGTAAGGAGGCATATATGATCATGAAATGTAGAAATATGTTAGCATCACATAGAAAAAATGAGAAGCTGAAGATTTTTTATAAATGTATTCTTCCTAGGCCTGCTATTAAATAGGGATGATAAAGTTATTATGAAGGAAAAAAAATAGATGCTTAATAAATATTCCTGTTAATTCAGTGAAAAATATACCTTGCTTTTTTTCATCATAGGAGGAAATTAAAAGTATATTCCAGTTCTCTAGCAACTTAGGGATATCGAACGTCTGCAAAAGAAAAATTTTGTCAGGTCTATAGTGCTGTGTAATTTGTACCCAGAGATCTGAGGAGGTGGTTGAAATTCACTTTTAATAAATCCTGGATTACCATAGCTGTTCCAAGAGGCAGGAAGACTGTCAGTGCTGCAGCAATATTCCAAAGACAGTGACGATGGCTCAAAGCAATATATACTGGTTATCCTGATGTAAGTCACACATATATAAATCTTCAGTAGTGAAGGCTAGACATGAATTATAACTATTAAAGAGTTGGATATCAAACACAGAATAAATGCTAGTGAAGTTTCTTTTTCATAGGAAATACAGCTTTTAAAGTTGAGTCTGGTTTTGGTTTTGGTTTTTAATTGTATTTTTAAGATAGTGTATGTTTGTTTGAGAAAAATACAAAATGTAATCTGTTTAGGCTTTGTCAAGTAATTTGGCATTATATGAGTGCATTCTGATTCATATCAGTATTGTACAGAAACGGTAAAGGAACAGTAAGAAAATAGTGTGGGAAGTGATTTTTAAACAGATTCCAGTAATGAATTGTCCACACAGGGTCATAACTGAGTATGAACATCTGTAGCAGTGTTTTACACAGAGTTGTAGTAATCCTGATATTTTTCAACATTTGAGTTAATTATGTGAAAGTAAATACAAAGAGCTGATGAAATTTTCAGACTGTGTGAAGATACATGGTACAGTAAATTACAGTGAGGCTGTGGCTGTGTCCCTGGCTATGTACTTTACCACAGCAAAAACTAAGAGCATGAAATTCAGACCAAGCTTACAGAATGGCAAACTTTTGCTGCCAGAACGTGGTTCTGAAAATAATTTAAAGGTCACAATATGCAAACATCTCACCAAAAACTCTTACTGTGATGTTCAGGTCAAAATGCCACTTTCAATACTCACACTTAGGGAGACAAGTTCATTTTCCTTTAGAACACTGGTGAAACTTCATTATGAAATAGGACTAACAAGTCACAGGAGCTTTTCTGTTTTAAAACTAATTTATAGAAATTGAATATATGCAAAACTACAATCAAACAAATATAGCCCAAAAAACCCCACTCCCTTTACAGCAAAGTTTTAAGTGAAGGAATGGCTTTAGAGTGAGATATAAGTTCACTCAAAAAAAAAAAAAAAAAGACCTGACACGTGATACAACATCAATATAAGTAGGGTTTTGAAGATAAAATAATAATATGTGAATTAAATTAAGTTGAATTAAATAGGAAAAACCTCATGAGAAAAAAATTAAAAACTAACTGTAGTGGTTTGAGTTCGTTCACCTGAGTTTTTTGGTTAAATGCCAGCACACTTACCAGATTTTATTTAATTTTGCTGTGAGATAAGGATTAGGAGTAGGTAAAGCAGGCTCAAACTTTAAAGAGTATAAAGAAAGTTTATTAACAGACCTAAAAGGAAGGAAAAAACTTAAGAACCAGAACAAAACCGTCAGAACACTTTTGCTCTTCCCACCTCTCCATTTTTCAATGACAATACAAAAAAACAACACTTTGACTTTCAGTCAGTTTACCACTTCTAAATTAGTCTTTCTTCAGTCATTTAGGGAGAGGAGTTTTCTCCTGCTTTACCATGTTGACTTCTCCACAAGAAATACAGTTCTTATGGTTTTCAGCCTCACAACTA
>VZTJ01011333.1:1412908-1456375 GCA_013397795.1 Orthonyx spaldingii | reverse complement strand
CCGGCCCGGAGGGAGCCGGCCCGGCTCTGTTCGCTGTAGTTAAAATATTTTGCCCAGCAGCCGGAGATCTCAGGCCGGGTCCTCCCCCACGTTCAGCTGCACTCGTGCTGCAAACTCCCTTCCAAACCTCCCCCCCCTCCCCGCTCTGAGGAGGGGAGGGGGGGGGAAAGGGCAAGGGCCCAGCCTTACCAGAGAGAGAAGCACAGGACTTGCTTCTCTCGCAGCAACAGGACAGGAAAAGAGGGTTTTTTCTCAGGTGTATCTCTCTTAAATATGGTTTTTTCCCTGGAGGCGGAACAACTTTTAATTGGATTATACACCCATCAATACTCAAAACTAGCTGGTCACTGGCTCTGTTTCCCAGGAAGCAAGGTGCACTGCTTCCTGCACCATAGGTCACTTGAAAGACTGACCCTTCCTGGGTAAACCCACGACACTAACCAACCAAAAAAACCCCCACAATTTTCTGGAAACTAAAGTCATACAGATTCAAATAGGACATTAGGCACAAATTTTTAACAGTGAAGCTGGTTAACAGCTGGATTAAGCTAATAAAACAGTAGTGGATTCTCCAGCTTTCTGGTTTTTGGATTCAAGCCTAGATAAATTGCTGGAAAATGTGTTTAGCCAAACACAAGATAGCACAGTAAAAGGGGAGCTGTGTGATACATCTGTGAAATGGTCTGTGAAATACGGGAGATTCAAATCAGATGATCTAATACCCACTTCTCATGGTAAACTCTGTAAACCTCCTTCAGTCAACTATAGGTACCATAAATTTTACTTTTGATAGTAGTCAGGTTATTAATATCAAAAAACCACAGAGCTCACTCATACTAGCTAGAACAGGTTGTAAAACTGCTATTTAAACATAGTGGGCAAACCAAATCTCGTGGAAAGATAATCTGCAGAGATTTCTTTTCCTTTCCCTCCATTCTTGGAAAGAAACATTCCTCTCTTATGTAAGGTCGTGTTTTTCCTGACTGTAGCAAAGGAGAAACTTCTTGTCTTCTTTTCCACCTCTTCCCTTATATTACCTCTGAGTTGTTTCTTATACTCACTCACAGGAATTCCCTTTAGCAGGACAATGGTCAGCACTGCTACCTGTGGTGTCCTTGTCTCTAGAGCATTGAGAGAAGCAGAGATGGGATGTTCAGAACTGGGTATTTCCTTAGTTGTGGAGACAGACTCAATGGTTTTGTAGCAGTAATGCTCTTCTGTGCAACTGCTGGGGCTTTCCACAAGGTTTTAAATTTCTTCACATTGGACAGCAGTTTGGGAATTTGTGTCTGCTCTTGTATGAATTAGATGGGGCAAAGCGTATCTCATGCAAATCTGCAACTCAGATGATGGTGCTGCATCACATTTCAGAAGAGGCCCAGTGAAGAAAGACCCGATAGCTTCATATACAAACAACCATATATTTGAAACGGTCCAACCTGAATGATCTTGCGAAGAGAAACATTTTCTTACAGAGAAGTTGCCACTGTGGTGACTGTGCAGCAGGCTGAGACCACAGCAGTACAGTCAGGGTGAGGAACAGGTTTTACAGATTATGTGGGAACAATAGAAGAAACAGGCACACATTTTCTGTCTCTATCTTTCCTAGGAGCAGGGCAACCCCATGATGCTGCTAGTTCTGGCAGTTGTCGCCATTAAAGGACAAAGCAGTCTCACAGCAAAGGTCACTTTTTATACTTCAAGTTCCATTCTCTCCTAAAATAGCATTTCATCTTGCTCTTTCTTTGTGTATGCCAATGGAAAAGCTTCCCAGCAGAAAGGCTTGGCTGAGGGGTTTATAGCTGGCAGAAACCAGGAAGTGTAACTTACATTGACACAATTCTCTGTACCATGCAGAGTGTCATTTCTGCTTTTCAGAGCCATTCTGTGACTCTGGCCCAGGGGAAAGAAACTGGACAAAATTCTAATCCTGAATATTCTTGACCTGGGTTTTCCCATTAAAGGTTTTGTATGAAAGCTAATTATTTTCTAGTCTCACTATCTGATAACAGTCCATACTGATATCCATCTAAAGAAATTAATATGTTCCAAAATTAAAGATTAAAAGCTTCTAGCTTGAGGAAAACTGTTTTTGCAGTTCCAGCTGTAAATGTTTGAGGTTATTTGCAGAAAAGACACTTGTACTTCACAGAGAAGAGAGAGGGAGGAAAGGAGAGGGATGAGAAATTTCTTGAAAAGAAAATGTGTTAGGTTCCTATTCTCATGGGAGTGAGGTATGTTTTACCTACTGGATCATGTTCTGTCTGGTACTCACCCAAAAATTCTTGTGACACGGAGACTGTCTCTACCATTTGCCATGCTGCACCTACCAAAAGCCCCAGAATCATCAACTGACATTGCCAAGAATCATCATAAGAAAATGACATAAGCTAAAATTATCTAAATAATCTAAAAGCCTGTTAAACAGGCTAAATAAAGCCAAAGACATATAGCTGAAAACCTCTTTATTAAATCCCTGAATAAAAAAAAGTCTGATAAATCAACCTTTCTCACCACTTTCAAAACACAATAATAAAAGATTCAATTAGATAAATGAAAAAGTGATAATGAGAAGGAACCATTGCTCTCCTACTGAGTAGAGTAAGCTTTTCTCAGAGATTGTGGGGTCAGGACATAAACTACAGTGCAGTAAGGAAAGAGGGCCATTCACAACCCCTATATGACCAGAACTCCATCAATGATAATTTCATCCAGTAGGATTAGTTTCCTTTCTTTCCCCCCTCATCCTTGCAAAGTCTAGAGAGCTGTTACTGAAAGAGCAAACTCTAGTCTTGGTTTGAAATTACCTTATCTTCTTGATTCAAAGATAAGGGATTTAGATTTGTCTTCAGGCAACTGCATGGGATTCTCCAGTGAATTAAAATGTTCCAAATTTCCTCAGAAAGGGATGCCTGACATTATGTGTGTCACATGATTTTGGTGGAGCTGCGATAGGTTAGTTTGGTCAGTCTAAATGTAGAATATGTGAGCAAGTGAATGTACTTTTAAAACTTTTAATTTTTTTCCTTTTTCTCCACAACAGATCTGTTCCATAGATAACACCCAAGAACTGAAAATGTACCTTCAGCATCAGCATCTCTGAAAGACTTCAGTAAATCAAGCTGAACCTCATACTGAAAATGTTATGGATCACCCATACCTAGTTTTTAATTAGTCCTCTCTCCTTTAAGTTCTTTTTCTTTTTTTGGTCATTCTCAAAAGACACATTTTTTTCAAAATTTTCCAGTTTTCTTATGTGTGCCATGAAAGTCTCTCTAAATCTCTGATAGCACAACCATGACACTTCTGGTTTTGCTATCATTCAGTTGATGCTATCTGTCTCTGTTCTTTACATATTCATTTGCTTGTTTTCCTGATTAAAATTCTGCCTGTCATGACTCAAATTTCAAACCCTAATTACTTGTCAAAGGCATGAAAATTCTGAGAAGAAGCATCCTCACAGTGCAGTTCTCCAAACAGTGCCTTGTGTTTGTGTTGAATCCAACCGAATCTGTATGGAAAACACTGAAGTAAAAGAATTACTTTATTATTCAAAACCTTTTGCTGAGTCAAAATTAAATCAATCTTGATCATTGTAATTATAAAATGTGGAAGTGTTTCCTCCGAAATAGAAACCTTGGACTTTCTGGAGGCACCTCCTTCTGGGGTGGTAGCAGTGTCAGGGAGCAGTAGCCTCACAAGCCAGGTAATTAAAGCCCCTTAGGAGACTGTCCTCTCTGAGAACTGTAGAGTCTTAATCTAAATCTCCTCCTGGTCCAGTGAGTCTTGAAATACTGCTCAAATGCTGGCCCCTTGGAAATGTCATAGCCCTTTCAGAGAGCAATAAATGCTGTGAAGAAAATCGTGAAGTTAATCAAAACATTATTTTTAATAAAAGCTCTAATTTAAGAGTTTCTCAGGGGTCAGTAGGAGGCAATGGTCTTTGTATGAGTTATGAGCATATGTATGACTTCTTTACATCTCTAGCATCTTTGCTGCTCTTGCATTTGGTACACCAGCATCCGTTCATACTTCATTGGTGCTAAGGAATAATCTAGGCTATTTTCTTATTATTTTTCTAATATTTTTCTATTATTTCTTCTATTTGCAAGCAAAAAGCAGCTAGTATATTACAAATTATAGGAAAAGCAATGGCAAACAAACCAGAAAAGAATATGCAGAGTGTGCCTCTTGGAGGTGCTCAGTACAGTTCTGGTTCGATCTCAGGGGTGATAAAACTGGAAGAGGTACAGAAATGAGGGAAAAGGGCAATCAAAGGTATGGAACGGCTAAACAATAAATAGACAAGTTGAATAGACTGGCAGAGAGATAACTGAGAGGGTAGAAAGGTCTGTGAAAATGATTAGCTAGAAAAGACAATTATAAATTGTTATTATAAACTGTTTAATCCAGTACAAAAGCAAGAGACCCTGAAATGAAACAAGCAGATGACTAGACAAAAGCAAACAAAAGAGGTGAATTTTCATACTATATTCAATCAAGCTGTGAAAAGTTTTTCCACACAGTTATGGTTGCTGCAAGTTTACATAATTCATGGAGTGACTGGACAAATTCATGAAAGAGAACTTCAGTCAAAGTGGAATGCGAACATATTGTGTTACGTGCAGTGGTACTATACATAATGGTATACAACATAGGTGTAATATCCATTGTGTACACCACAACTGTATTAAACAATTGCATAATACAGTTCTAATATACATAGTGACAATATCTCTGGCTCAGGAAGTCCTCAAATGATTCTTTCCTGGATGATTGCCATGAGAGCATTTGGAGGAAGCACTACTGTGAGTGTACTGTTCTTATTGCCTTCATCAAGTATGCTAACCACTGTTCTCCTGGGGATTCTCGTTCTTTTTTCCTTTTCTTCCTTTTTCTTTCCATCTCAAGAGAAAACTAGCCTTACTGAATTCAGTGTGACAATCTGCTCTATAAAGTGTTTCACCAAACATCCCTTATCTAGGGGATATTACCATCTGCTCCTGGCACCTTTGAAGTTTGGCTGCTGTCACGGGCACCGGATTGACTAAAATGTTGCTCCGCTCCACTGGATGGTGCTTTTGTCAGTGAATGGAAGAAAAGGGAATATAAAAGGGAGGTGCTGGGGTTTCCTAGGGCCTTGTCTATCACTGCCCTTGTATACAGATTCTGTGATTTCCAGAAGCACCAGTCCTATTACCAGTTGTTCAATACTGGCAATTACTTATGATCCATACTTCTGGGACAAGCACAGTCATTGCCAAGAGGAACATAGCTACACTGAGGCCAAATGTATCACATATCTAGTTCTACCTGTAACAAACCATACTGTAACACTTTTGGAAAGCTGAATCCTGGGCTAGTTGGATCCTTCTGACTCTTCTGGCCAATTTCATGTTCTTAAAAAAAACATGAGGAAAACATTTTTCCTGATCATACTACAGTTTGTTCTTAAGATGACTCTTTCACAGTAACATTTGTAGGCAATTTCGTTCAGACTAATAGCTAAATATTCTAGTGAATATGAGCTTTATGAGACCAGTATCTTGAAAAGGCTGTTGTGTTGATTTCGAAAGGGTATTGTGGTTATTGTAGACAGCAGCTTGCAGCCTGTCAGGCCATGATTCCATATCCATTTACAGCTGGGTCAACAAGGAATAGGCTTCAGACTTGTGTCTGCAAACTAGACTTGAGTCCACAGCTCCAGATCCATAGCAGGAGACTTGATTGAATCCCAAGGGTCTTACATTAGCCATAATGAGAGTAATCAGTGGAGTGCACTGTAGTTAAAAAAAGCATAACAGAATGTCAGAATCTATACCTCTTTTTTTTCAGAAACTGGAGAGGAATAAGAACAACAAAACAGCTAATGCACAGGCTGTTCTGAAAGTGGTGTTGGAAAATTGTGCTAAAATGGGCACTTCTGGTTTCCTAAGGCTTCCATTTGATATATAAAATCATAGGAGGGAAAAACTTCCTTGCAATATTTTGCAGTTTTTTGAAGCGTACAACTAGAACGGAATTGTCACTATATTTTCTTCCATCTGCTCCCTTTGGCTACAGGTACAAGATTGTCAATTCATCATACACGAAAAGAAACCTGGGGCCAAATTCTCTGTTGGCATAACTCCATGTAAGTCTTGGACTTGATCTTCCCATGAAGAATTGTTTTGGAAAAATTCAGTGGAAAAACAAGAGAAAAATGGAAATAGCAGTACATGACCATCTTTTCTAATAGTTCAGAAAATCATATAGAAGACCCCAGGGTACTGTTTGTAACAGATTTCTGAGGCAAATACCTTCAAGAACCAAACACTAACAAAGTACTGAAGCAGTAGGCCATGCCTATTTCTATATGCAATAAGGAATGCATGGCATCATATCTGTAGCAGATGCTGTGTGCATTGTCATAGAATTTTAATACTTGGCCATACCTTTTTGCAGATTGCTATTCTTGCCATCAGAAACACATTTGATCCTTATCTATCAGTCTGTGAAATGTTTTGGAATAAAAAATGCTCAAGTAGACCTGATGGGGTTCCTAGTTTTTGATGCCTTATCTATTATAAAAAGATTTTAGAAGAGGAAAATGGGCCCTCTGTTGTCTTTTGGTCTTGAAGTCTATTGTGTTCATCAACTGTAGCATGAGAAGATTTTTCTTCTACTAAAACAATTTGAAGAAGAGGTTATAATTGCTAGAGGAAAGTCTACAGAGAGGTTCAAAGCAAAGACATAAGCAGAACTTGAGGTGGGACACCACCCTTCCCAAATGTCAAATGCCACATGGGGTACCTTAAGACCTGAGGGTCTTGAGTGAAGTCAGGTCCAACTATGTTCATGGTAGGCAAAAGATTTTCAGTTATGGTCAGCACTGTCTCACTTGAAAAACTTAAAACATAACAGGCTGAGAGAGTTGTGCCTGTTGAGCCTGAAGAAGCCTCCGGAGAGACCTTATCACAGCCTTCCAGTACCTAATGGGGGCTTATAAAGAAGAGAAAAAGTGACTTTTTACACAGGCAGATTGATAGGACAAGAGGGAACGTTTTTAAAGTAGAAGAGGACACATTTACATTAGATATTAGGAAGAAATTCTTTACTGTGAGGATGGTGAGGCACTGGAACAGGTTGCTCAGAGAGGTTGTGAATGACTCAACCCTGGAAGTGTTCAAGATCAGGCTGGATTGGGCCTTGAGCAACCTGATCTAGTGAGTGGCATCCCTGCCCATGGGTAGAGGTGTGGAACTAGTTGATGTTTGAAGTCCCTTCCAACATAAGCCATTCCATGTTTCTCTGAAACTACATAGTAAGTAACGCTGGCATCCAAAAGAGCATTTCTATATAAACACTGTCCTGTATCACTGACCTGTTATTATCAGTTACACTAAGTATTAACAGTGTCTAAAGCGTAGGTGAGCCTTGAGTCTCTCAGAACCATTTATAAGAAAGAACAGAATATATGAAAACTCCAGAATAACCATTCTGTGTTCAACTGCTGGTATTGGAATTACAAGTGTGTACTATAAATTGCAGATTCCTGTTTGGCTTGTAGCACCTGATTTTCCTGCATGAGAAAGTACATATTTGTGAATGGCCTGTGCTGATAAGACTGTGCCATCAAGTGAAAGGATGAGAAAAAATGGCGTTAAGTTGCACCAGAGGAGGTTCATATTAGATATTAGAAATTTTTTTTCCACTGAAATAGTGGTTAGTCATTGGAATAAGTTGCCCAGGGAGGTGGTGGAGTCACCGTCTCTGCAAGTATTGCAAATGTGTCTGGATGGGGCACTTGGGGATCTGGTTTAAGGATGAGTATGGTGGTGTTAGGTTGACTGTTGGACTTGGATGGTATTGACAGTCTCTTCTGATCTTGACGATTCTGTGATTTTGTGACCTGACTGTGTCAATTCAGAAAACATGGTATATATCCCAGGAATCATAATTACTCATAAGTCGCTCCAACCCTAACAGGATCAGCATCTCTAAAACTGTAAGCTGGCAATTAATTATGTACAGCATTTGGTTTGTCATGACTCATGGTTGACTCATAATTCTCTTGCAGATGCAGCTGGCACCAACCCCAGGAGAGGTGACTGAGGGTGAGAAAGTAAGACTCTCATCATGGTATCATAGTATTGGTAATGTTTTTAAAAGCTGGGGAACAGGGATTAGCAGTTATGTATGTCTTATATTTACACATTTTTGGAAATTAGGAATCTAACTACTACAGGGAGTTTGGATTGAAGTTGATTACTGCCACTGCCCGTTTTCTGTCGGGTCTTTTCAAGCTGCCCTGCGGCTTGAGCGCGGCTTTTTCTCTGCTGCGTTTGGCTCTTACTCTGGACCTTACAGCCCTCGGGGCATGTAAATTCTGGTCTCCTTAGTAACGGCTTGAACAAGCTCGCTCTCATCCAAGGCAACTTTAACAGTAAGAAGTTGGTAATAATGGGCAGTTCCAGACGGCAAAGAAGCAGGGAGGGCTTTTTGTCGCTATTATTCCAAATTTATTAATTTGAAGGTAAGTCACAAAAAGCCGAGATCTGAGGGTGTGCAGGGGTTTAAAAGGGGCGAGAGAAAGGGGCAGTCTAAGGGGAGAAACAGGGGAATAAACCAATAGAAAAACAAAACATGATCGGGGAACATCCAATGGGGAAACAAAGGGGTGGAATACATTAATATAACCAATCAACAGAACACGATAACAGAACTTTCGAGCAACTGATGAATATTAAAATAACTGTGAAGGGAATGGGGGAGGAGATGGAATCTGACTGACACTTGTGAATGGCGGGAAAAATATCAATGCCTGTCTTCCCCATCCCCCTCAGATTCACTGCTCTGAGGGGAATAGTTTGACCATCTTGCCTCTTCATTAACACCCCTGCAGAAGGCAGGGGTTGCAGATTGTCCATTGTTTCCTGTGACCACAGCCACTGACTGGGTCACTGCCACAGATTACTACTGTGACCGAAGCTGATGAGACTTCTGGGTTTGAGTTAATTTTAAAAAGATCCACTTTGAACAACCTGATCTAGTAGAAGGTGTCCCTTCCTAAGGCAGGGGGGTTGGAGCTGGATGATCTTAAAGGCCACTTCCAACCCCAACCATTCTGTGATTCTATGATAAGTTGCAAAGTCATTCATGTTTAGATTCAAAAGCAAGCAAGCACATGATCCAAGATATTTTTAAAAGTGATGCAATGGAGAATATGAAATGTTCTTAGTGGTCTGTGTGGAGACAGAATTGCCTCAGCCCTAAACCTCTTGTCTTACTGTGTGTACTAGCTATTTGAACAAAGAAAATAATGGGTTTATTAGGTGTCTTTCATTCCCTCTTGCAAACATAGCTAGATCTTCCAAATTAGGAAGGACGTAGCTCAAAAAAGAAGTCGAATAAACTTACAATCATTTTGTTGTATAATTAATGCCTGACAACCTAGCTACGTACATAAGACCATGCTATCTTATTACGAGGCAGAATAATGGCTCAGGGAGATGGCCAAGATCATGGTAAGGATTAAATAGCAGCAAGCTAACAACAGCGGTCCATTTCAGAGGCAAATGAAGATGAGGAGAAAGCAACAGTTATTGGACTTGCTGTACAAATATATGGATGCAGACAGTTTGCGCTCAACTTTAAAGACAAACTTTCTGCTTGTCTGCCATTGCCACACCACCATGTGCTGTCAAAGGATCACCCAGTGCTGTCTAATGAATGGAGCCATCAGGGTTGCTCCTGTAACAGCTGCTGGCATGTTCCCTAGCAGGTCACACATTCATGGAGAAGCACAAGACTGGCCCGCATCCAGACCTGAATTGTGACAATGATGTCAGGCAACAGTAAGGGGAGAGAAAAAATTTCACAAAGTTCCTCATCATCTGAATGCAACTGTCAAAGCTTTGATTCATGCCAAGGGTTCTGCATGTGCAGCAGTTTTCTGTGCTGCTTGATAATGCATGTTGGAGGCATTTTATTGGAACTCTCTTTTACGACATGCCAGCTGTGTGATCAAGTACTCTGAAAAGTTCAGTGATTACACTGCTGCAGGCTTTCAAGGAACCAAGCCTTCAGGAACAATTTATAGCCCAGCTCTCTCTTTGCTGCCTTGTTTTGCTCCTGATGAGATGCAGAATCCCTGAGGGCCTGGTCTTATATCATGTTAGTGAGTAAAGCTTTGAAAAATTGATGTTTTATGAAATCCATTTAACTGATAACACTACCCAGTCACCTTCCAAGCTTCCTTGACTGTCCCGCATCTCTCATTCTGATTTAAAATGGATTTTGTTCTTCAGAAGTACACAGTAATTCCCACTGGTGATTGTTACTGATAGCTCATACTAGAGCTCAGTCGTGCTGCTCCTGAATTTCTAATCAGCTTAGCAATGACAGAACTCCTGTCAGAGAATTGCACTAAGGCTATTTCATATTCAAAACTAGACAAGCAAAAAAATACCCCATAAAAAATTTTACTATACTTTATCACAAAAATGGGATAAAATAAAAAGAGGTGGACACTTTTCACCTGTAGGGCATGTCTTCTGCTAATCCCTGGAATTCAGCAGAAGGAATGACTGACTGCATGAATAAGTTACTGCAGGGCAAGTTTATACTGCAGCAGCTATTCTGCTATGAGAGTCTGGCAGAATGTTTTCAACCCACAGCAAACGTGAGATAGCTTAGCCTGTACTCACCAAGGTACAAAACCGCTTCACACTTAACCACAATTTAAAGAACAGTCACTGCAGTCACAGTTGCAAAGTCGCAACTTCTGTCACCTGTTAGTTGTTTATGTTGCTGCATTCAAAGTATCAGAGAGGTTCTCATCGAAGTGATCTCCTCAGGATGCCTGAATGCTGTAAACAGAAGTCAGTGTGTGGTTGTAGTTTTGGATGCATATTTATCATATTCCAAGTTTCTTTTCTGCACAGACTGGTCAAAGACTTCCTGGTGACCTTTAGCAAACCATTTTGGCTCCAATGCTCAGAGATAATTAGTCCCACACTTCCACTGAATTAATGATTAATCAACTTTGGTGGTCTAGGATTAATACTTCATTTCCTCAATTGAGGAATAATAGCAGGAGGCAATAATATCCGTGTTATCCTTTTTGTCTATACAGCCTGTAGTGTTTTTAGGAATAAACCACAATTACTGCAGTGACCACAATGTAGTGTAGATCTGCCTAGATTTAAGTGTTTTTGTGTTTTGGGTTTGGTTTTTTTTGTTTTTTTTTTTCTTTTTCTCAGAGTGATAGCTCCATGTTGGGAGACCATGCTATGAGGTTTTATAGAGATAAGAAGGATTTCTCTCCTCTGATGGCTGTCACTTTGAAACCAAATAATCTCATTTAAAATTCATAAAATTTTCCAGCTACTGATTGTCACATTCAAATGTTTATTCATCTGTTTGCCCAAGAAGGGATATATGCCAGATTTGCTCAGCAGTCAGTGAGGAATGAAGCTCTCCAAGACACTTATTTTGGATTTTGATGACTGCACGAACTTACATCTCATGAACTGGATGCAAACCTACTCTGAAAGAATCTCACCGTATTTTCATTCTAGGCACATTCACACCATGGATACCTCAGACTATTTAACATTTGTAAATCAGTAAGAAGATTCATTTAAGACCTGAAATGGATGCACCTTTTGTCTGTAATCTCTGTAATGGGCAAAAAGTGCATTTGAACAGGACAAATTAGTTTAATTCTTAAAAATCATCTATATAAGGACTGAGACACCCTTTAACTGGGTTTCATCTTTCTCTGAAAAGCATCAACCTGTTGTGAAAGAGAAGTGAATACTGTGCAGAAGACCCTATGCAAGAGGGGACAAGTTCCTTTCTAGTCCTCTGCTCTCAGTGAATCTCTTTCTCTTTTTTGGTTTTCTTCTTAGCATTTGTTGCAGTGAGCAGTATCCTGTGTTCAGACTAGAGGCATTTGAAGAGTATCTGTGAAAATGCAAGTGATGATGATTGGGATATTTGCACTTGCCACTTTAGGCTTCCCTTTCTGTCAGTGAAGTGAATAAATGTATTAATTGTAAAACAGGTAGCTTAGAACATCTGGCCATCATGCATGCACTGCCAGTGCCTGTGTTCCATCCCTGACAGTAAAGGCAGCCCTGGCTTCTCTGAAGTAAACACCTACTGTTTAAGGTAAGACAAGACTAACTTTCATGCTATTCTCAACATCACTGTTTGCTGGGCAGGCTCCATTTAGTGCTCTAGCTGATGAAGGGACAAATATATTATAAGTAACTGCTGCTTTTTTAAGCCCCTTTGGTGTGGGGAGAGAACCATTTTTCCCTAAGTTACCCTTTATTTTTACTTTCAAAACTGAGATAGCAATACAACCTACCACAGCAGAGAAAATGGCAAATGTTTTTTACTGCTTGTAACTGAAGAGAAAGCAGAGGGAAGGTTCTTGCTGCAGATGCATTAATTTCTCTGTGCTGGTGTCCTGACATGAGGTCCTTCAGAAAAGGTTAATTTTCTAGGGGAATGTGGCTTTTTGATTAAGCAAAATGCCTATGTGCCACCAGGCAGTTCTACAGTTGTGTTGGCAGGGCTGTTTGTGAGGATATGCTGTGAATATGATAGGAAACGACATCAAGCTCAAAACAAAAAAAAAAAAGAATCTTTGTTCAGTTGCTCTGTCCAGTCCATTAGCAAAACTGGGAATGAGTCTCCAGCTTGAAGAAGGAAGGACTTTATGAGAAACAGTGTTTGACTTGTGGCATTTTTCAGTCTGTAGCCACATCTGATGTGCTTCTGAGGCAAAATCACTAATACCTTTTGGACTGTAGAAAAACTAAGGGCATTAGGATGTAACCCTTAAAACCTCTGTAAGGGACAAAAAAGTCCAAGGAAGCAGAGCTGCTTTCAGGAAATGAATTTCCATGGTGGAGTTGTTGTGTTGTTTTGATCACTTTGTTCATGTAGTCTCCTTTGTAAATTATTAGCACTTTTCAATGCTAATTTTTGCTGATATAAGAAGACAGAGCGACTTTGAACTTACTTTTGTTTGGTGATATCCTGGGAATATGTGAATGTAAATGAAAGAACTTTGGTATCCTGCTCTGTGGTTTGAATGATGTAAATGTCATGGTGCCTGTTTCAAATGTTCTTTTTAAATAAAAATGTGAGATTGTCACAAGTGTTTGTGAACATTGTGTACTAAAACTTTTATTACTCAGCTTCTTTCTGAAATTGGTTCAACAAAACGGGGTTTATCAGCCTTCTACTACCTGTTCCACTACTGAATCTAGGGTATTCCGTGTCAGGATCTTGGTTTGTTCTTACCTGTGTCAAGTCACAATAGTGGCCTAATAGTACGAAGTTGCAGAATTGTGCAGAGATGTAGAGAACAACAACATTGCAAGAGAAATAGAGAACTTCTGCCTCACCAGCCTACACTGAAGGTATTAGAATGACTTATCTCCTATTAGTGTAAAATCCCAAACTGAGAGTGGTTCTACTACTAGAATCCATTGATGATATGGCAACGTTGTATGTGGGTTTTACGTATTTTTGTGTGAACTAGCATAGGGTTAAAAAGCTTAGCAAAGTAGACTAATAGAGTATGAACCTACAGTCTGCCAGGCTGCTGAGGCATCTACTTAGTGCTTCAACTGTCCAGCACTCTGGATAGATCTCAATTTTGGTTCTCAGTGAGACAATACAGGATTTTCCTTCCTGTAGTTTCAGAAATAATTGTCCCTTAAGAAAACCCCCAGGGACTTAAAAGGCAAAATCTAGATACTCCAGCATTTAGAAAGAAATTTATTGATTCAGGAAGGCGAAATGAACATTGTATCTTGAATTGAAGGCATCTAACAAAAAGGAATATGCAATTTGGCTTATTCCCACAATTAAAATTACCAATGTGAGCAAGACATGCTTTCTCAGCAGACAACTCACTCTTGGGTTAAAAAACCAGCTAGAATAAATGTTCTTAAGGCTCTGTGAAGGAGCTAAAATGACTGTGCAACCTTTGTGACTACCATCACACAGAACACATAGCTGGCATTTAAAGAAGCTGTTCACAGTAAACAAATCAGTTTAGCAGGTGTACACATATTGATTCTTTAAACATAATAATTTGTCTCTTTCTATAAAAGATCTGCCGTCTTGTATTACAAAAGAACTCTAGTAGTTAATTTTATTCTATTTTTTAAATGTATTATTCATTAGGTCCCAAATAATTTTTTTCCAAAGCCCTTGAGAGTCTATCTGTACTAGCAGGAGAATGGAAATATTCCTTAATTCTATAATTCTTAATTATAATTCTGTAATTAACTAATAACTGAGGATTTAACAGCAAATGCTGTTGCTCTACCTGCCATTGCTATGGCTTCATTAATTTTACAGAATATATTAGAGTGCATTAGTCTGATGTATTGTCAAAAATAATTACGGTGTAGTCATACTCTGGAAAGCAGATATGCAAAAATACCATCTTACACACTGATCATTCCCCCGTGAGCATAGAGTGAAATCTGCCTATTTTGTGACAGAAATACACTTTTATGTGTTTCTGTTCTGCAAGCACCTTGTTTACATAGTATCAATAAAACTGAACGTGTTGAATACCTCAAAGGCATTCTCACTACAGTGATCACCAAACCTGGGGTCATGGGGTTGTGCAAAAATTTTAGAAAAGCACAGCTGGAAGATTTTAGAGCTGATGAATCTTGAGTGAATTCACAGCTTGATTTTCTATAGGCATCAAAGCAGACATAATGAGAACAGAATCTAATCTGAGTTTTAGAAAGCAGAATTTCCAGGGCTAGCAGAGCACATCTCTTACGGATAGAGGCAATGTGTTTGATCTGAAAGTAATTAAGCTATAACAAATGTGGAACCCTAGAATGCCATTTTATATGACTTCCATTTTCAAATAACTCTGTAAAATTAATCTCTAATTGTTCAGTGTAACAGTTTATTGTGTAAGAGCCTTCTTTCAGTGAGGCTACTCTTAATCATGTTGCTTCATTTCTTTAATTCGCATAACATTGTAGGATGTCCATCTTTGTTCATTGTTGACTTCATCCTTACAAACCTAAGTAACTTAGATTCATCAGAAATATAATACTGGCCTGTTACCCACCTCCTCTTCCAGCTCTTTCCCTTTTCATGTCAAATACCAAAATGATCCCACATAGCTCCCTCCAGTCTGAAAAGCAAACAATTGCTCCTGTTTCGTTTTCTATCTCTTCACCATTTACTCATCCATAAAAGCACTGTCCTCCTTGCCCCATGGTTGCTTAGTTCTCTAAATGATCTTTGGCAGTGAACTTAGTCAAAAGTCTTTTGGAAATCCAAGTAGTTACAATGACCTTGATCATCTCCATCCATATTCTTGTTCAATCACTCAAAGACCTTGTTCATAAGGCAGTATTTCTCCTCATAAAAACCTTGATTATTCTGCTCAGTTACATAATTTTTATTCAAGTGTTCACTAACTCTAATCTTCACTATACTTTAATTTAATTTGCGTGGTAGAAGCATTAGGATTACAGAACCAGAGTTCCTCAAATCTCCTCCAGAGTCGTTTTCAAAATTGACATCACACCAGCTTGCCACCCTCCAGTTTTTTGGTATCAAGACAATCCAGCACATCTCCTTCCCAGCCTACTGTAATTTATTCATAGTGTGCTGGTTTGTGTGCTAGTGTGTATATTTCTATGAAATATAACAAGCAGAGACAAGAAGACTGAAACAAGCAGAGCCTTTATCCTTTTCCTTCCTTCCCAACTCAGTTATTTTATTTTAACATCTAGGTTCCTTCAAGACTTACCCAAGTAAGTCATGACATAACTTATTTTCTCAGTGCCTCTGCTTGTCTTCCTGCAAGCAGTTGCTGGCAAGTCACTTCTTTTGATTTCTTCAGGAAACTATAACTCTTTAGTACCCTTGGAAAGCAAGCTTTCAGTCTTGGTTATACCATTGTTTAACTTGGTTTGGAGCTTTGATACTCCCATTTGGCAGACAATAGCTAATTGTTTTATCTCAGTTTCTTTTTTTTCCTCTCTTTTGGGCTGTTTCTCATCCAGCCTGCTACCAAAGCATGACACTATTTGCTCCACCATGCCATAGCTATATTTTGTAAGTACCTAGGAAAATATTCGTAATATTGCCTGTACACTCTCCTTGGGCTCAGACCTGTCCCAAAATGGAGCTCTGCAAATAAACTTCAGGTGGTTTGAGTAGTCTGTGCTGGTTTCCCATCATGGGCCATGAAGCCAACAGGACAGGACCAGGAGACAAAGTCTGCACAGCTGCTATGGTTCAGAAACCAGCCAGCATAAAGTAAAACATCCATGAAATTCTCTTAGTTCATGTAGCAGCAAAAAGGAGCTCAACGATCAGTTTAAGAGGGCAGAAGATCACGAGGTTGCAGAGTATAATAATTCCATGACATGGACTTGTTTTGGAGTCACAGTTTTTTAATAAGAAGTGTGAGACGCAGGTTTATTAAGGCCAGGTGCAGCTGCCATTTCCCTGAAGTTGGAACATAACCCTCCCCTGCTGTAAATGACTGTTCAAGCTGCTGAAGAGGTTTCAGTAGAGTTTGACAGCCTGCACTCTGCTTGATGTGCCATGGTACACTGGGCAAGTGTAGAAACACAGGATTCCTCAGCTTCCCACTATTTGTGCAGTCCAAAGCTGATGCATGGTAACAGGCATCTGTGCTTTATATCTTACCAACAGTTTAGCAACTCGATGTGCTGGGCTTGGCCACAGGTGCTTATCTTTGTATAATTAGCAGAAGTGGCAATAGCAACCTTTAATTCAGTGGCTGCCATTAATTTTACTTAAATGAGAAACAAATGTGCAGGTGAGTGCAGTTTCAAGCCTCTCGCATACCTCCCCACACCTTGGAAGGGCAGAGATGAGTTCGTGGTTCTGCAGAAAACAAAGCCCTTATGTGATTTTCATATTTTTTCCAGCTGCTTAACAGAAATTTCAGCAAGTAGTCTCTCTGAATAAAAAAGTGAAAGTGTGTGCTCAAAGGTTGCATGCCACTAGCTGGGAAGCCAAGTGACTTCAGTGGCCAGGAGTGATGGTTTCCTCTTAGAATGGTTAAGCAACCCATACCAGAAGGTGCTCATGCTTTTATCAAGTGTTTAATTTTGTGGTTTAGGCTGAGATCTCAGAAATGTTTTCTGTTTGGCTTCGTCCCTATCATCCTCATCTTCAGGTCTAGACTAATGAGCTAAATGAAAGAACTGAGATTAAAGAAAATGTACAACAATAGAACAAAATAAAAAGAAAGAATTGGCTGAGGATTTTAAGGAAAAAGGTATAAGTAGACAAAAACAGTAGAAATGTAGTTGGAAATGATTAAAGGACAAATGAAAAATACAATGCGTTTTAATGAAGACTACTTCCTGCCTGAAAAAAGGCTGCCATAAAGGAAAACATCCAGAAATTGTTGAGGGGACTAGATTCGCACAAGAAGAGTTTTATATGGTTGTAAAAAGGTTATGTCATAATGAGAAAGGAAAATAGGAGCATTTAGGAAGTAAAGGAGATCTAATAAAAGACCTGTTAATTGCCAAACCAGACATGGACTCCCGGAAAATATAAACATGAAAAAGACAGTTGGTTCAGGTCATATGGGGACTGCGGTATTTATGCAGCAAATGTAAGGTTTAATTGGGAGCAGCCAGATTGCCAGTTCCTGCAGAGCCTGAGCCAGCTGAGATGATGTCTGGGAGAAGGCATCAATCCCGAGTAGCTTCAATGACACTCCCAGACTTGGATGTGCTTCCCAGACAACGACTGTCTGCTGAGACACAGCAGAAAAGGAACAGTTTGCAAGGAACTTCCAACAGTGGTTTAAGGGTTTGACCAGGCAGAATTGGATGAAGAGCAAGGAAGAGACTGCCTGTTAGTTGGTGATGTTGACCTCAAGGTGCAGGAAACTTCCCAGTAAGGCAACTCATGCTCTAAGTTTTGTGTGAACAAGAAGAGAAAATCAGATGTAACTTGGTTTCTGTGGAAGGGAGGAACAATGCTGGCAGTTACATTTGGATGAGAATAAGCTCCCATCACACTTTACACCATGGAGGGAATTTTGAGGAAGGAAAATCCCAGACATCTGTGAAAGGAAAGCAGGATCCACTGAGGACACTACTGTAGACGTTTCCCATCCCGTGCAGCAGTCTGTAACTCTCCCAGCTGTGTCTGCTCCACAGTCTCATGGCTCCATATATGTGTTGCCCAAGTACCCTTCTTTCTCCTAGGCATTGGCTCTGCCTCAGACAAGCAAATTAGGGAGAAGAAAAGCAGAGGAGGTAACAGCAGCAGGTCCTCTATGAATGTAACATGCATAATTGTGTTGACAGTTCTGAAACTACACCAATATAATTACATTTCAGTAATGCAGTAGATAGAGTCATTTATGAAATATTACTCAGGTAATTGTCTTGATAGTTACTTTGACTGGGATAAATTCCCTGAATTGTAAATAAAGGGCAATGATAAACATTAATGTGTCAGGTTGGAGCTTGGTGGCTTACTGCTGAGACTGGTATTACATGCAGGCTTGTTTAATGATCAGAATGAAGGTACCAACAGAGTATTAAAAGAAATCCCAAGGGCGAGCTGAACTGGAAAAAGGTCAGCACAGTGGAAGCAAAGAACTGATGAAGGGATATTAAGGGAAAAGATAGTTTGGGATTAATGGAGTGGACCAGGGTCCAGTTTTCTGACTATACCATGCACAGCATTCCTTTGCCAGGTTTTCAATGGTGCTGGTTGATTCCACACTCACACAGATGATTTGGAGGTAAAAAATTATTAAATGTGCAGTTACTACAATATATGGCCAATCTGGGTCTCTTTTGTGCAGAAACATCCCCTTGCAAAGTGTGAATCCTGCAAATGCTCTTCATGCCTCCAAGGTGACAGGAGCTGAGCTGCAACACTGAGTGGGATGCTGAGCTTCCTAGAAGTGATTGGAGAATTCAGAGAAGAATGACAGAAGTGACTGGGAGGATTGAGGAGTTGGTGACATACGCACAAGCACACTAAAATAGATGTGTATGTGAGAGTGAGAGAAAGTAAAATGAACTAATTTCTTATTGTCAACAAACATTTGCAGGATGTCAGACAAAATTTGTGCTTCATCTGTATGTACTGAAAACCATCACTGGCAAACTTGTTTTGATCCATAGCTTTGTGAAATCATAGCCTTTGCAAATCCAAAAACCTGCACTGAAAGTGTTTCTTTAATGTTTTTAATCCAGAATTTACTACTGGATTTTGCAGGGGAGCAAAATAATCCCTAAATTATAAGGATGATTTCTTAATTAAAATTCTGTAATTCAACCCCGTAAACCCAAAAATCTTTGTGGATTTCCAGAAAACCAGGATGCAGTGCTGAAGAGCTCTAACTATTCATATTGGAGGGGGGACAGGAAGGGTGGATATGACAACAAAATAAAATATATCTGAAATAACTTAGAAAATAATGTTTTCAGAATGCATATTTTAGGGTAACACAAGCAAGAAAGAGAAAGAATTCTTTCAGAGGTGATCCCATCCCATAAAGCCCGGTTTCTAGAAGTTCACTTAACAATGCCTTCACTGTATATACTCAGCACTGAGTAGTTTTATTTGCAGCACCCACCCTGGGGTATCTATCTATCTATCTATCTATCTATCTATCTATCTATCTATCTATCTATCTATCTATCTATCTATCTGTCTGTCTATCTATCTATCTATCTATCTATCTATCTATCTATCTATCTATCATCTATCTATCTATGTCTTTAATATGAATTAATATTGAACTGAAGAACTTAAATAGTCTCAGTGAATGGCAATAGAGTATGTAGTAGTGGGAAGGGCATTTTCATAAAAGGGCTCAGAAGTGTGGCAGCATGACCTTTAAAACATTGTAACTAATTGATCTTTATCTAACCTAGCAAACATACTGCCCAAAATTATATTTACAGCATTTCCCTATTTAACTAGAGACTTTTCCCACTGTATGCTCATCAGGTAGGCTCAGTGAATTTACCAGGACTCAGGAGATGCTTGGAGAATCATTACTGATAGAAATTCAAAACCCAAATGAGCTGCTGTATATTGATATCCAGATGAGAGGTATGTATCTAAAAATACCCCTTGTCAACTGTGATTTTTGTTATGTGCCAGCTCCACTTAAAATTTGCTACAGACAACCAAGATGAGCAGAGTCTGCTTGCAAGGAATATTTTTCCCTACCCCTTTGATCTAAAGCAGATGTTACCGATTATCAGCAGAAGGCCTGTGTTGCATGCTAAGAAAGTCAGTACTGCTCAGTAAAGGATATTGGTAAAGGTGGCGTGAGAGGGGATAGGCCATGTATTACTGCTGTCAAATTACCCAACTGTTCCACTGCAGTTTTTATTGCAGAGATTTTCTAGGCTCAGTAAATCAGTGGGAGGTCAAGTCACACCTCGTGACTGCACCAGAGGGTTTCAGATTGCTTAGCATAAAGTGTCACGTATATAGGACAGGCGGTAATTTCAGGAAAAAGAAAGGAACTAGGAAAACCCAAAGGAAATAGGAAACTGGGGGGGTTCATAAAGTACCTTCATACAAGGGGAGCCAGCTGAAGTCACTGTCATGTTTCATCTGAATAAAACCCAACATACTTTATTTCTGTCATTCCTGTTGTTTTTGAGTCTCTTCTTTCCTCCCATGTAGGCTGAATTAACGGATAATGTGATTAGATCCATCCTTACAAACTCCTATCCATAATGGAAATGATCTACTCTTCCTCATTACTGCTCTGAAGGTCTCTGTATGGCAATGCACGTGGTTCAGCTACTGACACTCAGTTTCTCAAAGCAGATGTTTTACACATTTTCAGGGATGTGGTTTTCTGAATACAAATTAGTAGAAGTGGCAACGGAAATGGCAATCGGTGGTATTTGTAACTCAAATGAAAACATTCACATTTACCAATTGCTCTGTTTCTGGAGCTCTAACATAATGTGAACTATTTTTCTTATCTGATTACATTCTCATTCCAGCGTATATTTCTTTTTCCCATTAAAAGTCAGTAACTTGGTCTCTAAACAGCGGAAAAATTAAACACCAATTAGAACAATTAGAAAATCACTAATTTTGTCTGCTCAGTCTGGTTCCGCATTCCCTTTAGATGTGTAACTTCCATGGAGGTCAACAGGAGGTCTGTGTGCAAACATGCGTTAGGATCAAGTAATAAAAGAAAATTAGGTTAAGGTTTTATAAATAACAGACCTTTTTTTTTTCTTGATTAATAAAATAATTGAAAAAAAAATCACCACAGCTCTATCTGAAGCAAATTTTCTTCACAAAAAATGATTCTGTTTTTGAAAAAAAAAAAAGCCTAAAAAATCTACTTTTTAAACAGGATTGTTTAAAAAGGCTAAACAAGATTGTTTCATTTATTCTGTATAGACATGCTTTGAATACTTCATTTTAAAGTAGATATATCTGAATCACTTTTAAATATAGTGCAAAACAATCTGAGAACACTGCTTGTTTCCAAAATGCTGTGATAAAACATTTCAACTAATAATGGTGATTATTTAATTAAATAATTTTTACAGAAATGCATCAAGTTCATGACTGTAAACTGTAACCTGTAACCTGTAACCTGTGTTTTCCAGTGAACAGAGAAGACAGGAAATACCTGCATGGGACTCTGCTGCAGATTTGGCTGCTTCGAAGCTAATTCTAGTAGGAGCACTGCCCAATGCCTGCACATTATTTACTTCAGAAACAGGACAGGTATCTAATCTTTTTTTTCTGCTGAAAACCGTGCCTCCTACCCTGCTTTCCAAGCTACTGCATTGTTTTAAGCATAGAAATATTATCTTTAGATTTAATGTAGTAATAGAAGGACTGGGGGGAACAAATGGGTTGTTTCACTGTAAATCCTGTGATTCTTGAGGATGATGTACAACAAAGTCAGTCCCTCACTTCTGTACTCTGCCTTGTTCTCATTCTCCTTTTATTTCTTTGTTCTCTTTGCCACAGTCCTTATAGCAGCAGATATTTCCAGTCTAACACAAGTCAGCATCTTCAGATACAAGTGAGTAATACAAACCTCCTTTTTTTTCCAGACAAGAGAGAGGCTAGATAATGAATTTAGGTGACCACAAAGCTATCCTAAGGCATTTATAGCTGGTCACTATGCAGATGTTCACAGGAGTCACACTGTCTCCCAGCAGCTCCTGCAGCATCCTGGCTGCTGGGGAGACAAAAGGCAGTGGACAGCACCCACCGACCCTGGGCACGTGAGGATGCTAGGACAGTCCCTGAAGCTGTCTGGAGGGGGTGTAGGTGGAAACAGATGACAAGCAGATCCTGCTTGCTCAAATCCCCTTCAGAGCTCATGGATTCCAGTGTTACTGAAGGCAGAGTCCACCTGCCTATTATTCCTTGTCTGCAGAGATGGCTCTGTTTTTCTGTCCTCTCTGGCACATTTCCTGCAGCAGCTGAACACACATGGGCAGAGAAGATACCATGCTCCCCAAACATTTAATCATATCCGTTTTCCTAATTACCACTTATCTATTTTGCATGGCAGGTTTCTAGTTGTAAATAGGAAGCAATTGGTGGGTGGTTTGCCTCAAAGCATAATATTTTTTCTTTTGTTTTTCTGCAAGCATTTCTTGTTTTTAAGATAGAGAGACAGGAGGTGCAAATTCAGTTCAGTTCTATCTACATATAATTTTCAACTCTTTTTGCTTATCCTCTATTTATTTGTATACCTATGATGCCTTTTTCTGGTCTTGGGAATGAAAAACCAGACACAGTAGAAGGGTTGGGGGTTAATTACCTCAGTATTTTAATAGGAATTCTGTCCGGTGCACCACTTCACCGAGGTGGAAGGCATTGCAGTGTCCACCATGCATGCATGCACCCCCAACCGTTGGTCGGTATACATTTTATAGACCTAATACATTAGCATGTCTACCAAACTGGCCCAATAAGAGGCTTGGATGGTCTAATTTCTAGTTTACAGAACAAATTCGACTCCAGGAACCATGGCTCCTCAAGACAATAGGATATTTGGTCTCCTAACTCTACAAAACCTTGGAACTATGCTGAGTTATCAGACTTAACAAAGTACAAGTATGCATGCTAATACTTGTGGATACACAGAACTGTATAAAAGGTACAAAAAGGAATAGCAAAAAATCCTTTAGGCATCACCTATTTATTTATATATCCAATTCTATTCTCATTAAAACTTCCTTGGTTTTTGCTTTTCACTTTTCCCTCTGCTGAGGTTCCTCTTTAGGGAAGAAAACCAAAGACCATCCCAGAAGACCATCCCAGCAGGATTACGTTAAGAGGACAGCAACTCAGATGGACTAGGGCCCGGGAGGGAGCAACAGCAGAGTTCTGCCCTTTTGATAACCACTTTGAACAAGCCCAGATGACAAAGGATAGGAGCACCCAAGCTGAACAAAGGTCAGTCTGTCTGTCTTGCTGATTTTTTCACTTTCTTTTTCCCTCTGCAACAACCCTTTTATTACAACATTATAATCACTTTTTGTAATGCAAAATCATGCCAAGATTTTTTTGCTGTCTTCTCTTACACTTCAGCTGAAGCACTCTGATTCTAGTACCCAACTAATTGCTTTTGATCTTGCCAAAGTTCAAGTTGCAGTATCTGATAGTTTTCTTCATCACTGCAGCCTCTATTTCCACTTAATGAATACTGATGAGTTAGACACTAGAAAGTGCCTTTGGTCAAACAATTTGCCTTGTTCTGCATTCTCCATAGACCTAAGTAATTATAAATCTGTCAGTACAATCTTCTTTACCTTCAAAATGAGCTACAATGATTTGTAATATATTTCTAAAACTTTTACCAACAGTTTTTTCCTGGAAGCTTTTTGTGTAGCATGGGGCTGCAGGGTCCCTTTTCAATGCACACATTTAGCTGGACATGATCCTCCCAGGTCCTCCCTGGGCCACCAGCCCATGCAGGAGCAGATGATGAGGGACAATGTGGCAGTGTGGGAGGAAACCTGTGTACTCGATACCCTTTCTGGGATAGGCTGGGACCACAGGATCTCACCTCACCCACTTTGAAGCCCATACTTGCACCTCATTTGACATCAGCAGGACTGACAGTGTCTTACAACAAACACCATGAAATCTGAACCACCTGGTCTAACAAAATTATCTGCCAAATCTAACCTGGGTTTTAACTCACTGTTAGAAGCAGATATTAGGGTTACCCTTTCCCCCCTCTTTTTCACAGTGATGGCTGAAACAGCAATTTTAGACATTTCTTCAGGAATATAACACAGGACTGTAATCTGAAATAATGTATTTGCAAGGTTCTCAGACATAGAAAAGTTAGTGAAGGAAAATTATTCCTGCAGAGATACGGCATGTTCACCCAGGAGCTAATTTCTGAATAAAATCAACCTCTTAAAGCATGGATGGAAACTGAAAACCATGAAGCAGATTCTGTTTTAAGGGAGCTACTGAAATTGTGTTTTACTCGTTCTTCAGACTTCTTACTATGGAAATAAGGCACAGTCCTATGGGTTTTCCAGCAATGTTACAATACCATGTCAAATTACTGTGAGTGTAGAGGTACTTCTCATTGAAAAACCCTCTCTGGACATGTAAAGAACAGTTTTTGAAGAGCAGTTAGTTCCACATGTGCTGAAGTGTGCTATGTGGCAGGAGAGCTGGGGCACTGACAGGTGGCAGGACACGAAATATCAGCTCAGTGTCTCCACATGAGGAGCTGTCCAGCTCCTGCCCAGCAGCCCAGGCTATTCAGAGAGGCACCATGACAGCCTGGGAGAACCTTTCTGTGATATCCCAGAGGAAGTACAATTTATTGGACAATCCTTTGGAGCATTTGGATGGAAAGACCAAAAAAAGCACTAGAGTATGGGAAAAAATAGGACTTTTATATGCCCTGGGCAGAAAATGTTTTGTTTGCCAGAGGCAAGGGATTCAGGAGCAGAGGAGCCACAGCCAGAGCCCCAGCAGGAGGGGAGTGTGTGACTGGGGCTAGGGGGGAATTTCTCATATGTGGGCCAGTGAAGTTACTTGCCCAGATATGAACCTCATTTTCCCCCTACCCATTAGCTGTCCCTGTGTGGTCCCTGACACTGGCGCTGATGATAGGAGAAAAAGGAACCATGTGTCTCATGAGTGATTGCTGCCTTATTTACCTTTTTGCTGCAATATTGCCTATTTGTGCCTAATTCATCACCCCTTCTCATGATAAGACACTCTTCTGTCACTGCTGCTCCTTGCTTCTCCAGCCAGCAGTAGTCCTTTCTCAGTTTACTCCTGCCCCAGACACATCCATTTGCATGTTTTTCAGGCTGCATCTCCTTTTGCTCCCTGCCATGCTTCTGTTATTGCTGGGTGCCTTTGTATCATCATTCCTTTTTCCTGGCAGGTGTTTCAGCTTATGCTAGTTTAATAAGTTTCATCTTCTGCATCCTGATGAGGCTGTTTGGAAAAAGGGAGGGTACCTTGGCAGAAATTGCCCAGCACACAGTTCCCAGCCCTGTAGCAGCATCCAGGGAGCTGGAGCAGGATTTCCCCTGAACAAACTACACCAGGAATGTCCATCATAAATATGTCTTTTACACTCATTTCTTACTTGTCAGCAACTGCTGAGCCCAAGCTCAAGAAAAGCCATGCGAATGATTTATGGGTTGTACCTAATATTCTAAAACAAACGACAAACTGATCTCTGTGCTGAAGGAGCAGTGAGGGCACAATTCATTAACTAACAGTTTAGTATCCATCTTACATTTGACCAATAATACTCTATGATGAACAAACAAGAAAAGAGACGTAACTGTACTCTGGGACCTGGTCTATATGACCAAATCAGCATTTTGTGTTAGAAGTGCAGCTTCATAAGGAAATACGTGTGGCAAAAATGCTCTGACAGACACCTACACTTGTTTATTGAGGAGAAAAATATAGAGTAATTTTTTGTCCCCTTAAACACTAGGATGTCTTACCTAGAAAAATCTGTGGGCAAAAATGATTATGTCAGCACAGGTGGCATAAAATGCTCCATTTTTAACCATTCAATCAGTTTTCTCTTTAGAAAGAGATATTCTGGCAAAAAAATATAATTTCACAAAGGAAAAATTCTAAGTTTGTTTGTAAAAAGCTGTACATTATATTATACTATTAAAAAATACTTTTCTGCTTCTGGATTTTTAACTGAAGCTGCTCAAAGACGTTCATTGTATTAAAACTGCATCTTTTGGCACTGAAACAAATGTAGCCACTGTGCTGTCATCTATAAGGGACAGAAGGTGAAGTGAAACTATGCAAAGGAGCCCAGTCCAATTGCCAGAAGGCATCTGGAGATTCTGTATGTTGATAGCCTACGAGCCACCAGCCATTTTCAGACTTCCAGTCTGTGATCAGATCCCACTGATCTAAAACAAAGAAAACAGATGTGAAAAATAGCTCGTCTCACCTGGTCCTCGCTGTCACCTGCATGGTGATTACCACGATTACACTAAAGTGCTTACCTGGCCTTGGAAGTGATGCACGGGAGGTTGATGTCGTTTTTATCTCCAAAGCACAGTGCTGGAAGGAGCCGGGAAAACACCTTCATCTGGCATCAGGAAAGTGACCTTGGCCAAGCCGCAGCCTGGGGCAGCATCTTGGCCAGTTTGGGCTGCCCATTTGGGCAGTGTGAGTGAGCTAGGAGGTTTGTGGAGCTGTGGCGTGAGCGCGGGGCTGTGGCTGCCCGCGGGTCTCGCTGGCACATCAAACTGCCTGGCATCACTTAGGTGTAAAGCAGCTCGAGGGCTGCTCTAGGTTATGCAAAGCCACAGGCAAGAGCAAGCCCACCTTTCTAGGAGAGGAAAAAAAGGCTCCATCAGGCTACGTTTGCGCCCTGCCTTTGGGGCGTGTAATCCTCCGCTGTAGCCACAGAGTGGGGCCCTTGTCTTTGGGAGCCTGCGGAGGGCAGCGGACCTGGAAAGGTCACTCAGCCGGGGAGCGGCTGGGCTGCGGTTCACAAAGTCTCCTTGGACAACCCTAGCAGATGCAGCGAAAACAGGCCTATCAAGAAGAATGGGAGCTACACGGACCTCGTAAATCACCGTCCCACGCAGATGTCTTTGCCAGGGCTCCCACCAAAAAAATTAAGAAAAACGCTGAAGGAAAAAAGGCCAAGTACATGGGATGCTCCTTGGGAATTCAGTCTTGCCAGAGTACCATGGGGTTAGACAGTGAGAGGATGGCAAACAAGCTGCACAGAAGAGGAGGAAGACTTGCTTCCCAGTTAAAAGGTGTTTATAAGAAATCCAGACAATTCTTTCAGCTTACAGAGATAAACCTTTCAGGTGAGCTGGCAGACAGAGAAGGGCTGAAAGTAGAAAATAACTTCAGTGGAATAAACTTTTCACAGAGTTGAAGTGTTTCTAAGTGAAAAGCATGGCACTGTATCAGGATGGGAATAATGTGGTATCAGTGTAGATAAATATAATGGGTTAACTTGACAGTAGGGCCAAGGTGACCAGCAGTGCAAGAGAGTCTTAGATACAGAGGCTGCTACAACCTTCAGCAGATACTCTTTGATTAAATATGCTTGAATGAATCATATTTGTTGAACTAAAGCAAAATAATTTTTCTGTGTGTTCCAGAAAGTTCTTCTGTTCTTTCCTCATCCATGTTTTATTCATATTTTTTTTCCTACAGATTTACAGGTATACTTTGCAACTACCTCATGCCATGCAGTCTTGGAGTCATATCTTACCAAAGTTAACAGCAGTGCTTGAGTTAGAGGGATTAGTAACAACTAAAAACGGCTCAGGGCAAAAGCTGACTGTGAAATGTGAACCCACAGCACAAAAAGGCAGTGAAAAAGCTGGAAAAGTAGGTGGCTGCAGGCAGGAGGGGGAGCAGAGCAACTCTTTAGCAACAAATTATTGAACTAATTACCTCCTAGTAAAGATATTGCTTACTCAGCTCCAGGGATGAGAAAACACATCAGGAGGAGGCAGCGAGCCAGAAGCCTCAGTTTTTGCACTGACATAAAGGGGGATGTCTGAAGATTGTCTGGTCAGGTCCTCTTGCCCAAAGCAGGGTCAGCTGCAGGCAGGCCAACACATAGAAATGCCACAGCCTCTCTGGGCAACTGTGCCAGTGTTTGACTGCCCTCTCAGTAACACATTTTCTTGTGGAATTTCATGTGTTTCAGTTTGGCCTCTTGTCCTGTTGTGGGCACCACTGGGAGGGCCCTGGTTCCCTCTTCTTTCTCCTTCCCATAAGGTGTTTATATACATTGATGAGATCCTTTTGAGTGTTCTATAGACCAAACAGTCCCAGATCTCTCAGCCGCTCCTCGTAAGAGAGATGCTCCAGTCCCTTAATCATCTTAGCAGCCCTGAGCTGGGCTCAATGTGGTATCTCCACACCTCTCTCTCTCTCTTCTAGTGGGGAACCCGGGATTGGACACAGCAAAAAAACATCCCTGCCTCTCTAGTTTGGATAGAAAGTAGAATATTTTCAGCTGGAATGTACCTATAGTGATCATCTAGTCCAATTGCCTGAGCACTCCAGGGCTGACCAAAAGCTAAAGCATATTGTTAAGGGTGTTGTCCAAGTGCCTTTTAAACACCGGCAGGCTTGGGGCATCCACTGCCTCTCTAAGAAGCCTGTTCCAGTGTTCTCAGGTTAACTCAGGCTCAGATTCTCAGGTGGCTTTCTTTTCTTCTTCCTTTTTTTTTCTTTTTTTTTTTTCTTGAAGGACTAGTACTTAGCAATAATCAAAAATGCCATTGTGGTTTTCGCCTTTGGCTTCTCGTGATGCTATTTTGTTGGAACCTACTTGTTTCTATTCCAATCTGTCCTGAAGAGAACAGATGCAACTCAGCTGAAATTGTGATGACTACACAATCCCGTATGTCACTGCAGAGTGGGAAAAATTAATAACATCTAGTAAACTACAAAGCAAAATCAAATGTGTGATTTCAGTTATCTTTGCTACTTTATGCAGTCTGAAAAATACTTTTTGTTCTTGTAAAGTTTGACAACAGCTCACTGAACACAGCCAATGTGTTTTCAACAGTTTGTATTTTAATATTAAATGTCTCTATATCTGCAAGTATAAACACATTGCTGGGAACAAACACCCATCTCAACCTGTGGTCTCAACTCCGGTTTTGATTAAATGTCTCCATTTGCAGTAAAAGAAGCAACAAATTTACAGCTTTGTCAGTAAGGGAAGATAGTCGAGCAGTTGTTCTGTTTTGATTTACAGCTTGTTTATCTACATATTTTTATCTACTAGTCAACATACAAATACATTCCATTACAGGTTTGGGATTTCAAAGAGCTTTCAGAAGGGAAATAATGTTTCCTGATCCCTTTTAAACAGCTACCTCTTTTTTCAAAGCCAGTTGTCAATTACAGTGAAAAGTGACATACAAGAAATTTTTGTCTAGATGAATAAAATATTTAAAGCAGTAAATATATTCATCAAACCAGTTTGGCTCAGGGAACCTGCAGGCTTACATTCTTTATTAGTCAGCAAGTTCTTTGACCTCTGTAAGGAGCTAATCACCACCATAAGTCATTACCACTTACCATACTGCACATCCACTTTTAGAAACTGAAAACACCAACTCCACCATCATCTGTATTGTTTGGCAACAGCAGCCGTATTTCTAATGATTGTATTTACACCAGGCTTTCCAAATTTGTATTTTAAAGCCTGTGTAGTTAATGGCAGAGTCTGTCTTGTTTATGAATGCACTGACAGCTCAGCAAGGGGTATAAATGTGTTTGGGAGGTGTTCTCTAACCCCTTGGCCTGCTGGGCAGTAGTGCCACGTGAAGAGAGGGCAGCTGCTCTGCTGAGACCATCCCATCTCCCAGAGTTACACCTATGTTATGTCAGTAACAGAAATGGCAGTGACATTGCCATACCCTTCTTCAGGTCTCTCCAGTGACTTGCATCCAGCCATGAGAGCAAAATTTGCACGGACTTGAGTGGCAGGCCAGAGCTGTGCTCACACATTGCAGTGAGGACAATAAAGCATTGCACCACAGTCTGGGGTTGCAGTCCTAGCAGGTCACACTTGGCACTTCAAATCACTACTTTGAATGTTCGGCTTGATTTAAAGCCCAGCTGACCACAGGATCCAGTTCATAAAACTGCTCATTATTTTACTGCACAAATTGAGTGATGTGTTACATTTTGAGCAGAGGAAATGATAACCCAGAAAATGGCATGGCAAAGAGGAGTGAGATTGTGAAAGATCACCCATTTCTCTTCCACTCTCTCTGGCCTTTCCTTATGGTGATGGGGAAAAGTGGCAGAGTCACTGCCATTTTTCTGTCCATCCCTTCCTCCCCTCTGCAGGTACACCTTGCACTTCCTGCAGGCCAGAGCACAGGTCTGCCTGGCCATTGTGCAGATCCCTGTGTCCCCCCCTCTACCCCACTGTGCATTTCTGAAATCACAGGACAAAGCCTGGCCCAGAAAGCCCTCACCAGTACAAACAATTTCTGTCCCTCCTGGCCCTGCTCATGTGAGTACAAACATCATGTGCCTAAAGGACAGTTTAGGAGCTCTTCACTTGCTACCTGTATTTGTTAAATGTAGGTCCTTTACAAGAAACCACTGGTTTGTCCTGGTGCTCAGTAAGGATAAGCTGCAGTACCAGTGAAGAATGAAAAGTTGTGTGGCATTTATGATTCAGCAGCAAAAGCTGCCCCCTGGAGGAACATATCATTAGGCAAATGAAATAATGCAATGCAACGGGGTCCAAAAATACCTCCACACATTCAACAGTGAGCATCATTACTGTAGTCACTTTACTAAGTTAACCAAAGAGATTCAAAAACTGAAATACAGACTTTATACAGAATGAGTTGAGAGTACAAATAAACAAAAGCAACATTCTTCAAGAATTGGTTGTGTTTTCTAAACATCAATAAATACTGAAAAATATGTGAAAATTAAAAAGAAAAAAAGAAACAATATCAACAACTTTAAATTGCCCCAATATTTATAGTTTAAGCAGATTTTTTTTCTACTTTAGTAATAGGGTTTTCATCCAGAAGTGCTTATATAATTAAAAAAGGAAAAGAAAAGTAGTCAGCATATTGCTGACACAAGACTAGGGAAGGGGTCACAGCTAGAGCAGAAAAATGACACATCCCGTTAGAACTGTATTACAATTTGGCAGGAATACTCTTAATGAACACCATATATGCATGAGAAAGAGACATCATCACTATTACAGGCAAAAAATGATGATCAGGTGTCATGATCCATTGTCCAAAATGAAAATTACTTCACATGGAAATGAAGACTAGAAAATGAAAGAGGAAAAAAAAGAAAACTTTTAAAAACACCTCTTGATAGTAGTCTTCTAAGCCAAATGTTACATGCACTACCTTCCAGGCAAACTAGACAAAGCTCTTCCATTCCCTGTGTGCTTCCTTTCATTTATTTTCATGAAGAAAGGTTTGAGAGAGCAGAGCGCTGGGAAGAAATACTGCAAACCTCTAAATTAGTGAACGAACTTCCAGCATCACTATTGTATTCTGGGTAGGAGGAACTGGAAGAAATTATGTTTTTCAGCCTCTGAAGTGCAATGATCAATAGCAAAAGGAGAAAAGCTAAGAGACTAAGGAATATAGAAACATAGACATAGACGTTGGATAAGCGGCCAGGCGATGAATCCACTGAAGTTGAAAGGGATGTGGGATACAGTTCCAGAAAAGTCCCGTTTTCCATGTTTCCCACAAATCCAGATGAAGGGTCGGGTTCTGACATTATTTGGTTTGTGTTTTAAATATCTCAACAGATCTTGTATTCAAAGGCAGTTTCAGTAGCATAAAATGGGTTTATTTTAAGTGAACATTTTTCCATCACAACGATGAGATGACAAGTCAGCCAATGAATGAATTTGTCCTTTCCTGCTCAAGCCCAGGACAATTTAAGATTATATCCTTCAGAACTGCAAGGGAAAAAAATAAATAAAGCAAGGTTAATTTGCTAGCAGATAATGTGCACCTGATATAATTTAGCTCTTAACAGTTACATTACTTAGCTCGAAGATGCAATTCCTAAAGAATTGGCTAGCAATTATCTTTATAGCTCAATTTTCCAAAATGCAGGGATTAGGAGAAATCCTACTGAATTAAAATTGACCCTTCCTAACTATGAGTTGTTTAATTGCAGAACGGTACAATCAAAAATGTACTTTATATGGGACAGAGATATTGGAATCCAGATTTATCTTGCAAAAAAAAAATCTAGTCAAGGAATGAAACCCCTCTCAAGACTTCAGCTCCTCAACCTAAAAGAGCAAAGCCACTCAACGTCACAGTTGATGATGAATCCATAGCCACTTACTCCATGGTGTCTTTCTTGCCAGAGCTACCCAGAATTAGAAAATCTGCCAGACCTGCTTTATTACTGTATATTTATAAAATGTTCTGAATGGTTTCAAATATCAAAACACACCTCACTGTAATTCCGCCATGGGGATCTCAATGGCAGGCATGTTTCAGTGAAGGGATGCAGCTTCTGACACCTACAAGCAAAATCCCAAGGGATGGGCAGCCCTACCAGCCCAGCAAGCACGACAGGACTATCTAAGGGCCATGGACAAAAGGTTACATTCCAGATGTTGTTTTATTGTTCATTTATTGTGTTTGTTGTTTTATAGTGGAGGTTTTGGTGGTTTTAATCAAGCATCCCAATAACCTACAAGTATGCAGGAGTACAAAACTGCATCTGCAAATACCAGATTAAAGTATTCCTACCATTGTGGTATTTAACTCATAGAGATGCATAAAATATACTAAACTAAAACCATTTTATAACCCTAGTAGTATTTAGCCCCACAGGAAACAGTATTTGTTGTACCTCATGAAATAAGCCACAACAGACCGAACAAAGAGAGATCCTTATGAGATTATACTCCTTTTGAACTGTCTTTAATTTAGTGATATAAAATTAACTAATGGAACAATATGTGTTCATTTCATGTTCTGGAAGTAGTTAAGTGTGTTATAGCTGATTTATCCTTTTTAAAAGATAGGCTTTGATATAGAATATGTTTATTCTGAATTACTTGTCATAATGAAAATCAGATCCATTATTAATTGAATTGCTCTGTAATAACTTAAGGTATTAATTCACATGATTTTTTTTAACATGGCAGAGGTTGAAAGCCTTTACATTTTTCACAAATTTGAAATCTACTATATTCTACTTTTACCATTAGCACTTTTGGGCCTGGTACAAGGAATAACTTTGTCACTTTTGGGGGCTTTTTTTGAAGTTAGTGGAAAATTTATAGTATTAAATAGAACTAATCAGGACCTCAGTTAAGCAGAATCAGAGCTTTTACAGGTCCTACAATGTCACCCAGGCTATTTTTAAATTAGTATTTTGTAGTGAGATCAGAGACACTGTAAACTCTGATTCCAAATGAAGCCACAGATAGTTTTGTTCAGTGCACCACAGCTACCACTTCAGCTCAGGTTCCTGCTTCTGCTGGGAGAAGAAGGTAATGGCATGAACTGTTTTTCTCTCTTACCCTGATCCTCCTAAAGGAATAACCCCCATAGAGGCAGATGTCAGCTTCAGCTTCTTGTTAGGTAATTGGGGTTTCTTTGCATTTCTGAAAACTAACTGCAACAACATCATAACATTTAGCCCAAACCTAGTCCCAAAACATGATTGGGAATTTTGCCACTGACTTCAAATTACGATGGCAAAACTGGCTAACTGCAATAAACCCATTGTCTTTCTGAAAACCATAAACTGATCAAGGAAATGAACTAAAGAGGCAAAATCTTCAAATTCTGTAGTGGTCTCTGCCTTTCCCTCATCTATTGTTGGAAAGCTGAGTTGGTTTAAGGCAAAGAATGAATTGAAAGTGTTGTTCCTGAATCACTGCAGATGGAGAGGAACTCTGACTGTCTGATAGGAGAAGGCTTTCCAACTAACTATTCTTGGAAACGCCTGGGACAGGAGAACTGGAACCTGTCTGCTGGGAGATTCAGATTTTGTGGTGTAGCTGGGTCTGGATTACTTTGTCAGAGGCACCTCTACAATGCCAGGACAGGGCTGTGTGACTCGAGGAGGCTTCCTGAGTCATCGATTCCAGCCTCACTGCTGAAAGTCCCAGATCATACTCTGTCTTTCTGACAATGGCTGTTTTCCTGCTGCTGTTGCTCCATTGTTACACAGCCTTGCTGCTCTGATGGACAAACTGCCTAAAAGATTCACACATTTCAGTGAAACAGTTCACTGTTCCAAGAAGGCACAGACTCTACCTCCACACTCCACTGGTTTTAGATGTACAAGAGAGCAAAACATTGTTCTGCTACTCTGGTCCTCAAATATGAGGGTTGACACAAAAGGAAAGGTTCTCCTAATCACATGGTGTCATTTGTACATCCTGGCTTTTCAGAGCCACTATTTAGGTATTTTCTTTCAGCTGTGCTTTGTTTCTCTATTCATGTCCTTGGCAGAAATCACCTTTCACAGGCAAGGGCAACCACTCTTATTCCAAGGGTAAGCCAAACTGGCAGATACTGTAGGCAGGCTCAGTTGGAATTTTTCATATTTCCTTTTATGCTGTGGTAAGTGGGAGACAGGCAAGGTGGTATTCACCAGAAGCAGGGCAACCTGGGCAGGTGAGGGATCAGGCAAAGCATCACCCTGTAAGAGGCCAGCCCCAGGTACCAGGCAGTACATGGCCTGGGCAGCCATGCCAAACCTATCCACTATTTTCATACCTGATGGTACCTGCCAGAAAATCCATTTTGTAAGAAAATGCAAATGTGGTCAGGAGCAGAGGCCTCACAATTAGCATATGCCCTGAGTGCCAAATTATATGTAACATATGTAATTTAATCTTTAGCATCGCTAAGACAGTAGCCTTCTCCCAGTTCAGACTAAAGTGAATATTAAATGAGACTGCAACACTCTCCAGGATGGCATGAACAGAGCTTTTTCATAGTCCCAATGTCGTAAATGCTTTACTGTCTGTATTGTATTTCTTCACATATCTTTGATGCAACAACTCTACTTCTTCAGGCTCAGTCAGATATAATTTAATGGAGCGTACTTACACCACTGAAACCCTAAAAATTGAGGAACAGGCAGCAAAGATAAGTCTGGTAGACTCAATTTCTTGTGAGTTTATCAGTCACAGAAAAGTACTTCATTTTCTTGGCTCTTCCTGTATTTTTGTGACAGCAAGCTGAGAAATACCTTGTCTGTTTCAGAGGCTTCAAAATATTTCAGCAGAGAGACAAATTGACATCAGAGAAAATTAGCGTTTTTATATTACATAAACTAACATTTTTGTCATCATCTCATATGAACTGTTTCTTTACAGGTAGAAGGTATCCTAGAAAGCCCTTATTGTAAACATCTCCTAACAGATGAGATCTTAATTTGCCTTTAGCATAGTTACAAGTTCCTCATCTGGTGAAACTTCAATATGCTGTTAACAGGGCAGGAAGAGCAGGAGGAAGATTGTGCAGATTCCCAGGTGATATGGTGATGCCACTTCTGGGATGAGACCTACTCATCCCTACAGATGTGTTGCCCCTTCCCAAGTTCTGCTGTCATAGAGATTGGTTCCAAAAGCTGGCAGCAAGTTTTCACTAGATTGATATATGTATGAAGGCCAGGGCAAAAAAAAACCCCAAAAAACCTGGTTTAATTCTTTCATCTTCCCCCTCACCACCTTTGTTTTCTACATTTATTTCCTTCCTATATTACCAATATTGCCCTTCCAGCAAACATGTAACATGAAGCATTTAATGCCAATAAAAATATGTTTGCATGCTCATACTAAAGGGCTGAGTGAGTTTTACGTACCAGGAACACTTCAGCCTTGAAAGGCAATATGCTCTAGACTGGAAAAAATGTAGCAGTTTAACATCATGCAACTAAATAAGACAGTAGCTCTAGACAGAAAAAAAAGATGTGAGCAACATTTTATTCCATTGAAAAGGTATGGAGTTTATCAAGAATATGATCCTTAATACTTCTTCTTCTTGGATACATGCCTCTGGAAATTAAAAGACCACAAGTAAGTATGATGCTTCTTTTTCCCATTACAGATGGACCTTCCAGGAGCAGAGGATCCCTTTTCCACTCTGCCTGGGAAACAGGATCAATTGCCAACTGACTCAATAAAATAGAGCACACAAGGAAAAGAAAAACTATTTCCTGTCACAAGCAAAGTTTTCCTTTTAATTTATTATCTAATTTCATTTTTTATTATTATTTACTATGATTTAAATTTATGTCTTTGAAAATCTAAGAAGACAAGTGCCCAGATGGCTTGGTTGCAGGTTAAAATCAAGTTATATTTTGTTTGGGGGTTTGTGTGGAGCTGGAAAAAAGGAAACTCTCAGAGCCATAAGGATACTTAGATTAATTCAGATAGGCTCCAGTGATTCTCCAGTTTACATTTCCCATGGATCTGCAGATTATAGAGTCATTTATATCAATGTAAATCAAAGATGTTGTGACCTGGGATCAGGCCCAGAACCTGTGAGTTAAATCTGGTCTTTAAAAGTAAAAGAAAAATGAGCAAGGAGAAAGAATAAAATACTTACAAGCAGGAAGAAGATATGGAGATAAAAGCTGAATGTCCAGTGTGGAGGATGTGGTTGGTGATCACATCCAAATCTAAAGGGACTGCATGCTGAGAAAAGCCCCTATAAAAAAGCAAATAAAAGCTGAAGAATTTAGTAATAACTACAATAATAATAAAGGAAGGACAAGTGCTGAATTTTGACTGCTCTTACTGCCAGAAACTTCGGAAAAAAACCAAACCAACTGGAATCCTGACTTGTGTTTTATTCCTGCTAACATCATCCTTCTGCTGCCCAGTTATAGCGCTCCATGTACAATATCAAAACAGTGATGCTGAACTCTGCTTTACAGACAGGCTTTGACAACACCTTTCTCCTCTTCTGCAGTATGCTCCAGCACCAAGACAGACATTTGTCCCCTGGCACCTTTTTAAGAACTAGAGCACTGTATCTGCTCTTCAATTCATTTCACATTGCACACTAAAGACTTCTGCCAGGAGCCAGGTCTTTTGGATTATACACCATTATTTATTCATTCTCTTTATTTCTGACTATCTGCAATTTAAATTTTCACATACCTGAAATATCCAAACTGAATATGTTATATGCACAAGAATAGCTAGAAGAATTTTGTGTGCTACATGCATTCAATACCTAAAATTAAAACATAGCCCCTGAACTGTTTTTAATAAAATAAATTTCTTGTGTGTGAAGAAACAATCCCAGATGATGCAGATTAAATCAAAAGAGGGGCCATTTTCAAAAAGATTTTCCCCTCTGGGAGAGAAAAGACACTTTCACAATCATTGTACATCTTAGAGCTCTGCCCCTTCAGCACATTTGGTTTGACTGCATTAGATAAGCAGATCTCTGGGGATGGATGTTAATGCATTGTTGTGCTGCTTTCATCCCTTCAGTCACGGAATCACTTATGGTTTAAGCCTCTCCAAGTTCAATAAAGAAAATTATCGAGTGCAGCTGTTAAAAGACAGTATTGTTGAAATCCAAATGTTTTGATAACATTGACTATACTAATGTTCCACCCAAAGGGAGTCAGACAGCTTCGTGACAATCTCTTCGTGCAGGAAAGGTAGGAGGCTGCAGGTGAACGCCAAGGTCAACTGCCCCAGAGATGGACTGAGCACAAGCTCTGGATGTGAGGGCAGGCACCCTTGTCATCTTGCCCAGAACTGCTTCTGAGGCTGAGGCAGGTGTGGTACAGGAAGCAGAGGGGGTACGGCAGCCCCTGTAAACCTTTTCTTTGGCAAATATGCCTCACATAGCCAAGAGCTCTACCCTGTACCCCTCAGTTTTGTCTGCTCATAGCAGAGACCCTTTCTCCCCCCTTTATTTCTTTTCTGGGGGAAGAGGCATAGATCTCTGCAGGGCTGTATCTTCAACCAAGGCAAATATAAATAATTTTGCTCTTTTGTCTTGGCAGAATCTTTCTAAGTCCATCTCCCCCAGATACACAGAGCACTGCTCTTGCCCATTTAGCCCTTCATTCAATATGACGGTGCCACAATCTCCAGCAAGGCAAGGGGAACAGAGCCTACCAAATCTTGGGCTGATTAAATACAAAGTGAGAAACACAAAGACATCCTCAAGGCTGCCTAAGTACAGGCATTGATATTCAAATGGCAAGTGTACACAGTGAGACTGGGAGGGCTGAGCTTTTAATTATCTTTGAAGTACAGAGAAATACTTGGACCATAACATCAACAAGCTTATCTTCAGAAGACCCCTTGGCATCACCGTTACAGTCACCAAGGAAATCAGTCTCCTTCCTGTGCTGCTTTGTTAAAAATATTTACTTCCCTCTTCTTTTTTTTAAATTTCCTGTGAAAAATTACAGGTTGCTGAAAAAAACCCACTCAAAACTCTACAGCCTACTCTTTGCTGTCCATAGTGATGGGTCATATTTGATTTGTTGGTGTCCAGTCCCAAATTTATTCCCCTTATTGCCACTCTGAATAACTTTTGTTGCCATTCTCAGCCAAATTCAACCCGGGCAGAAACCTCAAACTGATTTGAGCTCCTAAGATTTAATGACATTGGGTGATCAGGAAGAGAAGACATGAAGGTTCACCCAGCCATTTGGTTGCCCATAATAGCTTTAAATCTTGGTAATTGACTTCTACAGCCAAAACCAGCCACTAAGGTGTCACCGTGAAAGTAACAGACCCCTGCTGCCCAGCTGGAAAGGAGGTCCAGGGCAAGGTTAGCCAGGGAAGAGGAGAAACCAGCAGGTGTCAAGAATCCTTTACTTCTGCCTTTTGTATAATGACTTCTTGTTTGACTTCTTGCAACATCAGATTTGGAAGTTTTGTTTGAACAGAAAAAGTAGTGTAGTGTGGAATGGCTGCTTAATGAGAAATGAAAATTCCATTAAAACCCATCTTTCTCAGTGGAACAAGTACATGAAAGTATTTCAACTGCTTCTGCCTTGTTGCCTCCTTTGAGTTGAGTCATCCCATTCCTGTTACCACTTCTTTCCAAGGCTGCAAATGGCTGTGTGGAGCATCCCACTGACACTACTGATGAGGCTCTCAGGAGATACCATCCAGCGTGTGTGTGGCGTAGTGGTGATGTAATTAATCTCAGAACAAACACAAGTTAATTAAGCTTTGCTACCTCATGCCTGACTCTTCACATGGGCTCCCAATAAACACCTTTTGTATTTGACACATGCAGACCAGCACTGGGCCCCACAACTGGGGCCAAATGGTCAGTGCAGTGGAGAGCTGTGCACTGCATTCACCCCTCCTGAAGCTACCGCGCTTCTCATGGGGCAGTGCTTCGGCTCCTGCACAGCATTTACTCAGACCAAAACCCACCACATCAAATGTCAAGCCCCAGGGCAAGCAGTCCTTGTTATCAGAGCTTGCTTTCATTTTCCATCACACTCATGTGTGAAGCTAAAAGCTTGCAGTGCTTAGACCCTCAGGTTCATCTCCAGGTAGAGGGGGAGAAACTCCTCAAAAATATCATACATACCCCCTTCATCTACAAGGAGTACAGTTTTAGGATGAAGTGTGTAGATCTGGAACTGAATGCATTTAAAGTCTCTGTTGTCTCTCCCAGTGCTGCAGCACAGCATCCTGCCCGAGGCTGATGACATGGCTGCACACACGAGCGCACCTGAGAGCCCGCGCCTCCCACGCTCCATGCGGGGATGTCTACTGCTGTCTCAGGAGACCTCTGGGCAGACTTCAGCAAGGAGCTCTGATGAACAGTAAGTGCCAATGGGGCTTGTGGTCCTTAACTAACGAAGCTGTGACCCAGGAAGTAGTCCTGAATAATAAGAAAACACTTTTCTATTGCAAAATTCAGCTGATACACTGATTTCAATATATTTTATAAAAACAACGGGTATAAATCACACATTTTGTAAATCACAAATTTTATAAATCCATAGCACACCCAAAAATGTTGAGCAGATTTCATTTTAACCTTCTTGGGAATCTTGTCACATTATAAAGCTAGGACACAATTTTGTACCCTTGGTTCAACAGAAATTTCTGTTAATGCCTCATTTTCAGATTTTTTTCTCTCCAAAAAAATGCAGATTCATTACCAACTACATACTGTACACTTAAATGTCAAAGGAATTTTAGGCACAGATGTGCTATCACAGTAACTCTGCTCACCGTAACTCTGCTTCCCGACTCAGGTACCTCAGCATGCTTTACCAAGAAAAGTAAGAAAACAGCCTTCTCCTTTGATTCTGTGTTTCCCCTCACTGCTTAACAGAGAAGATCCCTATCCTCATGCCATTCCTTATTTTCCTGACACAGGCTGCATGCGTGCCTTCCCTTGACAAAAAAATAATGGCATATTTGTGTGCCTAATATTCACATACAGTCCCTGTTTGCAAAACAGCCTACAACAACTTGGGCAAAGAAACAACACAATTGCAAAGGGAGTTGCAGTGAACCATGCTGTGCTGTGCAAGCGTAAGGGGGCAGGGTTGCACCTGAAATGCCAAAAAAGAGCAAGTGAGGATAACATAGGCTATGGAAGGAGAGTTTCTGCTGGTGCTAGATAGAGTGAGCTGTTCAACAACTGCCTCACAGATGTCCTGGCTTTAGAGGACACTGTTGTGCTCAATTTCAGAGCAAGAGTAATTCCAGTGGCAGGGATGGTGGCAGCATGGGTGAGGGCTTGTCTCAGCATCTCACCAGATATCTGCTGAAGGCATCAAACCAAAGCGAATGTGCTGGGACATTTCAAGGAAATTAAAGGAATGATGGACAAGGTGCCTGTATGAAGCTACAAGTAAGCACAAGGTGGAGCTCAGAGAAGTGTAAAGATGATGGCTTGAGGGAGAAAGATGCTAAGAGTACAGGCTGATCAAAGCCCAGGGGTATGTCTTGGAAAAGCAGGAGAGGTGGTACATCATGTACAGGGAGACTGACAAGGACACTTGGAAACGAAGGCTGTGACTGATATGTTCAATGCAGGGGGAAAGAAGGAGCAGCAGAAGGACTGACAAAGAGGGGAGAAGCAGACAAAGTGTCAGGCTAAGAGGTGGGTTTTGCAGCAGCGCCATGAATCGACTGTGTCGTAACAGGATTTCCTCTGCACAAGGCAGGAAAAGGAGGCAACTGCAGTCATGAAGACACAGGGGGAGGAGTGCTTGCAAAAGAGTGCAGGAGACAGAGGTGAAAATATACTGACTTTTTAGTATTTAGATTCCAAGTCTCAGATCTATTAGAAACATCAGATTTTTCAGCAACTTCTGAATGTACTCTGTCATTGAGATAATTCCTCTTCTGCTTCTGTGTAGATGGGGTGCAAGGAGGAAAAGCTCTGTTGCTTCCTGCCTCTGATGGGGAATTTATAGAATACAACTTATAATTTGTACTGCACCAGTAAGACCCAATTATGAACAAAGACACTTGGCAGAGGTGAGCTATCCCAGTTCAGCCTTTTACATCTGAAAAGGTTAACAAAATGCCCATGGCAATAACTTTCTAGGCCAAATATATTCATGTACGTACATGGTGATAGTACCAGATTAGACCTGGATGCTGAAATAGCCCAAGACCCCTTCCCCAGCAGTTCCAGGTCCTGCAGCATGTATCGTGTTGACAACAAAGCACACGCACTGGATATAGAAAGTAGCAGTCTGCAGGCAGGCAAGCCTGTGTGCCAGAGCACAGGAAAGCTGGGGAAACATCAGGGAGGCAAGGGTGGCAAGCCTGCTGCTCCTTTCCCCACCTTGGGTCATAGGGATGACCCAGTCTGAGGAAGAAGTGGGGAAGGAAGGCAGCCAGTACAGAGCTACAACCAGCAACCATCCCTAACAAGTCCTTCTAGGCATAACAGCAGAGAGAAGGCAGTTGGTGGTTTCAGGTTGCCTTTCATTTTGGTCTATTCAGGCACAGAAAAGTTAGAGTGGGCTCAAAATGACTGTAAAAAGCAGAATCACAAGGAAACAGGCATCAACACTCCAGCTGGATGCCATATCATAATAAATCTGCCAGCACTATATGCATCTTTTATGGTCCAGATTTTACACATTTCTCCTATTCATCTTTCTCCCATTCTGCCATAATCAACTAAGAATTAAATTTAATAATTGCTACTATGCATTCCTAATTGTCTTTGCTTATATAAATGTTAATCAGCATGGCAAATTCTCAGCCCTTTACCACTATTTTCACAATTTTCCTCTAACTGTTTAGCATTTGCAAGGGTAGGAAGTTTACTTCACTCACTTTCTGTTCCAAACTTTATTACGCCTATCGAGATGATGTTGAAACAGCCTGCAGCTTTTATACAGACAAAAAGTGCTTGCAAAGGGCACATTTTTGTGCATCCATCCTGGGGTTTTTTTTCCACGCTATGCTGTCTAAGCTCAGTTCTTCTCCCAGTACATTGGATAGGCATGTTACAATTTATTTGCAGAGGGAGCAATTCTCTTCCCGTCATCTTTCTGCAAACAATGTGAAAGAGCACACGGGTGGCAGTCTGTGCTTATGCCCGCTGAGCCAAGAATTTGCTTGCACAGTGATGACCCAATGGTCTGCGCTATCACACCCCTGGGCTGCAGCATCTTTCAGCAAAAGAAACCAGCCCGTGCCTCCCTTCTCTCCACATCCCTCCTTCCAGAAGCTGTGCGGCCCCGTGCTGTCCCCACGCTCTCCCAGAGCGTTCCCCTTTTTTGCCTCCGCCAAAACCAGTTTCTCCAAACCGAAGAAGCGTTCGTTCGTTCAATTCAAGCACTCTGGCAACCCGCGAAGTTAGTTAGACTAAAAACAGGTTCTTTCCAAAAGACGTTTGTGAACGATCAAGCACAGGCCACAAAACACGTACCTCGGTTAAACGCTTGCGAAAATCAAATGCCCTTGGTTACAGCACAGGACAGGCGAACCGCTGAGGATGCTCCCTCGGATCAGCAGCACGGACGAGGCACGGAGGGGGCTGTTCCAGGGCGCACAGCAGCTTCCCAAACCCGCCGGGGCCCCGCCGGGACCCTTCTCAGTGCCGGACAGCGGGAGCGAGCGGCCCCGGCGCTGCGGGAACCTGCGAGCAGCAGCCCCCGGTCGCCGGGCAGCCGTGCCCGAGGCTCCGCTCGCACCGAGGGCACCAACAACGCGCACCGGGTGATGGGTAGGGGGGAGGAAAAAACACCCCACACCAGAGTGTCGATCTGCCTTGAAAAGGCAGACGGCTGACTCCGCCGGGATGCTCCGGCTCGGGATGCTCCGGCTCGAGCGCAGCCGGCAGCGCGGCACCTTCCTGCCGGCAGCCGCCGCGCTGGGGCAGCTCCGCGCTCCGCTCCCCGCTCCCCCTGCACGGCTCCGGCCCCGGCCCCGCTCCCGCCGCCGTCCCGGGCGGCCGCGGAGGCAGCACCGCC
>VZTJ01011333.1:1397494-1412859 GCA_013397795.1 Orthonyx spaldingii | reverse complement strand
CCGCCCCCCGCCCGAGGGCCGGGCAGGGGACTGGTGGGGCAGGGACTGGGGCCGGCCGAGCGCATCCTCTGTGTGAGAACCCGGGCGAGGCGCTGCGCTCACCTGGAAGTGGGGCGAACCCCCCACCTCACTGGCGTTAGGGGATGGAACTCACCGGGCAGCGTAGAAACCCACATCAACAGCTGGCTCCTACCGTGCCACGGCTGTCGCACAGCATATGCCCCTGAAACGAGTCGCCGGGGCTGGTCCTTTCCAAAAAACCCCCATGTTAAGTCCGTATCCCACCGGGCAGAGCGGCCCGTGGGAAATGCGGGCTCCTTCGGAGCAGAGTGTCTGCAGAGGGGTCAGATCGTGGCACCACAACGGGAACTGGACCAAGCGAGGGAGTGGGTTAGAAAAGCGGTTTCCTGGAAAGTGGAAACTTGCAGGTGTCTTTTGAAAACTCTGCCAAGTTTTCAGCTGGCTGCTGAGACCCTCAGGGATACTCTGACATCATGTACACTGGAGTGAATTAATAGTTGTGCTAAGACCAACTGAGATAACAAGGTAGTGTAAATGAGAACAAAACCTGGCTTCCCTAGTTCGTTTGGAGAATGACTTACCTACAGATATCACATGCTCTGGAACGAAATACTGAGAAAATGTTGGCTGGATCAGACACATTTCCTTCCATGTACACTGAGGAAGGAAAGGTTCAGCTGGCTTCTGGTATGCTTGTCTCATGCACTATGGCTTTTTTTTTGGCCAAATGACTTTACTGTGGGTTAGAGATCAGTGATGAGCACTGTGAAGAGCAGATGGGGAGTTTAATGCACCCTCTGCAGCTCAGTCTTGTGTCTGGCTAATGTCCATGTGCAGTTCTGAAAGGATGTTGGAAAAGGTTGTTCTTCATTTTAAATTGCTCTTAGGGAGCTGCGTAGTCCATAATGTGCTGCGGAGGCACTTCTGTGAGATGTTCTGTCTTTGATACAGTCTACACAGTTTCAGGAGAAGAGTAGCTTGGAATGTCATGAAACAGTCAGTCTTGGAGGAATAAGACACATGAATAAGTAGATAAAAGACAAAGCTTAAAGGAAAAATCATTCCCAAGAATGAACTATGTTTCTCCTTGATAATAACCAGTGAATGCAGTGACATACAAGAGATAGGTTTGACTTTCAAGTGGCAAAAATGCTCCATATTTCACCTATGAAAAAGGAAATCAATGTTTTTGTGAGTTTGGGGTGGTTTTTTGTTTAAATTTGGCTTTTCAGAGTGGAAAATCACATGCATGGCATATGAACAAAAAAAGAATAGAGCATCAGTTAGTGCTATGATATTCCTAACCTGGAAGCAGACCACTGGTTCACTTCAACTTGCAGCCACTGCAGAAAAGGGTACATTTGCCAGTGAACTTGCTGATTACATTAGCTTCTGTGGAAATAGCACACAAAGCCCGTTGAAACTGTGGGGAAAAAAATATTGTAGACACCTACCACATTACTGGCAATAGTTAGATTACAGGTGAATAATCCTGCTGGAACCATTAAAAAAAAATACGGAGAATTTGCTATATGCTTTCTTATTTGTATACTCAGACTAGAGGCAGAGACTTTCTGGTACAAAACCTGTGCCTGGATGTCACTGGATGGAAGCAGAAACAGATGGTGCATTGAAGTTCTCAACATTGATTTTGCATATAGATAAGGTCCCAGGTACAAAACTCGAAGGAGATAAGAGAACCAAAAGTGGTAAAGCAAAATGTTTGAATCTTGAAAAAAAGAAAGAAGTCAATGGAAAGGTTGCTGTTATAGCTTAATTATTCCAGCAGTGGAATTGCAACCTGGGGCAGACAGCAAGAATTTTCCCAAGGTCAAGCTGGGAGAAGAACATAAGGAAAGGCAAATGCAACAGAGCTGAAGTGGCTGCTAAGCCAGGCATGCTGTTGCCAGCACTGGCCAGAAAAAAATCAGTGCTTTCTGAAGGAAACAAAGTCCAAAAAGGATGCCTTGTATTACTGTTGTAGATTTTAGCTCAAAGCCTAATCCACTGAGGAATGAGGAAATTCCTAAGTGCTTCCTACTGATGAACGTGCTTACTCCACAGCATCAGGCATAGTCACTAGCAATCCTTGGCTCTGGAAGAAACTATCCAATATGTCTCACAATCTCAACATATCCAGTGTAGGTTAGGTCATATCATCCTAGCTTGTTCAGGTACAAGAAACCACACGTGCTTAGGCAATGAGTGAGAATTCATTTTTGCAGCTGTGATCTAATTTTTCATTCTTTTCCTGGATAAAGCACCTCTCAAGGTGAGGTGAACAGCACTACTAGAAGAAGTTATGATTTGTTCAGCAGAGGAGAGAGAACAGGACAGAAAGGAGAACAGGGCAGAAAGGCTTTTGCGCTTCTTGGAGGTCACTGTTGTTTCTGTAAGTTTTTAGCCTGGGCTACATCACTGATGTCCTGCCGCTCTTTGTGGCTTGTTCATTTGCTGTTAGCTGCTCAGAGACATTGGGTAAAGCGGCACCAGAGGAGTTGTCAGCAAAATCAGGCCTCTCTCACCAACTCTGGTGGCTGCGTGAGGACCTCATGCAGAGGCTGTGGCAGCGGGAAGCACTGCAGCTCCAAAGTAATTAAGTCGCTCTTTTATTGCTCTTCCTCCTTCATGCTCTCTATGCAAACAGCACAGTGTGAGTTGGCCCTTCCTCAGGACAGTGTCTTTCATGCAAAATGTGTTGCAAAATGTTTTGCAACAATAAAATATACCAAGAGAATTAGACAGAGAAATGGGAAGACAGATCTTTTCAGAGAAGATTTGAAAGAAAGATGACAGTAGAGCAAAGCAGAAAAAAATGCATGGAGTCTTCAGATGGTGAGAATAATAAAAAAAAGAGTAACAAATAGAGCCTTTTTTTTTTCTTTTAATGTAGTTGCAGTCAGGTAAGTACTGCCTTTTCCTTGGAGTCAGAGCAGCAGGTTGACGGTCTGGATGGGTCTGGTTGCCTCTGAGGTTCTGACCTGGAAAGAGCTCATCAAGGAGATGTAGCTTGACTGATGCTTAGTGTGACTGGACCTCCAGAGCTCAGTGTCATTCCTGCTGCTACTAGGCTGTCAGTGAGACAGCATGGCTGTAGTGGATAGCTTTTAATAGCTTTTCTTAGAATACAGAAGAATATGGAACATGTTGTTATTATTACTGCTTTGATGGTTCTTGATATGATCTCCTGTACCTGCTCAGAGTCATTAGGTGGTGGAATAAGCAAACCGTTTTTTGATTCCCCCACTCTGGTGAATGTCTGCCAATAGAGTTCCTATATCCATGCCATCTGCTTGGCTTCACTATGTGTTTTGTGCTTTAGTGTTCCTAAGTGGTACATCACAGCTTGGGGAACTTTGAAGAAGGCTATAGGATTCCAGCCTTCTGGGTTACTACAATGTGAAGTGTGGAACATTTTTTATGTTGTCATGAAATCTGTCACCAAATAAATGTTTTATCCAAATTTCTCCCTTTATCTTTGTGGCTAGAATCTGTACCTGGCTCTTTTTGTCCTCATCAAGAGCATGGTTGGATGCAGATCAGCAAAATGATGTATGTAACAGAGCCATTTTTAAGACTCTGAAGATAAATCTTTCTGAAATGCCTAAATTCACTTTGTTGCCAGTGGAATGTATTAGGTGACCATAAAAACTTCGTATAGGAACACAGCAGTTAAAGAACTAAATCCCACCCAAGAAAATCAGATCCCCATCTGTCCAGCTGAGCTCTCCACTTTAAGCATTTACATATAGAGAATGCAGTTCTACTCAGACCCAGGATAAAAATAAAACCCTCTGCTATCTGGACAGCCAGTCCTTCCCCCAGAATGCTGACTCTCCCCTCATTCTTCACCAAGCTCCCAGGAGAAGGCAGCGAGTAGTAATGCCTTCCTGAACCTGACCATGTCCTCTTAGTGCCTGGATTTGTACTCAGCTTGTAGCACTGCCTTCAGCACCCCTTTTTTCTTGTATTTTTTTGTGAATATGGTGGCTGAAAGTTAATGAGCTTTCAGGGTAACATTTCTGATGCTGAAAAGAATTTGGAGCTATAATTTGCATAAACATTACTATTTAATAATGGCCAACATTGCAAATAGGAAAAGTCTTTGAAGACTTATTGAGACAATATTTAACTTCTAATTCCTCCATCACATAAAAGCTACTTGTTAATGCAAGGACCAGCTAAATGAATTCTAAAACTCAATTAACTCCATCATTAAATGTTTTTAAAATACTGTTAGGCCACTATTAGACCTAGAATTCTCCAGATACCTCTGGTCTTTTTAATTACCTGCAGTCATTATAAGGAGCAGCCACTGAAGTTCATTCATTCTCTCCATGCTTCCTACTAATCCACTTATAAACTTCGCCATCGAGCAGCCTCAGGAGAGGCTATCTTTAATGAGAACCCTATGGAATAATGGGCTGTTCATTTCCCTAAATGTCACTTGTACCATGTTAATAGATTCACATGCTAATAAGAGAACAAGTGCCTCATACACTGCTTATCCCTGATATAAAACCTTGGCATGGATCAGCTCTGTCTGTTAGCAATCAACATTTTTCATAGAATCTTTTTAATGTTTATAAGTTGGCTCTTTGTTTAGGACATATCTGCAATGAGGTACAATAAGTACACAGATAATGTCCAAGGTCAAACCGTGATGTCTTCCCATGCCCAGGGACTGCTGGTTTTTCTGGGAATCGGGGTTAATTAATAGCCAACAGCAAGTCCTATACAGAGACAGATGAGAAAGTTGCACTTGATTTTAAAGGCAATGAAATTCACATATAACTTATGATGAATAAGTAGTTCTTCAAGTATTGCCAGGGCAAAAATTTGTTTTCTTGGAGATTTGTGTCTTGTAGCTAATTACCTCTTGTCTTCACAAAGACACAAGCTCCACTTGAAGTTTTGCTAGGCAGAGCAGTTATAAGGTAGCATGTGTGTATGTGTGGTTTTTCTGATGCCCAATAGCATTTTTCTCTCTGTGAGAAGGACCAAGATGCTTCTTGCCCTAAGTTCATGAGGTTTAATTGCCCTATTTCAATGAAGTGGATTCTGGTTTACTTAAGTATTGGTAACATCAGATTAAACCTATTAAACTAGGGCATCTTGCCCACAGATACCATCCATGACATTTTAGATGTCATAGGGTACCTGAGACATTGTGGAGTGCTGGTAGATACGAACAGGGCCTATAGGAAGCATTCAGATTTCTTACTTGGTAACTAGGATGCAGGCAGGATACCCAAGGGCATCTCAAATGGCACTGAGCTGAGCCCTAGTTCTCCACCATTTGTACTGGGATCTTGGGCACTCATCTCCAAATATACACATACAATGAAGTATTTAAAGGAAAATCCAACTAGCCAATCCCCACCAGTTTTTATTTTATATATATACACATACACACTTTATTTTATTACTTAAATTGGGACAGTGACTGCCATCTGGAAAGGGTTTTCTGTTTGCATAGATCCCACTGTGGAGCCAGAAAAGCTTTAAGTGCCAAGCCAGGATTTCCAAGTTCTAGTGTTGTTCTGTACCTTTGTCTTCACTGCAACCCACAAGCTCTCCCAAAAGCACATCACTGCATCAGTCAGTACAACCACTGTTTTCACTGATATCCATGGCCTTTGCTGACTTAACCAATTCATTGTTTTCCTCACATTATAGGTATGTGCATTTTTCTATGAAGCCACCCTGAGCATGACTTCCAAACTGTAGTCTGGTCTCAGCTGTAGTGCATTTCCTCACTTTCATTGTTGTATTCATGTAATTCAGAGTTACTGATAAGTTCTGAAATCTGAGTTTCTCTCCTTATAATACACATTCAACGTGCCATTTGAGGCATAAATTTGTATTTAGTCTGTTCATAGACACACTCTTGGCTGCTATTGTACCTGTATCAGATGATCCACTTACGAATACTGGATATATCCAAGGCAGAGGTAACCTGGTATCCTTATCTGTGAAGTCTTAATGTTCATGTCATTCTCAAAAGATAGTTACATAGCTGTTAGTTAATCAAACCATTACAAGTCTGATGCCCAGGTACTCTACAATCATCTAATACCATTCTGTCAGAGCAGAAGTGCTTTAAAGGGGGTACAAATGTGATCTCAAATGATTTTAAAGACCCATTACACTGCCAGAGTACTCCAAAGTGGCCCAAGTGTAATTGAAAATCAGGACCTCCATCACAAAGAAAAATGATCCCGCCAAAAGAACAATCTAATCACCAGAAAATAGCAGAAGCAACAACAGTAGAGACTAATCTCTTCAGGGGCCTCCTGTTTGAAGCATACAGAGTCAGTTGCAGAGCCCACATCAAGAAGGGAAAACAAACCCAAAGCACAAGACAGATCTCACGTGGGGCTGCCTTTTACCCAGGGGATGAAGCACAGCTACTGCAGCCCATCTATTTATGTCGGATGAAATATTCCCAAATGAGTCCTCGCTCTCTTTAGAAGGCACTTTTTTTTTCTTTTTTTTTTTTTTTTTTTAATACAGTAATAAATTCTGAGCTGAGAAAAACCTAGAGCAGTGTAAGGAAAGGAAGTTCATTATAATTCTGAAAAATGGGAATTTTTTTGATAATTTTAGCATCTCAAAGGTCAGTGGTTGCTGTTTCTTTTTGTCCCTGAGGTAACATTGCCTCATTTTGTAGTGTCTCTGTTTCATCAAAATCAGAGAAAATCTATGAACCGTGTGATAACCTTAAGTAATTATTCAGAGTGTAAAGTGCTGTGACATCAGCACTGAGATAGAATAATTTTGATAACATATCAGGTCTTGATACGTCTTGGCATCTGCACATGCCAACCTAGGAAGATACACTCTGAGAAGATCAGCTTTTCATCTCAACCCTATAATAAAATGCAAGTTCTGTCACCAACTAAGAGTGATGAAATAGCAGCTGTTCCTGCCTCTTTCTGTGATCTATTCACATTTGAAGCACCAGTGAAAAAAGAAGTGGATTCCCTGCTAGTTTAGAGTCTGATAATATCAAAGGCAAATAATCATAGGTTATCTGTGGACAGAAACACTAAAGATACACAAAAGGGACTTCAGTTCTTTTTCTTCTCAAAATTCAGCTATGTTAATGGCAATTTTCATAGGCTTTTCAATTGAGAGGGTGTTTCAATAAGTTGGATCTGGTTCTGGAAAGTACTAAACATGTGCTTAGCAATATATGAGAAGGGTCCTTTTTGGCACTGGCATCAGATCCTTTGCCTTTGGAATTTCTTGACTGCAGTCAAGGATATTAAAGCTTAACACTGATCGAGAGAGGCAAATAAATCTTCCCTGGACATGCTTATCTCCTTGTTGAAAGTGGAGCTTTGCAGTTTTCTATGCTCTTACCCTAAAGGAAGCATATAATATATCCTATGTTATGCAGCTGTGCTTCAGACCACTTATAAACTACAATTCTTTTATTCCTGCCTCCTTAGGTTTTCTCTTTTATAGTCTCTCCTCGAGTTTTAAACAGAAAACTCAGGACTGGAATAATTACACTTCCTCATCCAATTTCATGTGCACCTATCAAAATGCAATTCTTTTTTGCTATTCGTCTTTGACTGTATTTCAGATCAGAGGAAACCTAACAGACAAGCTCTTCCTGTGCTGCACCTTTGAGGCTTGGAAGCTCAAAGCTCTGCTAAAGTGCAAACCAGAGCAGTAAGGGAAGATGCCTGAGGAGGGATAAGTTTGTTTGTGAAAGGCAGATCAACAAGGTCATGTTAGATTTTTGTGTTGTGCTCTCCAGCCAAGGCTCATGCCGACTACAAACAAGAATATTACCCAGGACCAGCCAACACAGAGAGAGGAATGCAACACTTAGACATACGTAGGTTGTGCCATGAATACAATGTCTTGTATTTTGTCAGTCTGATTAATTCTAATATTATTTTCTCTCTTTCCTGGTTTTCAGTTTTTGCTAGCTTGAAAAACATTACTCTTCTTTTAGAAAACCACCCAAGCTGTTTGGAGGACCAGCTCTGTGGTGGGAGAGACAGGCAGCATGTGAAGAATAGGACCTGACTTGGTCTGTCTGATGAGCCTTCTTCATGGTATTTCCCGATGTCCTTTCTTCTGTGGTGGGCTATGGCAGAGCTCTTTCAATGAAAGATGCTATAAAAAGATTCTATTTCCTAATGGTTTGCTATTACCCAATGAATTGGGGCAAGGTTAAACACATCACTGTTGTGAAGGCTCAAGGGATCACTGAGAAAGATGGTTTAGCAGTTTCGGGATGGTGGGCTAATAGCTGCATGCTGGGGATGATTCACTTCTCATATAATTTTATGCATGTGCAGTTCTATGGGCACCAGTGATTCACATGAGTGGCAGAAGAAGGCCCTGTAAGGAGAAGTGTGCCACAAATGAATTGATTTATTCCCATTGCTCAGTCTGGAAGACAGCTTTCTTGAGCCAGGTTTCTAATATTGAAATCCATGAAAGCATTCTGTTTGGCAGCTACTTCTGATTGTCAGCAGAAGAGCTATGGAAAATGAATTTTTGATTTGGTTTATATATAATCTTTGTTCCAAGTTGTCCTTCATAATTAATTAAAGGAGATCAGCTGGTGCCAGTTTTTCACCCTCTGCCATTACAACAAATTCATCACTGCTTAAAATCTGATTTTTCATGAAATGAAATGAAAAAATTTCACCTTTTGTTGCTTTCTTATAATTTACACATAGATATGTGAATGCATTTTAGTGAGTTGCTGGGTTTCCTGGTCTGTAGTCCTGATTATCAGAAAAAGGTAAACTCATCCCTGGTTATGGTCACATGAACTGTGAAGTACTTGACATTTCAAAGCATGAAAACACCAAAGAGTGCTATTTAGTCAACCTTTTAAGTTTTTGACAAGCTGTAGTGTAATGGATGCAAAGTCCTCAGCAAATAACATCACAGATGAAGGAAGGATTTGATTTACTATTTCTGTTGTCCTTAAACTGAAGTAATTAATATGTATAAAATAGTTAAAAATAATAAATAAGTTATTGCTATGCAGCAAAAATAAATTTTCAGAAAAGAAGTTGAATATAGGAGTTTGATTATTACCTTTTTTCACCTAGTAAATAGAAAAGTATCAGAATTAGTTTTTAAAATTCACCAGTTTTCAATGTGAGGCATCTGTTTGAGCCTTTCTCCCAGGGTAATTTATTTCCATTAAAGCCAAGGTCAGTAATGACCAAAGTCTTCAGTTTTACCCCTTTCTAGTTATTTTCTAGTCTCTCTGAAAGACTGGTTGTTTCAAACCATCACCCATGCCAAGCTGAATGGATTAACACAGCTCTTTTCATGTCAAATCACTTCACAAAGGGAACAGTACTGAATGTATATTATAGCTCTAAACTGTACCAGTGTACTTTCAGTGGGCTTTAGCAAGAACCCCATGGAGACTTGGACCCTATGATCTTGTTTTATTGCCTTTACATGTTGTTTGTACAAGTACCAGAGACACAAAAATTCCAAGTTATCACTTGAATTAAAACAAAGGCATCACACTTTTCCCCAAAATAAATTCTGTTTGTGTTTTCTATCATGCAAGTTGCCTCCTGGCTTCCTATTCATTAAAGTGAACTAAATGACAAGCTGATATAGGATAATATTTTTTTCTTTACTTTAATAATGTTCTCAGTAATTCTATATGTTGATATATCTCTGAAATGACACTTTTGTGCTTGCTGAAGGGACAGAGGTCTAAAACCAGGACAAGCAATATATGGTCCAGGTACAAAAAATTAGCTGTGCTAGCAAAACACACATTTCAAATTAATTCTATCACTGCCTTATGGAAGAGTCTTATTTTCCTCTATTTCCTACCCTTCTGTGGGCTGCAAAGATACAGGTGGACATGTAGTGACTGCAGCAGAGAAAGCCTGCAGATTGCCAGAGGTCTCAAGAGGCATTAAAACTGCTTCCTTTCTCTGGATTTTCTTTTTGCATACTATATCCCATGGAAGGATTGTAAGGTCAGAATTTATCCCTTAAACCTTACCAGGGTGTATGAGCTTCTGTAGTATACCACTATTCTGAATTTGGGAAATAATTATAGTACTTAAAACTCCCGTCTTCATCTAAGACAGCCACCAACCTGGAGTCCACATGTGTTTGCCTTTAGAGGATGTCAACAGTCCTGTGAATATGCCTCACCTCTTCATTTATCCCTCCTAGCTGTGCTATTTTATATGTTAAAAATATTCATTCATTCTTTTAATCTTATTCTGGAAGACACTGAAGCATTTCTAAGAGGGCACTTAATTTCATTAGCTTTTCTGAAAACAAAGGCACAGCATGAACACCTAAGTAGAAAAATTAAATTACTAGACGCAAGTCAGAGGAGGGAAATGCCCTGATAACAGCTTTAAAGACTGTAGACTATTTATAAACTCATCACTGTAGTAACTAAAATTACAGCCACAGTCTTGGAGATCAAAACTTTGTGCAAGGAGGAGCAAGATGGGGTGACTTAATGTGGTGCTCTCTGTGTGTCAGGAAAGAAGTCTGTGTCTGAAACTGAAAGAGCTATCAAGGCAGTCCCATTTGGTCCTCTTCTATTAATCAAATAGTTTCACTATAATACCGAAGATTATTCCTCTCTGAGCTACATTTTGTCTCCTTTTAGTTAGCCTCTGAAAGCTATACAGAGAATGGTAACTAATAGCATTTTTAAATCTCAGGTGTCACTCTGTAGGCAGAAAGGGACATGGGATGCAAGAAAGTAATAAACCTTATATTGGCTGTAGCTTTTGTCAGTATTAGCAAGTTTGGAGACAACAAAAACCCTGATTGTAGGGTCACTCAGTGGTATTTTGCTTAAAAGTTAAGCAGAATGGTAGTTGATGGTAAAATTGTTAGTGATATGGCAGTCACTCAGTCATGAATTTAAAGTGAGTTGAATGGATAAATGCCCACCCATTCAAAGCAAATCAAAGGAAAGATATTCAATTCTACTCAAATGGTCCAGGTTGCATATTTCAGTGAAAAATTTCATGCAAAAGCATACTGGATTTTTGGCCTTCTTCAGGGTTCTTGGGGAGAGGCGTATTGTCATTTTTGATCCTTAAAAATGTCAATAATGGAAGAGTCATCAGCAATGACAATGGGAACAGCAATGGTTAAACATGAACTGGTGACAGAATTTCATCTCTTATAATATGAAGTCTAATTAGCATTAATATATTCTTCAAGTTAAATTGCATCCAGTGTTTTGCATACATAAGTACAGGAAAATATAATTTAATAGTTTGGTAGATCAAAGTGCTCCGTGTAAGACCCGGGTATCTGCTACACACAGAAGCAACAGCACTGGTTGGGATTTGCGGCCCCTCTTCCAAGTGAGCACCATGATGGCATGCAGGAGGAGGGACTGGGAGGATGGCAGTGGAATCTGAAGATGTGGAAGTAAACCCCAGATGCCCTATGGATCTGCACTTTTTAAAGAGCAGAAATGTCTGAGCCCAGATGCCTCACACAAATTAATTCTACCTTTGAGAGAAACAGGTGAGCCAAAAAGGCCACGGTTGAGGTTGACTTTAGAGAGACTTTGTTCAGAATGTGCAATAAAATTAAAAGAGATTATGTGACAGTCTTAGAACCATAGAATCACAGAATGGTTTGAATTGGAAGTGACTTTAAAAATCACCTAGTTCCAACCCTCCTGCCACGGACAGCGAACACATTCCACTAGACCAAGTTGCTCAAAGCCCCATCCAACCTGGCCTGGAACTCTTCCAGGGATGGGGCATCCACAACTTCTCTGGGCAATCTGTGACAGTACCTCACAACCGTCAGAGTAAAGAATTTCTTCCTAACTATCTAATCTAAACCCAACCTCTTCCAATATAAAGCCATTCCCCCTTGTCCTATCACTACATGTCCTTGTAAAGAGTTTCTCTCCAACTTTCTTGGAAGCCCCCTTTAGGTGCTGGCAGCCTGCTATAAGGTCTTCCTGGAGCCTCCTCTCTCTCTCCAGGCTGAACAGCCTCAACTCTCTCTGTCTTCGAAGGAGAGGTGCTTCAGCCCTCTGATCATCCATGTGGCCTTCCTTGAAGCCACTTCTTTGTGGGTCCTCCTCTTCATATTATTCCTGTTCTATATGCCATATTCTGGCTGACAGAAAACAATGATTTTATCTGTTTGTTGCAAGGAGTTTAATGTATACCATCCAATTAATGTAATATAATGCTTACAAAGTATTTTGAATACAGAATATTAAAGTACTAAGGGCTGTTAGTGTAATGGATGTCTTAATTTTTTCATAAAAAACATGTAGCAGACAGTTTTAAAGCAATATCGTGAAAGACTGCAAGCACTCACTAGTTTGATGATATGAAATAAATAATGGATATCCATTCCTGGGAGCTTTTGCTTCTTTGGATAGTACTATTTGTTCCTTGATTTATGACTTCTTTATTCCCAGACATATGTGGCTCTTTGTAGGCCGGAGTGAGACACATTAGAGCAGGGGGAAGGGAGAAGGGGAAGAGCTGGAAAAAGAGACTGAAGAGCCACACCACCACTATGAATATTTCATTAGTCAAAGACGAAGGTGTCAGCTCTTTACTTTCATTTTTAGGGTTTTCCCTGTGCTGTTTGGTCCATGTACTGAGGAGGGAAATACAAAGCATTGATGCAGCAGGATACCCCATCTGTGGATTTGTGTCAGGAGGAGAGAAAGAGTGGGTGAGGTGCCAGGTGTGGGCAGGTGGAGTTTTCCATAAATCCTTTCAGGATGCATTGGTAGGAAGAGGTGGAGCTGACATGATTTAGGAGTCTGAGGTTCCTATTTAGAATACAGTCAAACCTGAGTGGAAACCATAATTTTTGTTCTGCAGAGTTCTTCAGGTTTTTATTTTGACAATGGAATCAAGTCTTCCCTATTAGATCAGCTGGATAAATTTCAAAACTTTTTAAACAGTATTGTTCTTTTCAGTCACTCGTTAGGGAAACTATTTTTTTTGCTTTAGTTTGCTTGTTTGCTTTTGCACTTTCCTAAGGAAGTTAAACTGGTACAAAGTTATTCCTTACTCTTCTTCCTCTTTAGTCATCAACTCTTTTGCATGGCTTAGGAGTGAAGCTGCTCTCCTGTAATCTGAGGCTGTTTCCAAAGCCCTGCTGAGCATTGCTGTGTATTCTCTAGCCAGGGAGCCACATTTCCCAAAGATTCATTTTACTTCTGATAAAGCCACAAAGACCTGCCTTGCACTCTTTAACCAACAGCACGCTTTCACACTTACGAGTGCAATAAGACCAGCTGAGGAGAGAGTTGCTGCTGCTGTTTCAGTTTAGGCATCAGTCTGTCTGTCCTGGACTTGGGAGTTGCCATCTTATCTGAAACATGCTTTGGGGATGATGAATTGCTTCTTCCACCTTTTGCATTATAGTTGCTGCTGCTGCTGCTGTTGCCTACTTTTGTATTGTGGTGTCCCAGCACAAGGCTACATAGAGAGGAAATTTTTGGTGCATACGGCTGCTCACCTGCCCAAGCCCAAGGCTGTGGTGGGTTGTTGGGCAGCATCCATGGTGCTCTATGCTGCTGTGATGGAGACCAGCAGCTTGACTAGGCCATGGCCATTCTTGGAAACTGTTGTAAATGTGGCCCTAAGTGATGTTCCCTAGAGGCAGAAAGAGACTGGTGTTGTCCTAACATAAACTGTCAATATGGGTGTGTACAGGTTTATTTTGCATCCAGGAAAAAATACATGCTGGCCATAAGGAGGGGAGTAGCTTTCACACCTGAAGCAGAGGGAACATTGCCAGAGGGTTGCCTTTCTGGGTGAAATGTTCTTGGAGTGGTGTCAAGACATGAGGAAATGCCCACAGAAACCAGAGGGTATCTCTCAGGCAGTTAACATTGTGCTTCACATTTGGGGGGTCAGTCAGAATTGCTGGCAACCTCAGGTTGCAGGCAACTGAAAGTCAAGCTAAAATCTATTGAGGAGAAATATGAAAATGTTTCTTCAAATTATTTGTGACCTGATGTAGGTGAATTGAATTTTAAATCCTTCTAGAAAGTGATCCTTCTATTCCAGAGTGAACCTTTCCCTTTCTTCCTAATGATGTTTTTTTTTCTGCTGTGAAAACCAAAGTATTTTCATTTGAGGGTATGTGGGGACCTTTAGAGTAACCCAGTTGAATCAGAAATTAGTGCTTAAAATTTTGAAATTTTCCTGCTTTTAAAACTCATTAATTATTACTTATGTGATAGAAGGAAATCTGTTGTTAAGTAATCCTCAGGCATAAGTTTACAATGCTTTTAAATTCAAAGAGAAACTATTTCTTCTGTCATTTCCCAGGGCTTACATTCAATGTTCCACTAATTAACACACTGAGACAGACACTATCTCCTATACTTGCTGCTATATAGCACTCTGACTGATCCCCATTTCAGCTTTTTCCCTTTCAGCATTCAGCCCTGGGAATCAGACTGAGCTTTTTGTGTGGTATCACGGGGTACCACTGGGGTGAGAGACCCTCTGTTTTCACTGTTTCCACCTCCATTTGAACAACTGTAGCAAAAGCAATAATTTTATGCATGGGCCATTTTCTCCCCCTCTTTGTTTTGTTTTCTCTTAGGCTAAAAACCAGTCTGTTAGTAGTAGAGTTCTTGGGGTAGGATGGTCTATGCCATTCTCTGGATACAGTTAAGGAAAACTTCAAGTCAGAGTCAAAAAGAGTCTGAAAAATCTGATAACACAGATCTGAGAAGGGAATTAGCAAAAGTGATGTTGTGGGAAAACATAACCTTGGCATAGATGGGTTTCACCTGTGTGGCCTCTACCCAAATGAGCTTCAGCTGTGACCCTGAGTGCAAAGCTAAGCTAACCAATCATGGTGCGGGGAGGAGCATGTGCTGTGTGATATAAAAGGTTGTGTTTTAAGAGATGAGGTTGGTGATGTTGTAGTAGCTGTTGTTGAGGCCTCTCTGGAAACAGCTCTGGTGTTAGCTGTAAGAGTGCTGCAAAAGGATGAGGTGTGTCTATGCCCAACCTGCAAGGATGCAGATGCCAGCTCACCCAGTATCAGCTGTTTCCAGAGCCTTAATGGTCTCATTGCCTTTTTGTGAGCTCCACATATTCCCCATCTCTTGCAGGTAACGTTGTCTATCCCAAGTAGCACCCTCCAGGAATAAAACCAAGGCAGCAGCAGATTGCGTACATGGTAACTCAGCCCTGCAAAAGTGTCAAAAATGTGACAGATATTAACCAAGCCTTCAGAAGAACTTAAAGCTGTTTCATCTTTCTTCTGCTGATTTACAGTGTGGCTTCTATTTGGACAACTAGTGTATCTCCTCTTCACAAAAAAAAAAAAAAAAAAAAAAAAAA
>VZTJ01011333.1:1350508-1397484 GCA_013397795.1 Orthonyx spaldingii | reverse complement strand
AAAAAAAAAAAAAATCCATGTTACTATAATAACATCTGTTTTGTGAATGCTTGCATTTCTGGGTTCCAGTGTACATACATCACAGGAATGCTCATGTTTACACATCTGTAGTGCTTAAAGAGCATTATATAGGAAATTATGAATTTATATACATTCCAGCCTGTACTAATATGTTGTTGGTTTTTTGGGGTTTTTTGTTTGTTTGTTTGTGGTTTTTTCAATCCAGAAGTTAATTATTTGCAACCAGAAAAAGAGGTTGCATAGTGAGACTTTTTTGTATGGCTACATTTGTAGGTACATACATACACAAAACAAGTGAAGATTTGTGAAGTGCTAAAGTATTCTTAATATTGAATTATGTGAAACAGATTTCTTTTTACCTTTATTCATTTGTAAAAATTTGTATTCTTTCATGTTTTCTGCTGACTATCAGGGTGTTTTAGTTGCTTTTTAAGCTAAAGATGGACCCTCTGCTCATGTTTTCATTCAACGGAATATGGAAAAGTGACATTACATTTGCTGAAATCCAGAGCAATTTCATAATGCATCTTGTACATCTTCTTAATGGTGACAGAGGAAATTCTGCCAAAGATTTCAAGTAGGGTAAGATTTTCTTCAGCCCTTCAACAAATTTTGTTCTCTGTAGCCCCAGTGCAGAGCAGCAAACAAGTGCTCTACTTGCTTTTTTTGTATATGGTCTGACAAATCATCTAATCCGAAGCTCTCTTCTAAGCAGAACCTTTATATAATGTTCTCCCTTGTCTTGAATACAACAATTTCAGATTATTTTATCTTCAGAACCTTTTTGTTCCCCCTTCCAATCCTTATCAACAGCACGACTTGGATTCTTTAATTTTACAGATCATTATAAGTGATGATAAAAAGACTAGACTCGACATGGGTAAGTGCAAGATCTCGGTATGTATTTGCTATAAAGGTGTAGCTTACTTGAAACATGTAAGAACATCATATTAGTTATTTGCCTGTCTGGCATCTAAAGTGTCAATAATTTTGTGCTCCAACAGGACAGATACTGAATCAGTTGCTGCCTCTTTCCTAAAACTTTAGTTCAGGTTTGAATCAGAAAACTGAACAGTCACCTTCACCTCCATGACTTCTTGTCCTGTGGATTCTCCAATGTTTGGTAATGTGACTGGGTTAACCGAGCAGGCTTTCCCTCCATCCATGAACTGATTCAAATCTGTTCCTTCCCCCACACCACCAATTTGCATTAAGTTAGTGGGATTTAGAAATTTTTTTTTGTGATTTTTTTTTTCACAGAAATTGGCCAACATTGAAAAGATGTAAAGAGGCAGGAAATTATACACAGATGAGATTGGGTCAGCTCTACTTCCATAGGAAATGTAATCTGTAAAATTTGCGTTCTTGTAATATAAGAAACATTGCTGCTATAACTCCTAAATAAGTATTAAAGAACCATTTTTTGGCTAGAACAGAATTATATCCCTGTCAAATAATGGGGCAGAGTTCTAGTAGGATTATAACTACATACAGGTAAGAATTGTCTGATGTGAAGAACTTCCAGTTCAACAACAAAAAGGGTTTGATAATTCAGAAAACTGATGTTACTGTCGTTTAATGGTTTTCAGTAGCAGCAAAATAGTCCCTATATTACCAACAGGAGACATAATTTACACATTATTATGAATTAATTCACTTCTTAAACTATCAGTTTTGTTTGTTTTCATCAGATATTTCTTCACAGTCTCACAAATCTCAGCCACCTTTTTGTCATCTTTATTTGTTCCTAACACCTCAGATTTTAGCCAACTTTCAAAGGCCCTTGTGCTAACTCTATCTCCCAAGGCTTCACAGGAAGCTGCATGTTGTGTCTGTTGGACGTCTACGTGCAAAGAACTGAGATCACAAAGTTAAACTGTTAATTAGTTTTAGTAGTAATGCTTAGCATAAAAGCCAGGAATCAATAAAGTATAGTTGTGGTTTTGCACCATAGTTTATGTAGACTCTTACCTGGAATTAAACTGCAGAAATACAAGCAAATAGATATTATCTCTATTAGAAGTGGAATGTCATTATTTAAGGACTAAATACAATGTCTCATTGTTTTTATTCACTAGAAATAAAAAATTCTGCCATTCTGCTGCTCCTTCTGATGGTGTTACCACAATAAACTGTGCATATCATAATTTGAATACACTATTCTTTTTAAATTTACTCTAGCACCTAAGAACTTTAAATTGAAACCCTCAGTTGTATATCTGGATAACACGTTCTTGCCCTAATTCCATGGTGCAGAAATACAGGCTTTCACTAGTCCAAGTGGTGTCACAGCTTCAGTGTTTTGGTGTGCAGAGTACTATGGTGTGTGAAGAACACTGCAGTTAATTTTTGTGCAAATATTAGAGATGTGTTTCTAAATCAACATCACATACAATATAATTTTGAGGGTTTTTTTCTCCTTTGTGCATTGCATATTTTACCGTCATTGTAATCAAATAATACTATAAGCTTTAAGGCTAGTAGGGTCATATATTATGTCAAAAGCATACTTATTTATATACCATGTCAACTTCATTCTTGCAGTGGGGTTCTCTTTGGATAATGGGTGCACTTCAGAGAGTGGAAAAGACATCATTATAGTTCATCCCACACTGCCCCATATATAGAGACTGAAAATGAAATTTGGAGTAAGGATATTATAACAAAGAAGACCCATATCTTCTAAAGTAACAGTTACTAAGCAGTACTATTCTTCTCTTTAGTATAACACTGATCCATGCAGGGCTGGAGAATAAATTCTATATAATTAGTCTGCTGTTAGTTATGTGTTATTTATTTGTTAATGCCACAGTTTTCTTTTTCTCTCTAATACCAAGCAGATTTTTGTGTTGCAATTGCCTATGTCATCTAGAGCTAATTTAGTCAATGTTATAGATGCATATCCCAATAGCTACTCTTGCCTAGTGAAACTTGCATCCACCTTTCCATTATCAAAAATCCTGTTCCCAAATAACTAATTGCAGGAAGTGCTGTATGAAGAGGATATCCTGATCAGGTATTTGCTGATGGTTCCATTTGACATCAAACAGCCCATGGCTTCAGACACAGAATCACAGAATGGCTTGGGTTGGAAGGGACTGTAAAGATCATCTAGTTCCAACTCCCCTGCCATGAGCAGAGACACCTTCCACTAGACCAGGTTGCTCAAAGCTCCATCCAACCTGGTCTGGAACATTTCCAGGGATGTGGCATCCACAACATCCCTGAGAAACCTGATCCAGTCTCACATTACAAAAAATAGTTCTCCATTTCTTTAAATTTTACTATTACTTTTTAGTCCCTCATTTCTAAAAAAATATGAGTGCAATATGCCTAAAATAGAAAATGGGAATTCAGCTTTTCTATTACAGAAATTATCTTTGCAATGCGGAGCACCAGTGAATATCTGATCTCCTATTTCAAATTATTCTGTACAAAATATAGACACATACTCTTTTTTTTTTTTTTTTTGCATTAAAACCTCCAGATATGTCTCTTTAGCATGTGGTTTCCTCCCCCCAGGTCATGGAGCATTTTTGTTCTTCACCCTCTTATTGCTTTGATGGAAGTGTTATTTGTCACAGTCACTGGCTCTGATTCTCAGAAGGCTTCAGGGACTTGCGCATTTCCAGTCCTTCAAATCAGAAATCTTTTCAACAAAACCTGATGGTGCAGATTAGACTTTCTACTTGCTGTGATGATTGAAGACAGAAAAAGAAAACATGTTCTATTCCATGGATTTACTGTTTTCAGTTTTCCTGTAAAATGGATTCTCTGGTTCAATTTCAGTTTGACAGATCAATTCCTCTGAACCTATTTTACCAATACATGAAAAATGTGAGGCAACTTATTTTTGTATGGCAAAACAAGTCTATTTCAACCAACACTTAAAACACTGGCTTAGATTTCTGGGAAAAAGCAAATCTGTCTGCAGAAGGTAAGGTTTTCTGTGTCCAGACTTTTCTCACACTTTAGCAAGGAAGGTATCACATGTGGCGTATTTTAGCTTATTGTCACCCAAGTTAGCTCTGTCAATTCCAGTAGTTAACCATGAGGTGCAGATGAATCCTGTAACACTGCTAAAATTTATTCTAAAACTTTGGTTCGGATTATAAGTGTTTTGAAATTCTGTGCATTTCCCTAAATTAAATACTGCTTTAATTTTTCCAAATAATTATGAGTGTGCTATCTTATAAGAGGGATTTTGTTTAACCAGACTAAGCTTGGTTGCAACTAATTTGAGGTCCTCTTAAGCCAAATGGCAGAGCAGACTGTGTTCTGTTGTTTGGTGAAGTGAAAAAAGAGCATTACCTACCTGCTTGTAGGATTAATTAGTGCATACATTCTATTATTTTCACAGCTTTTTTCCCATCCAAATTTGAATAAAAGCCTTCTATCTGCAAGAAGCTCTCTTGCCCTGTCCTGTTTTGATTAGCCTGAGAGAGTATTCACACTGCATGCTCAGTTTTACCTACACATGGTCATAAGTAAGGCGCTCCTTTTTGCCTTGTCCTACCTTTGTGGCTTTTGCATTCATCCTAGTTCATATAGCCTGAGAAAATTCCTCTTCCTTTCTTCTTTCATTTTTCCAACATTTGTGCAAAAATTTATGTTGACCTGAGCTACGCTTACAACTTATTACCTTTATTCATGTTCGCCTATTCTCTTCATTTAAGTTTCCATGCCACTTCATGTCCCTGTTCTATATTTGTGTTCTTTGGATACTGAGAGTCACAAAAGCAATTCTTGGGCCAGCCACCACCTTGTCTTCTGTTTCTGATTTCACTGTGCTTAGTGAAGTGTTTGGGAAAACCAAATGGGTTTCAAGGGCTTATTTTTGTTGACCGTTCCCAGTCCTGACTGCTAGTGTCCTGTGGCCATGTTAGATCATGAAGTGCCAGCACATATCCTTCCTCTGTCTTTCCATAGCTTGGCTTTTGGTGTGTTGGATGTCATTTTAGAGATACAGTAGCACAGAACTACATTAAGTCTGTGTCAATTAGTTTTTAAAGCATTTTGTTCTAGCTAATAGTTTTTCGTTAGATGTTCAATGTCTCTTATGCAGTTTGGTAGATAGGAGCTATTGACAGCTCTCAAAGGTGTTAATCATATTAGCTGGTTTACCAACTACTGTAGCTCAAAAATGAGTGGGTTTATCTCTTGAATAACTAAGTCAAATCAATTATTATTCATTAATATTCAACATCAACATTAAATCTCCATACATTACCTAAAGGGAATTGTGCTTGCAGCACTCATGTCCTCACTTTTTCCAAAAGAACTGTTCCTATTTATAGATCATTTGTTTATGGTACTTGAAACGTTTAATTTCACTGCTGCAGATCTCTCCTACGCCTGCCTTGACTTGATGTTTTAAAGTGAGTTGCTGACAAGCTTTCAAAGACCATCGTACTGACTGTACCTTGCATAGGTGCAGTTCTGCTGTGCTTCATCAGTCACAGCAGAATGTGTGTCTCGTACCTGATCACATGCAAAGCCAGAAATGACAGCAGTCAGCTGCTAGCTGCTTTCCTCACAACAGCCTAGTATGAATGCAAATGATTCTGAGAGGAGGTTCATGGTTAGGTAACTTATCCCATGTACTGTACGGTCTGTACATGTTTTGTACGAGATGACTGAAAAATGAAATTTGGCCTATGCTTAGAATAATTTAGGTTGGAAAAGACCTGTAGGATCATCCAGTCCAATGTTAAAACCTATCCTTAAAGCCAGATGGACTCCACCTAGTAATATTTAAGCAAATCTTGCTCTTGGCTTCTTTTCCATGGTCTATGAATGGATGAAAATCTTTCTTATTTGATACACTTTAAAGAAATTTAAACAAACATTTGTCTAGTATAGTCCAAGGATACCTGGTTCTCAGTATGGTGGGATGATAGACCTTCTGCTTGACATTTCTATAATTCTACTAAAACCCTAAGTCCTGAAACAGACACCAAAACCTGCATTTAAATGAATCTGTCATCACTCACTCCCCAAAAGCAATGGTTCTGTGTATTATTGCCATTTTTAACAAGAATAGACAAACATAAGCTGAATGAATTGCCTTGTCTTTCCCTATTATCCATTAAGATACAGGATCTATTTCCTCTCCATTTAGATTCCAGTGATTTTAGTACTGTAAGTTAATAGGGACTTAATTTCTGAAATGGGATTTTGATAGTTGTAATAGAAGAGATTGGAAGGTGAATAATTTTACCTTCAGGATAAAAACAAAAGGAGCTTCACTCTGTTCAAAACCCTCTGCCCTATTGATGTGTTAAAGCCAGAACACGTTTAGACTAAGGTGCTGAAACAACTTAATTGGTGACAACAAGTAAGATAGTTAGAAGTGTTTAGTTGTTTCTCCTGAGATTTGCTGAAAGGTGAGCAGAGGTGACATTATGGCCCATAAGGGTGATGTGATGTAAATGTAAACCAAACAGTGGTTAGCTAACAGAACAGGGTATTCTGATGTGCACTACAGGACTCACATGAGGTGTTAACTGCCACACTAATTAAATAACTCACAGATTGATATGTGATACATTGCAGCAAAGAGGATTGTGCTCTATATTATTTGGTTTCTGATTCAGTAATAAAAGTTATTGTGCTAAAAGAAACAGCTCCTTCCTCAAGATATAAGTATAAAATCACTACATTATGCCTTCTTTAAATTTTTATCTTTTGGGACCCAGTCTTTTTATTTGAGTTGTACTGGAAAAAGAGATTGTCACCAAAATTTGTTTTTCCAGGTGTCAATTTCACCTACCATCTAATAATCAGGAACAATTTTTTTTCCCCCAAATGAAGTTTCTACCAAAGAAGGTGTACTCAAATACCAATATATAATACACGATTTTGTGTAGGCTATTAGGGTATTTTGTTGAAATTATTTTAAAACCAGGCCTTGACAGACCAGTTATCCCTACAAAGCCAGGTATTGTTCTCAGAGGATGAGAATGTTCCTCGATTTACCTGTAACATTTTTAAGTCAATCAATGTAAAGAAATTAAAGCACCTCATGAAAAGCAGGGTAGAAGCTTATCTTTCTTCAAAGTATAGTTACTAGAAGATTAATATCTTGATCTTGATAAGATGAAGAGATCAAATGGTGAATGAGAATTTGGAACAAATTCACTAGAGTCATGCTTTATGTAGACACATAGCTCACCGGCAGGTAGTAGCCAAATTATGATGAACTATGTGTTCAAGGCTAGGTTGGAAGGGGCTTTGAGCAACCTGGTTTAGTAGGTGTCATCCCTGCCCATGTCAGGGGGTTGGAACAAGTTGATCCTTAAGGTCTCTTCCAACCCAAACTATTCTATGTGTCTATGACAAAAAAGCAGTTATTTTGAGTAATTTCATAAACTGTGGCTCACGTGATGCTGTTCAGCCAGAGAACAATTCTTGCATCCCAACACGAAGTCCACAAGACCATGGTGAAGACAAGTAAATTGTCATTCTCCTTTCTATTACTAGGGTATACATCTGCATCCAGACCTCTGTCTGGTGTTGATACAGGAGATTAAAGGATAAGTAACAAGGTTGTTTAGGTTCAACCCCACGTTGTATATATAATATATATAAAAGATACTCAGGGAACAGGTAATTGGAAGACCTCACCACATAAATAGGTAATTTCATGGCCAGTGCACTGGGTTAAATTTGTTTCTCTTTTAACTATCCATATCTACAGTTAAATATGTCTTTTATCAAAGCAAGTGATAGATCAAGGATGCTCAGGTATTTCTAGAATGTTGGGAGCCAACAGCTGTAACTGAAGAGCAGAGAAGAAATTAGCTCTGCATAGTAATATGTCTAAGAGCAAAGTGAGTCAGCTCTGGCCCTCCTGGCCCTAGGGAGCTGGTTGGTAGCTGCAAAAGTGTGTGAAGAAAGGGCCCAGATCCCTGACACTGGGTGGGTTAGGAATACACTGCATAACAGAAACAGGAGAGAGGCTTTTTTAACAGAGAAGAATTTTGTTCCCTTTGCATGTGTTGTCTCTGCTAATCGGGTGAGAGTGTGATAAAATCATAACTGTTAGGACAGGATGTGCTTACCCCGAACGATGTGGTCCAATAAGCCATTTGGGAGCTGGAGTGGTGCATTACATACTTGTGAGGTCACCAGGACCCCAATCATTTTTTACTGTAGAAATGCCAAAATATAAATAAATCTATGTTTAATCAGAGAGAGAGCTATATATTTAAGTTACATCATCTGTGTTGTAAAAGAATAAGTGCCTGGACTGATTCTTTGGCATTTCCCCAAAGATGATACCTTTAAAATATGACAGATATATTGCTCTGCTAGGTCAAGAAAGTTGCAGATTGGGAAGTGATGACAAGTTGCTGCCTAAGGTTTGCTTTATGAAAGTATTGTTTCAAAGGTCAGTGATCAAGAGTGCTACTTTTAGGGTTTTGTGGCAAGTTCAGAGTTAATGGCCAAAATGTGAAGCCTTGCAAAACAAAAGTGATAATTGGCTTCCATAATCTCAGTCCCATCTGAGGGAGACGGAAAAAGTGGTCTGGGCTTTAGTTAAAATCCTAACATATTTTTTTTTACTACCTGTTTCACTGGTTTTTTTCTTAGATAAAATACCTGTAAAATTCCCTGAGTATGAATAGAGATCACGGTTATTTTTGTAGGAATCACACAGTTCTTAATGTCTAACACAAGACAAAGGATGCTGCGCGGGAAGGGAAGAGCGTGGTGGTACAATAAATGCACTTAATCAGCTGCCAATTATCCAATTAGCAAATGTAAAAATGGGTGGAGAGGTTTAGAGAATGTAGGGGTGATTGCCATTCACCTACCAGCATTTATTTGTGGAAGAAGGTCAAGATGCTCTTGTTTCTTTCCACAATAAACGTCCTTTTGCACTCTCAGATTAAATTATTCATTTCAGAGAAGAACAGGGCAGAGGTGGACAGAAAGGAGCTGGTGCAGCGCTGTGACCGAGGATCTCTCTTACCTTTAGTCATCTGAAGGCCATGGAGCTGCCTCAGTGGTATCACTCGAGAAAGGCACTTCAGGTCCTCCCACCCTTGGTTAAACAGGTAAATCAGGTTTTGGAGGCACTTGAGTGTTTCCTCTAACTTTAGAAAGCCCAGACTGTTTTCTTTGACTAGAAACAACCTTTTAGAAAGCTCACTTAAATGAGAAAGAAGCTTGCTGATACCCTCTGACAACTCAAGTTGGCTAACAGAAATCCCATTTTCTACATATGTCTGTAGATTTCTTTCTTTTCTTTAGGGTTGTATAACTATTTGCTACTATCCTTATCCTTATCTATATATACCTGACATATGCTGAAAACTAGAATTTTGCTCCTACAAGTACATAGCTAAAAAGCCATTAAGCATTACTCAGTCAATATTGAGGCTGCTGACAGCACAGGCAGAAAGCCTTAGAGTTTCCTTCCTAGTGTGGATGAACTCCAATGTCCTTACCTAACTGGGAAGAACAACAGGAAAAAAAATGAAAACCTTAAATATACACCTATCTAGATTGTTTCTTACATGGAAAGGTCTCAGTGAAACAAATGAGGTCAAAATTTTGACACATTTTAGAAAGACTATGGAAACCATCCTAAAAGCCTGGAAAAGTCAGTAGATATTGACTTAGGTTATTATAACATTAGATTATTATAATGTTAAATCAATATTTAATATCCATGCATCGATGTTTTTTAAGTAACATGCACAGGGGATTTATCTTCTTTCCTGAGTATTCATTTCATGCTCTAGCAGAACTCATTGGCTTGAACAGAACAGGACTTATACAGGTATTTATGAGTTACTCAAAAAAGTGTAGAAGGACTATAATTTTCCAATATATTTTCCCAGACATTTTTCTGTGTGTATTTTGTCCTGAAAACATTTCGCCTCTTGTTAGCAGAAAGTCTCTGGAAACCCATTTATTAAAAAATTTCTCCAATTCAGTTGTCAAATCCCTTGAAATATCTTCTTTTGTTTTCCTGTCCTGCTCTCCTAGTTTCCAGAAACAGAGGAGCATTCTTCTATGGCTTAAAGAAAGTCATGACTTTTAGAGACTTTCAGAAAAAATGTTAGTGAACTCAAATAACTGCAGTCAATAGTTTATGTGCTTAAGCACTTAAATCAGACTGTTGCTTTTTTGTTCATTTTTTTGTTTGTTTTTCCTAAATGAATGAAATTCCAGAATGACTAGGCAAGAATTTCAAAGTTCCCACATCAAAGCTTGTAGTGTCCCTTTTTTACACTGTGTTTTCATAGTTGGAGGGAGACATGGTAACATGTGTTCATGTTTCTGCATTTCATATTTCAGTATTTGCTTCTAGGACTATTTGAAGATACAAGTTTTTTCCTATGATTTTGCAATAGAGCAGGTATTTACAGCTCCTTACATGTTTAAAAATTGCAGTGTAGTTATAAAACCAGATAGGAAGCTTCCTACTAAATAAAGGAAAATAAGGAAAGTATGAACCACTCCCTGTGAAAGGGAATAATAGGAACTGAAGAAGCCAAGGTAGGTAAATAATTGGGGTGCTCAGTACTGTCAGTGTTTTCCTGTGGAAAGGTACTGATTCTTTATGAACAGACCCAGGAATGAGTCTTTGTGCAGTGAGGCACACAGCGGTGAGGCTGCTGCCCTCCTTGTACCTGAGAAATGAGTAATTGGTGTGCCTGCCTTCCCCAAGAATGTTTATCTTCTTGAAAGTGTCCCTTCTTTTGGGGCTAGACTGGAGTCAGGACATGTTTGTGCTTGAAAATCCTGGAGTGTGTTCTTTCACTAAGTTTTCTCTTAACAAGTGATTTTTATCACTTTTCTGTATTGGTTCCTCCTCAGTTGAACACTGAACTGGTTTGCCATTTGCCAGCTGTGCTGACCTGCAGGTGCTGCTTTCCAGCTCTAAGAGAAACAAAACTGCTTGGTTTCTGCAATTTGTTAGGAATTTTTATTTTTGTTTCCTGGCACGATTTGCCCTAGGAGCCTTTTCAATGGTGGCTGGGGCTCTTCATTCTCCTTTCTGGTCCAAACATTCACCTACCCTCATGCAGCTCTTCATCCACATGCACTGCCCACAGCTGAGCTGTGAACACAGAGAAGCAAAAGAATATTTCATAGGCACACATTACACTTGCAGACAATTCTTTCATTAATTTTATCCTCTGCCCACTGTTAAAATCAACAATCTCTTTATTATTATTTCAAAACAGTGACTACCCCAGGAGGGAGTGTGCTAAAACTTTCACACTCCTAATTCTGATTAAAAGCAAGAGCCCATTTCTTTGCAAGCAAAACAGGTATGTAATATAGAAAAAGGAATGAAAATACTATAATCTCTTCTTCTGGTTCCCCAAGTCAAGTTTTGGTTACCATCTGAGTTCTTAACTTTGTCTGGTTTTCAGAAGCAAAATTGCAAAGTTTTAGTCACTTCTTATATCCCTGAAAGGAAGAACTGTCATGTTCCATGGCAGTGACTGGGGCTGCCAAGAGGGGTCTGGCTACCCCAGCCAGGAAGAACCACATTGCAGCTGCTGGGAGGTGACAGGTTTTTTCCTGCTGAAATTCACTCTCATCAGAAGCCTGTCATATTCTCAGCTTTTAAGGTGTATACAGACCATATTTCTTCGGACAGGGTTCCCTAATATAACCTTGACGGCTGGCTGACCATCTCCTGTGCTTTCAGAAAGCCTTATGCAACACAGATACTGTGACTTGAAGGAGCAAACGCCTTTTCTTTTGTCATTAAATATAAAAACACTGCTCGGATGTGTTGGTGATAAAAGCCTTTAGAAAAAAACAACACAATCTCTCTGGTGACATTTTGGGATGATTTTTCTGTTATTTATACTGCTCTAATCCCTATCCAAATCATTCTATCTGGCTTCTTCCAAGCTATTTCATCAGAAATAAGCATAAAAAAATTATGACAAATGCTGCAGTCAGTTGTTATGGGGAATAGCAATTTTGTGAATTTTACCAAAAATTGAATGTTTTACCCACTAAAGAAGAGTGACATTCAACTCTTTGTCCTTTGAACAAATACAAGGACACCACAAAGAAGATATTAATACCACCATAAGTAAAAATACATACATTAATTTTACATAAACAAAAAAAAATCTTAAGTGTGAGCCCAATATAAGAAAACACACGTCATGCTGAGGTCAAATGAGATAGTGGATATGAGAAACAAAGCAGCAGCTGTGAAAACACATAATTTCCCTTTTGTGTTACGTGTGGGAGGTGAAATTGTACCACCTTTCTATGGCAATTGCATCTGCTACTGAACATCTCTTTCCATCCATAGGGTTAGTCTCCAAATTTTACTTGCACCCTTCCTTCTCTTCTATTTAAAAATGGAAAGGCATATGCAGGTATGTTTGCATTTCTCTTTGAAGAATCTCCACGCTCTGGGGTGTTGGGGTTCTGCTCCCACCGCATCGAGATCCTTGGACACCCTTGCAGTAGTATTCACCCCACGCTGCTCTCTCCCAAACTGATGCTAGCAGTTTTGGGTAACATTTTTCGTATTTGAAATGGTTGTCTATGTGTGTGCACAGAGCAGTAGGATCAGCACAGACAATCCGGACTGGATGAGGGCCGGAGTGGTGCCAGACACTGATGCTTTCCCCCTGGGAGGCTACGCTTGACCCTGAACCTTGCAGGGGCCAGAGCCACTGCCATCAAGACTCACACAAAGGAAGATGAGTGTGTGAAGCTGTAGGAGCACACCTGGGAAAAAGTGTGTCCTGGACATATTCAGCTGGAAGCAATTAGAAGGAGACAGAGGACAGAGACAGGAAAAAACATTAGTGCATTTTAAACAATGTGGGAAACCGTTCAGATACGCAGCAACACGTTAATACCACTTCAGCCTCACAGCTGCTCACTTTTTCCAGTACTTCCTAACTCTTACCCTGAGTTTTTCTTATTTTGGGGCTAAATTTGCTTCCTTCCCCATTGTTTTGCATTTCACATAAGCCTGCATGATGTAAAGCCTGTGTATCAGGTTGGAGACAGGCGGAAAGGAATCACTCCTTCTTTCAGACAGGTCTTCTCCACAAGCTATTCTCCCATTCTTTCACCAGATACCTGCTTGGGACACATCCCTCTGCCATGTGCAGACCGCCACATCCCCGTTTGGTGCCCTGCTGTAATGGCTCCCTGGGAGTCTGCCTAGAAGCCGCCCTGAGTACTTGGCACCCCGCAGGATTACTCATTCTCAATTCACATTTCTTTTGGGAAGTTCAGCCTCTCATTTTTCCTTCCACTAATTAACGTCAGAAATATTTTATTGTCATGCTCTCTTTATCCCAGTTCCTCTAATTAGCTCGCTGAGTTATTCAGTGTGCATTTAAGGCTGTTCAGTGTTAATAAGCCTGTCAGTCACAGTCTTCAAAGACTCATAGCTTCAGAAAAGCCAGAGATGGAAAGGACCTATTAGAGATGGTTAGTCCCTGTCTCTGAAAGCAAGAGTCCTCCAGGCTTAGTTTAACCACTTGTAAAATTGGCAATGTTTCTTCTGGGCTTTGAAGGTGGCGTGTGTGTTTTATTCAGCTCAGCAGTTTGACCAAGGCGAACTTTGCATACTGAAATGGAAAGGTACTGCCATGTGTCAAAGGCACATGGAAAGATGATGCCTGATTTGCAATTACCCTGCTCGGCATTCTGGTCTTATCTTCACAGCCTACCTATGCTGAAACTGCATTTTATGTAAGTAAAATCCTTTCAGAGTTTGCTAAAGTAGGGACAGTACAGAAGGCAATGAATCCTCTAAACTGCACGTGGGATTTTTGGAAACCAGCCACACTGGAGCCAGGATGGTACACCTGGCCTTTCACCAGGACCTGAGCTATCTTTTCAATTTAGATCTATTTCACACATATCTCTTGAGCTGGATTCATCCTGTACGGCTGCTGCTGCAGACTTTCATTGAGCCACAACTCCTCACAGCTACCTTTGGCTGACCCAACAAACATTTTCTATTTTATTTATTTCAATGTTTCAGAGGCTCTAGCCACTTGAATGGCAGCTGGGTGTCAGTTTCTGTGCACTGATGTCTCTGCTGCAGAAGGGGCCTCATTCTGTGACTGCTCCATCCATCTACAGTGCGGAGATCCAGCCTTCCATGCAGGGAACTGATCTTGCTGTCTGCTAAATACATGGCCTCACTGGCTGAGATGATTTGACAAGGCTGAAATTCGATAATCAGAGCTAAAATTTGGCACTAGCACATCATGACAAGGGACTATTTCCATGGGGACTCCTGTGTAGCAGTTGATTCAGCTGCAATAGACATTTCTGACATATTGCAAACGTCCATTTGCTTTTCCCCTCTCCTGTCTCAGCATCAGCACCATAACCACGACAAATGAGAAAAGCAGTGGCAAGGTCTTTAGAGAGATTTATGCAAGTGTGGTTTTTATTTGGAAGCTGCTCAGAGTCACTGCTGCAACCGAGACAAGAGCTGCAAAGCTCTGGGGAGTTCAGTAACATCTCAGCTTCAACCCCCTCTGCCAGCAGAGGAGCTGTGGGGAGCAGGATCGTTGGCTATAGATGGAGGTCTAGTTCCTTGTGTTGCATTGCCTCAGCGACATTGGTGTCTGCTAATGTTTCCAAGGAGCTGTACCAAAAAGCCCTGCAAGACTTTTCAGCTTGTCACTGAAGTTATTAAACACAGCTCATCTTCAAGTGGTTGCAATGCCATCAGGGAGCCCTGCACATGAAACGCTACTTTTTCTCGTTCAGCCCACCCAAACCCACCCATACTGTTTCCATGGGGCTGTTTGGCTGCAAGGTCTTTTGAACTGCAGTTCTTGCAGAGGATTGGAGGACACAGAGCTGAAAGATGGACAGGACAGTGGACAGGGTCCTTCCAGCCTGTAAGGGTCCTGACAGCTCTCAGCTTCCCACCAGCAGTGCAAGCCCATGATTTCCCACCAGCTCACACCAGGCGGAGATCAGCTTCTTTTCCTTTTGACAGTCACGTCTCTTTGGTCTCATACCTACACACCAGCCTCCTCTCTGCAGACTAAACAACTCCTCTTCAATCATTTTATTTGGTCTTTTCAGCACCAAATATTGGTCACAGAAATCCAGAATTGATCATCCCATAGCTGAGAGAAACAGACAACTCCTTTCCTTGTTGGTAGGCTATTTTCCTGTTGAGGGCTGGTGTTCATCTGCTTTACTCTTCAAAACCATTCAACTCCTGACTCATATCCAGGGGTGACTGTAACTCAGCCTAGCTTATACCAAACTATCTTTGGACATTTTTTCCAAAGTAATCTCAGTAAACCCAAGACAGTTGATACATCTGGCTTTCTTCTAAGTGCTTCCAGAAAGCTTTTTTGTTGCCGGATCTTTCTGAGAACCAGAGGCTGGGATTTGTCTGGCTCTTTCCTGACATCTCACACAGGCTCAGCAGTGTTCCTGCCTTTTCCAGCCCCCCAGGAGCTCATCTATTTCACGGCTTCACAGAGCTCTGCCCTTGCTGTACCTGTGATACACCCTGAGGTGCATCTTGTCCCTTTGCCATGGGTATGAAATGATTAGTCAATTGATTGTAGTTAACCTTTTTACTACGGGGAGCAGAAAAAAATCATTTAACAGTTGCAAGCAAAAGGCATTAAACACAGTCTTTTAATAGCTTTCCTCCTCTACTGATAAGGGATTACACATTTTCTGTCTCCTTATTATTGGTGTTCCTACAGAAGCTAACAAGAAATCATGCTATGACCAGAGACAGAGGTATCGCATATCAGGTCTTTACCTGATTTCCCTGTTTTAGAGTTGCACTCAGCAATCTTTTCTCTCTTGTCTATGTGCCCCTTGATCTTGGGCCAGTGAAGAACTCTGTAATCAGACACACCTCTTTTGAAAATTCCTGTATCTTCTACTCTCTGGGACAGTTGGCAGTTTTGTTTTTGAAAGCATTTCCTTAAAGAAACAGCCATCTACTCTATTTTCAGTTTAATTGCCTCCCATGAGATCTTACTACCAGTTGCCTGAGTCTATCAAAATCTACTTCCTCAAAGGCCATCTTATCTTGCTGCTCTCCCTCATGAAGCAAGGCCATTCCATTCTGCCATCGTCCCTTGCATCCTGTCCTTTCCTTGGCTGAAAACAAAGATGATGAGAATCTACCCTCTCACAACTAGCTTTTGTATTAAAACTAAGTCCTGCATGTTATACCTCTTCCATGGAGACAGTCTGTGCTTTACTGTCTCTTTGGGATTGGTTACATTCTACTTTTTCTTAGCTCACAGCTCATGGCTTTCTGTCCTTGTGTACTGGTTTTAGCTGGGGTAGAGTTATTCTTACTCATAGACACTATGTTTTGAATTTGTGATGAAAACAGGGTTGATAACATAGCGATGCTTTTGTTATTGCTGAGCAGTGCTTACACAGTGTAAAGGTCTTTTCTGCTTCCCCCACTGCCCTGCCAGTGAGTGGGCTGGGGGTGCCCAAGAGGTTAAGAGGAGAAACAGCTGGAACAGGTGACCCCAACTGACCAAAGGGATATTCCAAACCATATGGTGTCATGCTCAGCAGTAAAACAGGGCATGGGGGATGGACTAGCAGGGAGGTTGTTCAGGGCTGCCATTTCTCCATTTCTTGGGATCTAGCTGAGCAGTAGTTGATTGGTGGTGAGCAAGTGGGCTTTTTTTGCACCCTTTGATTTTCTTAGTTTAGTTTTGCTTTCTCCACCTTTTTTTTTTTTTTTTGTGTGTTGTTGGGGCTTATTTTCGGGAGGGATGTTTTAGGTTTTTGTCTGGTTTTTGTTGGTTGGTTGGTTTGCTGTTTTGTTAGGTTTTTAACTATTAAACCACCTTTATCTTAAACTAAGATTTTTCACTTTTACCCTTCTAATTCACTCCCCCCATCCCATTGGAGGTGGGACTGAGTGATTGGCTGTGTGATATTTAGCAGCCTGCCAGGGTTAAACCTTGCCAACCAAATTCTCATTCATCTCATGCCTTACTGCTGAACTTTTAGTTTGCTCACGTGTCTAAGTCACACATGATTAGATGTAATTAGTCCTGAAAAATTTATGCTTAAGCAATGAATTGAATTGGAAGAAGCAGAATGACTGTGATGGAAGTGCTTGTTTACTGTATCAATAGCAAGGTCACAGACAGTCTCAGCTTGTCTGCACAGATAGAGACAGGGCCTCTTTGCACGTTATGTGGCAGGGTTATTGAATTCCTAGAGATGACTCACAACATGGAAATGTGTGTAGGAAGGGTGTGCACAACTCTTTCTGTACCTGTCAGTATCTTTATGCCCTTACAGAGGAGTGTGCTTCTGTGGCTGTTGCCCATGAGGTGCAGGGTGCAGTTATCAAGGAAGAAGAGGAGACCAAGGTCTTGTTTTCAGGTCTGCTGAAAGTGTCCAGGTACAACTGCAGTCCCTGCAATCCGTCCTGGCAGACATGAGGCACAAGACATTTCAAAGACACAGAAGAAAACATGGACCTTAGGTGATGGGTTTGGCATGGCAGCAACCTCTTGTAGCAGAAAGGCTCAGCCTTGTAGATCCTGAAAAAAATAGCAAAGCCAACCTTCAGGCTTCCTCCACTGAGGAGGGTGTTAGTTGGCCAGGTGTTATCAATATTTTCAATGGCTCACAGGAGAGCCTGGTGTGGTAACTCCAGATCAGGTTTTAAAATCTGTGCCTGAGGTTCTTTGGTAACTTTAAGAGGATCAGAGATTTCAGAAACAGATACTTTGTCTTCTTGGTTAGCATAAGTGAGCGAGAAGCCTCTTTGCAGAGGGTGCTTTTCAGTTGAGGCTTCATTAGTCTGAGCATTAAAATGTATTGAAAACTTTCCTCTGCCACCAGAGGTCATGCCATTGTTTTCTAGCATGTTGAAATTTTTTGCTGTTCATTTTCTGATCCTCTGGCATCAGAGCATGAGCAGTGTTGGTATCTATATCCATATCCAAATCCAAGTGTTATGGTTTGACTTTAATAGATTCTGTTTAGACAGATGAGCTTCTGTGATGGGCCAGTTGTATACATTGGAAAGGCTTCTGGAGGAAAGAGAATGCAAGAGGAGCTTCAGTAGGTCTCACCTATTTTCACCTCTTTCCTGAAAGGCTTAACTTGTGCAGCCTGACACACTTACAATAAAAATGGATATAAATTAAAATGTGATTACATGTTTGTAAATGCACAGAGTGATTTTCTTCATTAACTCAAAATATATTAATAAACAGAAATATATTTGTCATCACAGTATTAACTAAAGCTCATCTAGCCAGTAGGATCTTTCTGTAACAGTAATTTGTTGTGAGATACTTCCAATCTTGACCTAAATTGGCAGTGAGTTTCTGCTTGCTTCCATGAAAATTTATCCAGTAGTGCAAACTGCTGGTGGACAGGATCTATTTTGTTGTTTGTAGCATTCCCTCATGTAAGAGGATACAATCTTAGACACAACACCCTTAAAATCAATGCACAATTTTAATAAAAATGTGCTTAACCAAAGACCTTTACAACCAAGTTTGTACTTTGCTTGCAGAATGATTTGACTTCAGCAATTAATCCTAGTCTACACCACTCTCCACTGTAGCAGAATCCAAACCAGTAGCTTTGCCACAGCTTTTAATAAAGATGTTAAAAAAAAAAAAAATCAAGTTCAGATGCTTATCTGATAGAAATTAAAACCTTCAAAGCACCATTGTAATTGTAAAATGCTAAACAATCACAAGAACACAGCTAAATTTACAGTAGAAGGAAACACGAAGTTTAAATTTGTACCATGAGAGGAATTAATGAGTTAACTTTGAATTAACTGCTGCTTCTCCAATGGTTGTAGTCTCCTAGGAATACCCTCCTTATCTTAGCACTAAAGGCTTGATTTTGTTGAAAGACTACATACACCCTCATATTACTTGCATATCAGTCACATAATTCTAAGGTGCTTTTTAGCCTTCCTAAATATTAAAAAACACAGCGAGTTTTGCCTCCATAACTGAAGAGGTTCTATTAAACTTACCAAGAGAAATGTAATAAAGATGAGTTCAGTGAGCTTCTGTTTAGCATCATGAAACTTAAACTTTCTGAATCCTTTTAGCTAGTAAAAATGAATAAATTGAAAAATAAAATGACATTTCCTCCTTCTCTAGGCTGTACCTCCTACATTTATGATGCATACATTTAGATGTAATCACATAATTCCAGGACTCCAATCAAGAATAATTGTAAATAATTATATCAATTGTCAACAAGTTATTTGAGTAACTGATTTCACATACAGGACTGAGGCCTTCTGTAGAACCAGATTGTAAATTAATTTTTTTCCTGTGCTTTATCTGATGAGTGAGGAGTTTTTGTTTTATTTTTTCACTTCTGATTTTAGGGATTTTTACTAGATCCATAACTGTGATAACAAAAATTCAGCTGTATAAAAATGTATGGGGAAAAAGAAATGAAAGAGTAGGAGGAAAAAAAAGTGTTTCTTAATATTTCTCTGTATAAGTTTATCAAATCCCTTTTTTTCTAAAATAAGCTGAGGCCATTACAAGAAATTTCAGTAGCAAAATCCCTGGTTTCACTGTCACTATGTGAAATGCTGCAGACCAGAAATGAAAGCAGTGGTATCAATGCTCCAGGAGCAGAATTCTGTAAAATGAATCACCATATTAAGAGCTTCCAAGTTTGGTTCTCAGAAAGACTGAACACTTGCAAGGTTGGTTTCAAGGACCCAGAAATTCTGGAACAGAGCTAGATTCAGGGCTGAGACCTCCTGTGTGCCTGTCCCCTCTGTTCAGCGTACAAACCCTCCCCTCAGGAGCTTCATCACTCCCATCTGGCTTCACCAGCCTTTCCCTGACAAACATCAATCTGTTTGACTTGGTGCACCTGACCCAGAAGCCAAACTAGGGTTAGCATTTGGATTCCAGCCTGTCTCACCCAGTTTGCACGATTCAGCTCTGCAGTTTGGATTCAAACCCATATGTAATGGAAGCTATATTTTTGTTGCAGTGGGTTTGTTTGGGTTGTGTTTTTTGCCGGGTTTTTTTATCATTTTTGGTTTTGGGTTTTTTTTCACTTCCAACAGATAGTTCAAAAGATATGACCTTTCACATTGGTATGCATTTTTTAAAGTATGCCTGAAGAGCTGAGTAAAGAAAGGCCTTTGAAGAACTCTTTCCAAGAAAATGCAACATAATTTTTGGTATTTCCAACAGTGTATAATTAACATGTGGAATTCATTGAAAGAGAAGATAAGAGAGGCCAAGGTCTCATCTATGTGGACTATAAGAACATCTGTAGTTTTAAATAAACAGTCCTCCCCAAAATGATCGTCAATGATATTTTCTATAATTCCGTCACTGATTGACAGAGATTGTGGAGAAGCTTCCATAGGGTAGATGAAATCCCAGCTGTGGCACCAATCTCTGAAGCACCTCGTACACAGCTCTGTGAGAACAGCTACTGGGTTAAATGGACCACTTGGGCAAACATTAAGAGTACAAGACTACGTCCAGCTGAAATCCCCTTGCAAGTACACATGAGATACCTGCAGCTTCTCCTTACTACTGTGGCTGTTAACAAAGATGAGGGTTAGGCAGATTTATGCCACAGTGATGAGAAAGGAGACTTTTCTACTCACTCTCCCTTCCCCTGCAGACAAACCCAGAGATTTAAGAAGTTGTTCTTCCAATACAATAATATTTTCACACTCACCCTCTCTGCCTTCCCTGTAAGAGAGGCAACTTTGCAAAGCATTCATTGTATAAGCCAATGATCTTAAAAAATGGATGTCAGAAGCTAGATCCCTGAACAGGCAGTCTGCATTTCAAGCATCTGAGCTCCTACTGTTCTTCTTGCCTTCAGGAGCACTCAAATCCTTTCAAACTTGAATTATTCAGTGAGATGTTTACTATTGACCTGGAAAGGTTACAATAGATACTTTGGTTTAGAAACCTGGGTTGTCTTCCAACTGATATTCAGCAAATTGCTACTAACAAAATTATTTTACATTATCAGCAATAAGATTGCACTTTCATTTATAAGTATAGCATTTTATAAGAGCATTACATTTACCAAGGTAGAATTGCACCCAGTATGTTAAGATTGCACACAGGTTACACAAAATTCTTCCTTATTCCAGTAGCACCTCTATTAATTCTGGCTTGTATCCCAGTTGAGAATTGATGGAATAACAGACTCAGTCTTTGTTTTCCTCACCTGTTGTGAGAGACTGAAATGTTATGGTTAGTGGCTTAAACATTGTTAAGAAGAACTTTTTGCCCATTATGGCAAAATTGTATAAAGAAGTTGCCACCACAGAAGGCCACCCTTGCCTGAATATGTCTCCTGACTGGAACATTGGACTGAGTTCAGCCACCTAAGGGAATTTGAGATAAGGTAACAGTGACACTCTTGGCCAATTGTCTCAGGCCTAGGAAGAAGTAAACAAGGCTGAGGGAGAACAATGTATCCACAAGGAAGCCAAACCCAGCAGCTGCCCTGAAAATTGGTTCTGGCTGGGTTCAGGGTGGGGGAAGCCATAACCCACACGCTCATCTGCTGAGGCCAGGTTTTCACACACTGCCCCCCCCAAATCAAGAGGGAAGTAGGAGAGTTTTGGGTGTGTGGCATAACCTCTGGTCAGAGACACTGAACACCCATCCTCCCTTACACAAACTGGCTCAGCTGTAAAACCTCCCACCCCAGGAAGGACATATCCACGGGACATTCACATGAGGGCCAGCTGAGGTGTCATAATCCACCAAAGACCCCAGAAGTACCTCCAGACTGATTCCTGAGGCCTTGCAGCACAGCACTGCATGTGATCCAAGTGATGCAACAGATCCAGAGACTGCTGCAAGAGGCACTGTCAAACTTGCCCTCTCCCTGGGGAGGTACCTGGGCATTCCCACCTGGCCCGAGCGTATATTAATCCCTTGAACCCTATGTTTTGGGCAACCCTCACCACCAAGAAGGTGAGAAGAAGAGGATCAACAAGACAACATCAGGATCCAGAGTGGTGATATTTTCTACTTAATCTGTCTCTCTGTCACTCTCTTTCTCTCCCTACCCTTTTCTATTTCCTTTTCTCTCTCTCTCTCTCTCGCGCTCTCTCTCTTCCTCCCTCACATTTACTATTAAATAAAATCCATACTATTGACTATGTCATATGGTCTTGTTTGCACCTTAATTTGGGCAGAGGCACCTCTCTAACAATTTTAATCACCTGATAACACCTACTCTGGAGGAGTTTACTAGACATGATCTTTTCATATTGGAATTCTACCTGCAAAATATAGACTTGTCATTAAGCTGTCGATTGTCTTTTATAGTTTGAGTCAAGATACTTACAAAAATAATCCTTCTGCAAAAAAAATCCAATGCAGTAAATTGATGAATGATAAAACTTGTGAAGCTCAGATTTAAAGTAAATTTAAGGGTAATGGTTCTTCTCAACAAAATGACTTGAATGAAGCTCTTCAAGATAAATACTTGCAACTCTTTTTCCCTTCCCTTATTAAATTCTGTTACAGGTTCTCTTAGCATACTCATCAGCAACAATTAAAGAAGATGTATTTTCATCAGAATTCTCTTCCACCTTAAATCCATTGTTTGGAAATAGTGTTTGCATTCTCACTGAATTCCTGCTGAGGGGAAGTAACCCAGAATCAATATTTGTACTACAATGGCTGTCACCCTGAAGAGTTGAGGTCTTCAGGTTCTCAGTTTCCAGTTCTACCACTAAACTGCAGTGACTATTGCTGCAATGGTCTGAATGCAAAATACCAGCTATTTCTGAAGGTTAAAACTGACATTCTCCTCTCACCGTTTGCTCTCTTAAAGTGAACTTTCTCTCCCTTGAGAGGTGCTAAGAAAGAAGCCTTTTTAGAAGTATGTGCCATAGCAACTACTTGAACCTTACTCTGGGAACCCAATAGAAGGTGAATGATGGTATAATAATAGAGAAGTAAGAACAAAACTTCGGTCAGAAACTGTGGCAAGAGCTGTGATAAATAGACTGGATTTGTTCTTCAAAGTTTCTGCCTGCAGGGAGTCATTTGATTAAAATGCCTCCAAATTTCATCCCAGTTCTGCTACCTTTACTCATAGTGGCAGCACTTACTGGAAGACTAACAACCTCACCCAAAACAAGCAGAGTTCACATTTTGGTCACGTGTCCTGCTTACCTCCACTGTATGTCATTTTAAAATACACTGTGACAGTTAAATAAGAAAATAAGTTTAAGTTCATTACTTGGACTAAGGTGCTAAAAGGAAAGTAATTATTTGAGGTGTTTTTAAATGCTTTTGGCTGTGCAGTGCTCACTGAAGGTAGGAGTCTGCTGTGATGGAGAAGGAGTCACATATCTTCTCTCACAGAAGAAAAATATCTGACATCTTAGAGCATCTATAGTTCAAGAAAGTTGCATTTACAGAATATTACCGTGGACTGTAAAATGCAAGCACCTGAAAAGTTGTTCTAGAGGAGCCTTAAAGGCCTTTCAATGTAAATGTGTAAGAAGCCATGAGTGAACACATCATCTCTCAGGCACTTTTCATTGGAATTCTGAATCCCAGTTCAGTATTACTAAGTATTACTGCAAAATGAAATGCAGAAAGAAGTTTAATACTACAGCTTGATTTTCCAAACACTGTAAGCCTAGAAGAACAGTTTGGTTACTGCATTAACATGGCCTTATTTTCAGGACTGCTGCCGAAGTACAGCTTCTTCTGATTCCCATGCCCTGAACATCTGCAAATCTGGAAGCCTTTATTTTGATGTCTCAGAACGGGTTTAACAATCTGTTTTAGGCTTAAGGCTTCAATTCTCCTAAAGGCAAATATGGCAGGAGTAAAATATATGCTGACTTCCTTTTCACATCAAATGTCTGGAGGCTGATCCTCGCCATGATGGTCTGCACCACTGGAGGGTTGTTACTAGAAGTGGAAGAAGCTTTGTGTTGTGAGACATCACCTACCACATTCCTAAATACCAAGAGAAAAAGACACTTGGGAGCCAAAAGGCTCCTGCATGGTCACTGGGTCTTGCATCTCCTGATGTAAATCCCACAGAAGGAAGAGGGCAAAAGGAAATCTCCTGCTGTGGTTCCCTGTGTGATGGTAGTTACCTCCTTGCAGGATGAGCAACACATAATTCCATAAACTCTGAGGATCACCAGGAACTCATAGGAGACTTGAAAATCTAGAGAGACAATAATCACATTAACACTGCTAATGAGAACAAACCAGGAACAAAGCTTGAACAGAACACCTTGGCTGGCCACAATGCTTAAATAATAGTTCATTTCCTGCTGTGCTTTGGGGCACTTCACCCAGTTTTCTCCTGGGCAAAACAGGGGTATACTTCACTCCAGCAAGAACCCAAAGACCTTATGGATGAGACTGCAGCAGGTTTGGCTCCTTGTGCCCCACACAGTCCTCTGATGCCATCCCAGCTGCCTACACTCACTCCAGCACTCTTGTTTGTCCTTCTGCCCCATGCAAAGGTATGCAACACGTGCTCAGTTTCAGGCTCTAGAAACAGTATTCTGGTGACCTACAACACCAATATAAGGTACTTAGAACTGAAAAACAATGTATAAAAGAATGTAGCCAGGTATTAAAGCCACAAGGCACTGCATAGGACCTAGAAAACCCTTCGAGTCAAATGCTTGTAGATATAGTCAGCTCTGTTCTGCTCTGCTCTGCACTGTGGTGAGCCCTAAGCTAGGCAAGAGCCAGCTGATGCTCCTTGACCTCAAGACCATATGTATCCTCCTTGGCTGTCGTCCACTTGGTAGTGTAGACATAGGTTGTGAAACCTAGAATCCCCACAAAGGAGCCATATTGCCAGCTCCACCCACTGGGCACAGTTTCCACAAGACTCTGCACTTCAAAACATCGGGGATTGTCCTACTTTCCTATTTGTGGGCCTACCTGGAACAAATAAGAGCTTTCCCTAGTTAAATTGACAAGCTGGAAGAGGTAGCAAATGACACCAGCCATTTTCCTCCCATGTGAAACCAAGAAGCTTTGTGAGCTACAGTCCAGACTTCCAGATTCTCTTTCCCGTAACACCAAAATGGCATCCTGTAGTAAACTGCACTGCAGAATCCTGTTGTACAAGAAGTTCATAGATATCCATAACAAAATCAAAATGGGTAAAACCTCACTGACGTTATGTCAGCAGGGTTAGAATACAATGGAGTTACAGGCAGAAATTGTGGAGCAAATATTACACTGAGGTTCACTACTTCTTTTTAAATGTTCAGTTATGGTGATGGTGAGGGAATAGTGTTCCTATGGAGAAGACACCACATTCCGTACAATCCCTCTATTTGCAGTCTCTTTCCTCCAGGAGATCATTGAACCTCATTCCCAGAAAGCAGTCTTTGTTATTTTATCCATATTTCTCCAGAAAAGTAAAGCAAAAAAATGGAAAGTAGAATTTCTTCTTTCTTTCTCAAGAATTTTTATTTTTGCTTTTTAACTCTTTATGGTATTTGTAAACATGTTTTACAAGCTTCATGGGAAAGACACCCACTGCACGGGGGACAGGCACAGTGTGAGAAGCTGCAATGCAGACCTGCCTCGCTGTTCAAACAGCTTTGACTGCTGGAATCTCCTCTGGGCACATGTGCAAGCTCCCAGTGCAAACTCTAGCTGAGTGCTCACCTCAGTTCTTCCAGCCACACGCATGGACATCACACTGAAATACTCCTATGCTGAGCAGCCACCTCCCTTGGAGATAGCTTGGGTGCTGAAAGTGTCTTGCTATGCCAGCAAGCCCTGGGAAGAACCTATCCCCATGCCCAACACTTGCTGATGCTCAAACAACTTCTTTTCAGACTGCAGCAGGTACTACAAACTCTGTATACATTGCACAGAGCTGACATATATGATAAAGAACTGAAGACAAAGGCTCTGCACTGAGAATACCAGCACATCTCACCTCAGCTGCTGAAACACAAAGAAGCAATTTTCAGCAAATGCCAACCTGGACAGGGATTTAACCTTCATTATGGTAAGTCCTATATCTTCTCAGCAAGCCTCTGAATAATTTAGTGCCCTGGTTCTTTCTGTCATTTCACATAAGATATTCAGCTTTTATGGAATACAGATATGAGAAACTAAGTTTTCAGTTCAAAGATTTTTTTTTTCCTGAAATGAAAGTGAATGAGAAACCAAGAAAGTATAACTGAAGAATCTGTTTTCAGTGAGGTATTTTATGTTGTCTTTTTAGGCCTCCCACAGACAGCTGCATGTGACTCAGAATGATGCCCAGATGTTCACTTCATGGACAAAGTAAAGGATAAAACAAAGATCTTGAGTGGCATATTTTCTTTTGCAAGTATGAGGTCTTCTGCTTTTTGATAGCAAGTATTTATTCATTTGAGGTTTAGTGTCCCCCAGATGCCAAAGAAAAACAGTTCCCAGTGAGTGACTGTTTCTCTGTGAAGTACTTAGGGCTGTATATTAGAATGTTCAGAGAATTATTAATACAGAAAATTAGCAGAGTTTCAGAAGGAGTGAAGAACAACATTTCAATAGGGCCAGTGAACCAGAGCAGCAGTGCACTCAGCAGAGTAAGTTTGTCTTTATCAAATCATTCAGTATCAACAGCAATCTATTTTTCAGAAACAATTAAGCAGTATCCAAAATGTCTCTCATTAGAAAAACAAATTTTGGTTTCTGAGCAGCAAGAATCACCTGGCTTTTGTCAGCTCTAATGTTTATGACTGTGTTTCCTCTTTGCTGATTGATAGCTCACAGAACCAAGAGAAGTGGGAAGAAGGAAGGTGGATTTTTAGCAATTAGAGACAAAAGACTGTGAGTCTGTAACTCCTAAAAAGAGGGTAAGAAGAGATACAGAAACACTTCAGAGCACAGTGAGAAATCCATCAGACACAGATTTTGCTTAAGTCCTGTACAAGTTTGGCAAGTGTTCTAATAGACAGTAGCTTAAGGCCACAGCTATTCTGTATTCTGTTTGACTGGAAGTGCTGAAAAAGAAAACCAATCTGGATTATATCCAGCATTCCTGAGAATAACTGGAGATGTGGGCAGAACTCAAAACCACACATATATATGTGCATAAATATACACAGAAATTATATCTCTCTGGCTGATTTTAAAAGCTTTTCTCTAGGAGCATGAAGAGTCAGTGAAAGACTCTTAAAACCTTATAAATCTCCTGGACTTGAAAACCTGACTTTTCAGCATCTCAGCGCTTATAATACAATTTTCAATTCTGGGTTTAATGAAAATGTTCCCTCTGGTTCAATAAACTGCCAGAAAACATGAATTTCATTCTGTTTCTTAACAGCAGAGAGGAAGAGGAGAAAGCAAATGGCTAGAAGAGAAAATGAAATCTATGGGATGGTCTGGAGATGGCAAGCTGAAATTCATCCCAAATAGAAAGGGTTCAAGGTTCTTCTACCAGGCATTGACCATCTGATAGTCTGTACAAAATGCTGACAACACTTCAAATGGGCGTTGATGGGATTCCCAGAGTGCCTAGAAGCCTACTGGCAGACATGTGCGTTGGCTTGAGGATGCCTTCATACTTTGTGATTAGAATCCACTAAATTGCCATAGCACAGCTGAACACCTGCAAATAATGCAATGCCCAAGGAGAGTCCTGTGAATGCTTAAAATTATTTTCAGCATTTCAGCAGTATTAGGTATTTAAATACCATTAGGATCTACCTCCACTTGGCAAAGACCTTATCTGGAATTCTTCAACTTCCTCTAAAACTTCCAGACATAAGCTTTTACTAAAATGAGAATTGTATGCTGTAGATATTTGCTACACATGCTGTTCTCTTCCTGTGGTCCTTGCCATAGTTGTCTCTTCAGTTTTAAAAGATGATTATCTAAACCCTTTCTCTGTGTTCATTCTCGCAGCAAGTATCCACTGAGTAAGGCTTTATACTGTTGACAAGATTAAAAATAATAATCAAAGAACCAGAACGAGAAAATAATTGCTAGTTGTGGACTGAAATTCCAGCAGCTCTGCCTTGTCAGTGTGATACAACTCTGACCACAGAAGCACTCAGGCAGCTACTGATGAGCGAAAATGTAAAATTTAGAACATTTATTGAAAATGTGAGGCAGTCTTAAAAGATTTATGGGAAAAATTAGATAAACTGGAACATGATAATGAAACAAACAGGGACATGACTCTTTCCCCTACTCCTAACGCATTAAGACTGTGGCCATGGGACATCTAAACTGCAGCAATCAAGCCTTGTCACAGATCTGTGGGTGATGATACGTTTCCCTACTCTTATCCTTTCTTTCTCTTTCTTCCTTTCTTCTCCCTTATAAGTGTTCTTAAGTGAGTGATATTTTTATGCTTTCATATTGCCATATTAGTATAGATAATAATAACCAAAATGGCTAAATACCTGCTTTCCATTGCAACTAAATTATTCTAAAATAAACCCTATAGATATACTTACACACACTAATCATTCAGTGTTGTTTCAGTCTAATCCTCCCCAAGGAATCTGTTAACCAGAACCTGGGTTACCCTCTCCTTCAGGGGCGGGTTGTAAGAATGTGTCTGTCTGCATTTTGTGTGTGTGCTAACAGGGAACACGTGCTCAGCCTGGCTGCGAGCTGGACCTGGGGATGTAGTGCTGCAGCAGCCTCACATATTCAACAGTGGCTGTCAGATCTTAAAATCAGTGTGAAGGATTTCCTGAGCATGTCTTTTTTGGGCACTAGAAGAAGGATCATGGCTGTGACAAACACTGTCTCCCAGTCTGCAGGCAGGACTACAGTAACCTGGCAGGTGAGGTTTTGGTGTTCCCCCTTGTCAGCAGTGCAGATGCTGCTCTTCTCCCTGTGTTTCATTGCAGGTTCTCCAAGAAGCGGGCTCCTGTAATTTAATAGAGGTCTCAACCTCTGGATGCCAGTTTGGCTCCTAAATTGCTCAAACCAGCACGACAGTGAGCAACCACTTGCCCGAGTTTTTGTCTCACATGTTAGATTGCAAAACCTTAAGAATTACCTTGCCTTTTGGGAGTGGGGAGGAAGTTGTCACAACCATCATTCATCATTTAGTGCTCTTCTGGAGTAGGTATTCAGTCATCCTAATGTGTCTTTAAGTTCAGATGTTGATACCAGTGCCCCCACTGTGTGAAGCAGTTCCATCTCTCCACTGGGACTTGTTCCTCCATGTTACACCACCTCCAACTTGGTCAAATCTCAGCTGAACAGTGTCAGAGCTAAAGCAGTTTATTTATCATCTTATCTGCCAATAAATTGAGAGAGATTTGCAGTAAGGGTATTAGTAAGAACTTGAAGATTGGTAAATAGGAAGCATTAAGTAAAAAAATAAACCAAATCAAGATAACTAATATGAAACTGCACCAAAACTCTGGTTTTTTTAAAAAAACGTACCTAAATTGTTATCTCCGGTAGTAATTAATTAAAATGTCTCTTTTCTTCTGTCTAATTCAAGCAGTTTTGGTCACTGAAATTCTTGAGACTGAAATCAGTGGAGCTCTCTGTCTCTCCCTCCTTCCCCCAATGTTATCAAGAGCAGACTAAAACAACCTTTCAATAGATTCCTTTGATTTTTAAAACTTTGGTTTGCTTTTTAGCAATCTTTCATCACACTTACAGTCAGGATGATTAACGGCACCATTTGTTTCAGACTGACTATTGAATTCAAGAACTTAGTCATCCAAAGTTTTGGGTTGCACCAGATAATTGATCAAGAGAGTTGCAGTCAATTTGCTTCCATCACTGAACAGTACTAAATCACACACACAAATCCATCCCAATTTAGAAGAGCACTTATGCTGAATGAAAAGTTTGATTCAATTGCCTCTGCCATCAAGGAAAGAAACATACAGAATGATCATTCTAACCACCATAGCTCAGAATTCAAATGGGCTCAATGAACATGTTTAAGAATGAATTAGGCTGCAAATTATTTGCATGAATTATTGAAGAAATAATTATGAATGGCAATTACACTGGGAAGAATTAGGCTTTGCTCACAGAGAACTCCTGAATAGGAAGAATATTCACAAGTTCTTTGTTAGAAATTGTTTACCCTATCCCAATATAAACAAGTGAAACTAAGTAATTACCAAATAAGTGAAATAAAATTATTTTGAAAACATAGTCTGAATTTTATTAATCTTAGTCATAATTAGTAAAAACAGAAGCATGTTATACACACACCCATCCATACATATATATATATATATCTCATGTACATATAAACAAGACAAGAGAGCAGGACATAAGTATACATTTTGTTTTGCCTTAGTGAATAAATATAATTTGAAAGGTTCTGTTTCTAGAAAGCCAAAAGAATAAACATACACATTTTGTTTGTGAATCTGATCAAAATCTTTCAAAGACAGATCTTGAACAGACTATACTTACCTAATTTGCTTAATATTTGGGCAATTTATCCTTAATCATCAGGTAACTTTCTGCATTTAACCTAGGATTTGTTTATTATTTTTCACAATTGCCTTTGTAAGAATTTGAGAGGTCTTTGTAAAGCAAAAAGTTTTTGGCTGCAGAAGCTATTTTATTGGATTTTTTTTTTCTCTGACCTGAAGTCAATAGAAGCTGCGTTGAAATGAAAATATTTCTTCAGGGAAAAAGCTTCATTTATTGTTTGGAGCAGTGCAACGCTGATTAAACTTTGATCATCTCATAAACACACGGGGCAAAAACCTTTGCAACCAAAGTACAAGGAGAGAAAACCAGAAAGATAAATGGAAATAGGTGGTTTACTACAGAGCATCTCGTTTCATGCATCAGTAGTCTTGGCAGGGGAGGGTGAACCTAAGCAATACCTTTTTCCCATCTCTCCATCCGTATTGCTTCCAACCTAATCCAAATCAAGCCTCCTACATATGTGTCAATGTAAACTCTTGGGACCAATGATCTAGGCTAAAAATAAAACCTCTCTTTTGGAGATTAATTCATAAAAATATTCAATTAGATTAAATTTACAAACTCAAGGTAGAGAAAAAAATTGGCAGAGGCTGAATCCAGGAGAGGTGGGAGGATGTGAAGTCCTGGTGCTGAGCAGCTGCAAGCACAAAGGTTTACCAGGAGGAGAGTCACTTGGGTAGAGCAGATGCTCAGTGAGCTCATTCTGCTTTGTGCTTGTGGGGGCACTTCAGAAAAGCTTGGCAATTCCTCAGGAAAAGAAAATGGCCATGAAAGGATTCCCTGAGAGGCTTCAGTCAGACACAAACTAATGCTCAGTTGTGGTGCAATGACTGAAGAGGAGAGTCATCAGAGATTATTAATTTCCTGACCCGCAGAGTAGAAGACATGAATGATTTGATCACAGTATGACCCTCTCATATTCCCTCATTAAAAAATGATACATAGGCTTACACACCACTGGAAGATCACAAATATTGCTATTCCACAGACAGAAGACCAAATAAAACACTCATTCCCTGACACTTTGGAAGCCTAGCCAGAAGATTTATGACCACTGTTAAGTTTAGAACTGCTAAATAGAATGGTTGCTTCATTAGTATGCAAAAGAAATTTGCTAAGTGTATTTTCGTTGTGGCGCCAGCAATGAAAAAGCTTTTTTCCCCCCCTAAAACAAATAGAGTGTGTCTGAAGTACTACTATTTATTTTATTGACATGGGATATGTAAAGATTATCCTAATTCTGCTCTTGTTCTCAGGAGTTGGTTAATAAGATTATATACCATTCCTGGAGCAGAGGAGAACTGATACCTGGAAAAATCTTAGAGGACTATCTCGGAGTCAGTTGATAGAGTCCTTTTTCTAGTGCTATTTTTTCTGTGTTTGTAGGAATGCTACCATTTTCTGACAATTTTTCATTCTGCTTGTACATTTGTTGCTGCTATTTATTGTTCATTTTGGTTGTTTAGATGATGATGAGAATCTAGGGAAGGACCAATAAGCAGTTCATTATAAACAGGCAACTTTCATTGTAAATATAAAGACCTAAAGAAGGATGGGCCAGTGGAAACTTTTCCAAAAAAGGAAAGGAAACATATGTATTTTACCAACTCCAGGAGATCTAGTGCCTCACAGCTGTCCCTCCAGGATGTTTCTTAAAGGGATAGTATCCTGAGAGCTGCCTGGATTTGCCTGCATGTTCCAGTTCTTGGCATTTCCAGAAATTTGAATGAAGTTGATATAGCACTTACTGATCGTCAAAAAGTCACAACAGCTTTAGAGTGAATTAACTTGTGATCAATACTTTGTCAAGAAAGAACACAGCAATTAGTCTGTCAGAGAAGAAACTTTCAGATGTCTGAGAATTGTAAATCATGGACAGCAAAACATATTTTCAGACAAAAATAAAAAGTATCTATAAGGACAAGAAGTGGTGAAGTGATGGGTGTACAGACAAACACATACAGTGCTGCAGCAAAGAAGATAGGCATTAAGAATCTTGTCCTTGTCAGGTACATGATGAACTAGCTGCGGATGAGTCACGGCTTTCTCCCCAACCTGCACTAAAGGTCAATGTATCAGCTTCTGTTGTGTGCTTCGAGCTAGTAAAAATCACTGAGAAAATCAAGCTTCAGCAACCATCTCAAAGGAAGGCAGACACTATTTGCATGGACTCTGGCACCTGCAGAAATAACCAGAATTAGCAGGTACTCCTGGGCTTAGCAGAGGGAACAGATTCTGCAGTACTGATAAGGTAAGGTGGCCATGGGAATCGAGACAGGCAGTTGATACTGATCAACTTCCACTCCTTTTCAAGGTTAATGCCTTTGCAGGCAAGCAAAAGCTTAGATTCTTTCTTTCACAGAACAAAATCTTTGCAAACTGGACAACTATAGGAGCTTTTGCAAGACCTCTTTCTGAAACTGCAGAAATTCACATGTTCTTTGCAAGTCCCTAAGAGGACATGAAGTGCCGTATCTGAAGCATAGTTGTTGCGGTCTACTTTTTAATGCTAAGAGGTGAAAGATACTCAAGCCAGATACCATCAAAAAATTATCTCTTCTGACAAGTACTGCATGTAAGCTATCATGCAAAATGCTGAAGATGATCTTTATGATGTGAATCCACTGGGCTGAATCCAAAGAATTTGGACATACAACTAAATCAAAAAGGAATTTGTACAGTGGTAAGGCAATTCAATCCCTAGGACCCAAAGCAGTCCTGCAGCTTAGGAAAGCAGCTTTTTCTGTTCCTGCCAAATCACTGAATGCATATTAGTAATACATTCAAGGTCCCAGAGATCAACAAGACAGAAATCTTTATGAGCCAGAACTACTGCTATGTAGAGACATATTGTGTGCAAGATTGCTTTCATGAGGATCTGGAGGAAGAGGGAGGGAATTATGTGGTCCAAACTTTACATATTGTGGAGGAGAAAGAGATCAGGATAGAATTGGTGGGGCTAAACATATGTATGTGAAAATGTGGATCTCTATGTCTAAACTTGTCATCTAGGTACATCTAGAGTGTGATTAATTTGTCCTAAAGGAGCTGTCTAAACCAGACTACATGACACATGTCCTGTAAATGCCTTTTTCCCTGCTGCCCCAAGGGCAACCAAAGCTGTCAAGTTCAGGTATAGATGACTACACTATAGACATTTAACCAGCCAGGAAGTCCCTGGTTCCTGTCTTATGATAACTTATATCTTCATCAAAGGAAAGTGTTGTATTGTCTGGTATACTTCAAGGGAGGGTATGTTTAACTGTTACTTAGAATTTATTTTTTTCACTATACAATATTTAAAGTTTTGGTGGTAATATTATAATAATTTTCTTTAATTACTAAAAGGGAGTATTCTGTCATTCTAAGGAGAGTTACCAAACTACAATTTGTTCTAAAGAAGGCTTCAGCTCTAAATGTTTAAAAAAATACACCATTGGAGCACACAAAATTAGATAATGCCAATTCCTGAAACTTTTTCTCTTTTTAAATATTTTTTTCACTATATGCTAATACCATCCACAGACATTCAGAGAGGGAGACTTTCTTTCCTGTTAAGACTATTTTTTGTGTTAAGGCACCTGTTATCCCTTCTTCCTTCTTTGCCTGGAATGGGCAACAGCAGATCACTACCAAAATGCTAAAAAATATACAGTAAACCACCACTTGCATGTGCATGATTAAATGCAAAGGAGACCCATTATTTATAAAATACAACAGAAATTTTCCTTGCTTTTTGGAACACTGTATTGCTGGGAGTTTGCAAGAAGCCCAGAGCATTTTTTTCTCCCTGTCCGTTAACAGGTGTCAGAAAAATCTGTCTTCTCTGTCTCTCACTTTTCAGCATGGATTCACAGAACATGCCTTGCAACCTCCTTAAAGGCACAAATGGGGATTGGCTGAGAAATCAGGCCTATGGAGCCTACTACATATAAATACTAAGTGTAGGCTTTTTTCTAAGACCTTTGAGGATCAGAGAAAAGGTTTTACAGTGAGAAATTTGACAGGATCAGATTTATTTAATGTAGCACAAGTAGCATGACTGGTAGCTTGATGCCTGTGCCTAAGTACCTTTACAGGTAATAAAATATGGATACATAAGAAATTTTAAATCTAGTGGAGAAAGGCATATTTGGAAGAGTATGTAGATTTATTTGGTGGCTGAAGCTATATACATTACAATGAGAAATTATACACACCTGTTTAAGTGTAAGACAATTTCCCATTAAAATGGATAACCAAGAGAAGAGCAAGATCCTCCACCTCTTGGGGTTTTCAATCTCAGCCTTATTCATCCTTCTGAAAGTTGTGCTTTAGTCAAACAGGTTGCCTTCATACATGGATGACTGCATGAAATGCAATGGCTTGTGAAAATGGCCAGACCTGATGATGTAAAACTCCTTGTTCTTACACGTAATGTGAGTAGGAAGGTACTCATTTGTGTGAAGTTGTAGTACATTATCACTGCACAGGAAGGTTAACCTTCACCTTGTATAGCCTCTGGAATCTCATTCAGTCTGTAAGTCAGTGACAGTGAAATTTTTCCTTTCTGCTCAAGGAAAATGTATTTGTCTAAGATCAAGCTGATTGATAACTTCAGAATCTCTGTTCCCTTACTGCTTTTTATTTATTGAAAAGTACTTCACAGAAATTTTTATGAAGATGCTACCTCCTAGCCCTAGAAGAAAGTCAGGTATCATTATCTTACTTTCTGGTCCAATAGATGTAGAGATGAGTAGTCACTTGCAACAAGGTGGGGCATGGATTAGAAATCCCTGATAGAGGTGACTTAAATCCTCCTTACAACCACAGGTGCTTTTCAAAAGGATTACACCAGACCCCTGTGCCCAGCTTTCCTTTGTGTGATCCTGGCTCTGTGTTCTGCACAGTACCCTTCCAGAAAGTCAGAATTTCTTACCTTCACGATCTTTCTGCTCCCTACTAACAGAAGGGTAGGTAATATACCTTCCTTGGAGTACTCACCCTTATTACAGGAATTTTCATCTCAAATTAGAGATAAATTTCCAACAAGCTTACTGAACAAGGAGAGATAAGACTAACTGTGCCCACCACAGGAAGGATCTATCACAAATGGGGAGAAAAAAAGGAAAATAGAGCCTTTTTGTCTGAAGAGGCCACCTGCATTTTTTTCAGTGCTTACAATCTGCCCAAGCAGGAAACACTTGAGCATGAATCACAGCTGTCAGTCTTTTGGTTGATGCTGCCGTGTCTGCTCCTCTCCATGAGCTGAGGAGGGATTCAGGGATTTGCAAACTATGAAAGAGGACCTGCTCAGCAACAATGATGCCAAATGGCCTGGTACTGTAAGTGCTCCATTTTCACAGTTCTTGCAGGGTTTGGTAGGAGCAGGGAGTTTTCCCTGTGGGATCAGATTTTGGCCTGTGCCTCCAGATGATGGTCAGTAGGTGAAAGCCCATGTGGGGATGCTTATAGTCAGTCACACCTCCTCCATTCCCTGGGAGCAAAGCCTAAGGGATGACCTGAAAATGTATCTAAGAATGATCCTGTGAGGAAAAAAACAGGATCCCTGTCAAAGTCAGGCATTTGGTCAATGTAACAATGTACTAATGTTTTTTAATTCCATCGTCCTTCTTATAAAATATGAGAAGTTGATTAAAGGCTTAAGCAGATTTGATTTTCCATGATAGGACTGGAATAAGGAAACTCATAGACATATAAATAAATAGATGAGTATACTGCCAAAATCTGAAATGTTCTTATTTCTGCAGTATTAACATAAGATTATACAAAATCTTTGTCTTTTTAAAATAACTAGAGAGATTTTAATATTTCTACCTAAATTCAAGTCCTATGGGCTTTGAAAAAGACCAGTTGGTATCAGAGGCTTTGGAACATAATTTTAAATAATGCTGACCAAGAACAAAACACCTCAGTTAGTTACAAAATTTTGGTATAAGTTAAATTCTTCTTATCAACATTAATTCTGCACTAATAGCCAAGTGCTCAAGAAGTTGCAGATTTAATGAGTAACATGGATAATCTGAAGCAAAGGGGCATGTCACTCATGTTAGCATCTCAGAAGCCCTTGTGAATTCCTTCAACTGATGATGAAAGTGGCTAAAGTATTTTCCTATATTAAAATACATAACAGGACATGCATCATAAGGGGCTGTTTTACCAATAAACATGTTATGAACATCATCAAGGACAGCTGCTGTTTTGCACACAAATTTCCACTGCCTGATGGAGTAGGCACAGCTACAGCTCTGCAACTTGCAGGCTCTCAACTCCCAGCAGAAACAGCAATTTGTTTGATGCTAATGGCACAGAATATAATTTGATATATTTATGTAAAGTCAGAATCAGAACCCTTTCTTTTTTTCTTTTTTTTTTTTTTTTCCCTCTATGCTGTGTTTCAGCTCAGAAAAATATATGAAGACAAGCTATAAGCCATAGCACAGTTAGTGGATAGTAAACCCTCTAGTGGGTACTCAGCTACTGTGATGCAAGTGGTGCTGGTCTAGCAAATTTACATGTTACTAATAACAAATGTCTTTTGTAAAAGGCTTCTTACAGGAGAGGAAGAGGGTGCAGGTTTACAACACTGGCTGCCTCCAGATGTGATGAGAGCAGAAAGGTTGGAGCCTCACATTGCAGAATCTGAGATAATATTTAGATGTTTCCTTACATAATTGTTAGAGGGACAGTAATTCTATCATTACAACTTTTTTTCTGTGTACAGTATCCTCTGCAGACAGAAGTATGTTACAGGCTATCACACAATTCCTTTACTGCATATACTCACATATAGAGATTGTTGTGTTGGGAAGACTTTATATTTTCAACATAATTAAGTGATTCACTTGAAAATAGTCACTTTTCTTGTTTTCCATCAATATTGTAAAACCTGTTTTCTCCTATTTTGTCTGTTTCCTTTTCTTACATGGTCCTGTCATCTAATTTGATTTTTCCGCAACAGGATAGAATCATAGTATAGAATGATAGAATCACAGAATAGTTTAGGTTGGAAGGGACCATCTAGTTCCAAGATGGAACCTTGCCATGGTTAGGGAATCTTCCACTAAACCAGGTTGCTCAGGGTCCCATCCAGCCTGGACTTGCAGGGATGGGGAGTACACAACCTCTCTGGGCAACCTGTTCCAGTGACTTACCACCCTTATAGTAAAGAATTTCTTCCTAATATCTAATCTAAAGCCATGTCTCTTAGGGCCATCACCTTAAAGCCATTTCCCCTTGTTCGATCACTACGTGTCCTCCTGAAAAGTCCCTCTCCAGTGTTACTCTTGCCTCCTTTAGACACTGGAAATCTGCTATAATATCTCCCTAGAGTGGTTTGGTTGGGATCCTTTGCTACCATTTGCTCAATTCTTTGCCCAAAGGCAAAATGGGGACTCATTCCCAGCAGGAAGCTATTTACACCTTGGCCTGTGAGCCTCTGGGAGGATGTGGTGAGGCTGTTGACGTGGCATTATTGCTTCCTACAGACAGCAACTTGCAATCACTGAGTAATGTTATAATACAGTAACTAAGGATTTGGTTGCCCCATTATTTGTCGTCTGTATTGTGTTTTTCTCCTTCCACTGATGTTTTCTCACTCCCTTTTACTGTCTCTACCATGTGATAATGCCTGCACCTGGGGTGACTATACAGCAGAAACAAATTATTAGATAATTGGAAAGGCAGGTACTTACATTTGAACTACATGCAAAAACACTCTCTTGGGTGACTTAACATAGAGGTCTTCATAACACAAGGTCTCCAAGCTAAAGTTTTCTGTTTCACTAATAATTCATTTTCAAAATAGATAATTAAGCAGTGAGACATTCCAAAGCATTTATTACTGTTCAATAATGCATGGCACAATGCAGAAGAGCTTTGGTGCTAATTCGTTCTTCATAACCTTTCTGATTCTGCAGCCTCTCCTGAATAATTTTTTGTCATTTTTTTGTTCAAATTGCCTTTAAAAATGCAGATTTCAGTGCAACATATGAATCATTTAAGCCCAAGATGACACTTAGGTTGTAAAGCACAGAGTATACACATATGTTTTATGAAAAGTTCAGCTGTGAAAACCTGAGGTGAGTTGTCTTTCTTTCTCAGAATGAAACCTTACCCAGCAAGGTTTAATTGGATATCTGTAGGAGGCAGTCCCTGTGTCGAACTTCTGTCTCTCCCAGATTTATTTACATGCGTGCATATATGAACAGAGAAAAGCAGATTGTGATTCCAACCCATTAATGAAACTCGTCTGAAAACATAACAGGGAATTAAAAACATCAAGGGTTTTGTTCTGATTACTCATGTGTAATTTTCTGAAAGCTGTGAAGGAGGAAAGGCAGTGTTGCTAATTGTTAAATGGGATATGATCCAAAAGCCAGAGCCAACAGCCATTGGAAAAGGGTATATATTGGGGGTTTGGAGGATGTTTTTTTGTAATCCAGGCACAGCTGGGAGGTAGGTAAGGCCACTGGTGATGCCATTTCTTGCTCAAAGCTGTCAGTATGGCACGTTTTCCAGTTGTTTCTCTTTGCAAGAATCACGTCATTATGTGGTCATTTCTTATCCCTAGGAGACTTGAGGGCTTCAGATCGATGCTTCAAGTAGGTCATTAGTGGATATGAAGGATCAGGGTTTGTAATTATCTAATTCAAAGGTGAGGAAAGCAAGTGGCTGCATGGACTAAAATAACTAGATCACATAATTCTTCTAATGTAAAGGACATATATGCTGAAAGAAGGAACAGAAAGAATTAAGTATTCATTTCCAGAATTGCAGACAATCAGCTTCATAGGATCAAATGTCATTCTGATTGAAATTATTGTCAAAAAATAGAAGAGGAAAGCACTGGTTTATAAGCCTGCATATTAAATATTTTTATTCTGTCACTGTGACTAGCATTTGAATATAGGCATCAGAGTAGGTTAAATCCCTTTGCCAGGCCTTGCAGGCTTCTCAGTATAAACATCACTGGAGATCAGCCTCTGCCCTGCCCCACCATGTGAAGATCATCCAGTTTTTGCCATGGATGAGTGTGCTGTGATTGTGTCAGATGCAGGTGCATCTGGAGAGAAAGCAAGAAATGTATTTAAATTCTCATCTTCTCATCCGATATTCTATAGGACAAAACAAGCATTTTGGAAATTGAATAAAGTCTTCTGCATGATATGTCATCTTGCAGATTTCCTGCAATAGGAAGAGTATGTGGAAGAAAGGATCTAAAGTGGTAAGTGTTCATGTCAACAAAAGGTATTTGCCCAAACGCCTGAAATTACTCCAAAACAGCTATAATCTTTTAGAGAGGAGAAAATACAGTTCTCTCAGTTACCGTTATTGATTCCTCATGTAAAAAGAGAACCTTGAGCCAAATTTTTAATTGTATGTTGTTAGTGTAAAACATAAATATCAAACTGATAGAAACTCAAGCACCTTCCACTGAGGCTCCAGAGCACTGTGAACACTCAGCTGGCAGCTGCAGAAGGGACACAGGCTGCCTGTGCTGCTACAGAATGTAACTGAAAGTGAGCATGGCAGGCTCCAGAGCCAAGGGGTGTGATATGTCACTAGGGCTGATGCAGCAGCACTCCTGGATAAATATATTCCTGGAGACCTTACAGATAAACTCTGAGCTGATCCCTTACATTAGTGGTATCCACAAAACCCTTCATATCACTACTAGATATGTAACTGCAACAGCTCTGTGGAACTGTAAAGTAAAAAACATGATAAATAAATTTCTTTCTTTTTTTTTTTCTTTTTTTTTTTAACAAGGCAATACAATATTGTGAGAGGTTTTTATCTAGTGTCAGGTTAAAAGTGTGTCCTGAAGATGTGCCCTTGCAGCTCTGTGGGCTGTGACAATACAGTGCCTTGAAAATGATGCCAGCTGTGCCTCTAGATCCTCCAGCACTTCAGTTGTAGCATCAGGCCCCAAACAGTAAATAAAAAGACGGTACAGTTGATGGCATTTTTTTCTTCTACTTCCAGTTTATTTATTTCTGTTTCATCAAAATGTTATTATATATTTAATGTTATTATGTATTCAATATTCTTTATTAGAAAACACAACAGAATCTCCCTGGTACAACTGGCCATAGCATTAGAGCACTAATGATAGATTTAAGGACATTGAAAGGCCACCAGAGAGGGAATTTAGAAAATTGATCTGCATAAATATCAGAGGGATAAAAGGATGTAAATTTTGCATGTAGCTAAGAGCAGTTTTATACTCTCAGTAGAAGAGCCAGTGTTCATGGATTTATTGTAATCACCCAACATCATCATCCTCTTGTAAAGTTTCAGCTTCATTGTCTGTCATCATAAACACTGAGTCCTGTGTAACTCAGTGTTGCACTGAAAAAATTGTTTGTGAATAGGAACCACCTTAGCAAAACCGTGAAAACGCCCTGTTCTCTATGGTCTTGGGAAAGCCTTCCAATGTGTAGAGTGCTATTAAAAGGGTATGTAGGTTTTATTAAGCTTGTATAACTTTTGTATGGGTTTAAATTTGCTATTCTTCTCATTCTTCCTCCATATTTCTCATCTGGTTATATATTTCTTTTATTTACTGTATTGGCTATAAGAAGAGGTCAGGAATTAAAGGATTGTGCTGCACATAAATAAAATGCAATGAATCTGCACTGTGTGCTGCCATGCTGAACATGCTCTAAAGGTGAAGCCTGAAGCTTTTGTGCTTTTGCACCTTCCTTGTGACAGTAAGTTAAAAAAGGTCATGGCCTAGATTTTTAAATGCCTAACTGTAATGATTTCAGTTTCAGCAAGGAACATAATAGACAGAATCCAACAAATCTGCTGCAGCAGTGATACATCTGTCCAGTATAAGAAACCTAAGTTGTTGGTGAATGCTCCTGAAGAGGTTTTGGCCTGTAAAATAAATCTTTATTCATCTTATCTCAGTGTACCATGTAAATAATTTCAACAAGTATTTTCCATGTTTCTGGTGGGCTACTGCCATAAAAGGAAATTAATAGCATCAATTCTACTATCTCTTGCTGGAGTATAAATCAACGTGCTTTGTGGAGTTACCTTGGATACAGAATCTGGCCTGTTGTCCCTGATGGAAAGTAACATCTTAATTGGAGGGATTTAGTGGGTATAATTACTTCAGGATCTCCACTGACATTTCACAGGGCATTTCAGTTTTTTAATAATAGTAAACTCGTAGCTGGGTCTCTGTGCCACCCTCTGTGCAAGTCCATGTTAAATGAATTCCAGAGCACAAATGCCTTTCATTTAAAAAACACCTTGTCAGCTAGTCTAGCTGTGCACTTCATTACCAGAAGTAGGGGGATGTGGATTTTGCCAGCTTGTGGAAAGGAAATGACAGCAGTTCAAATAAACAACAAAAACAAACTAGCGAGTGGCAACCTGCAAATGAAGGTGAGTCAGTGTTGCTGTGTTGCATTCATTCACAGCTGCTTATTAGATACTGGGACTTTGTCTTCATGGAAACAAAAGGCTTGATTTTATAGCAGAGGCTGCTGTGCAGCGTGGGAAGGCTGATAAGCGCTGAGGAGGAGCTGGTCCTGCCCAGTCCCGGCAATGGGAGGCTTGGAGACTGCAGGGCGGTCTGGTGTCCCTGGCTCTGGGAGCAGAAGGTCTCTGCGCTGGCGGCGGTCACGGAGCCAGGAGCCGGCTGCAGAGCCCCCCCGGGCAGCAGCCAGAGAGCAGGGCTGTTTACTTCTCCAACAGATTCCAGTTACCCCTTTTAATTTGCATGCAGTATTAATTACCTGTCCTTCCACACAGATGGCTTCAGAATAAAAATACAGTACTCGGCTTTCATTTAAAGCTCCCTTCATACCAAAGCAGTGGCTGACAAGACCCTGTATAACAAACCTTGACAGTCAAGTAATATCAGCTAAGGCTCCGGTTAGAGGAGCTGAACTGGAAAAATTGATCTTGAAACTATCCTCCAAAAGCTACATCTCAAGGTTACAGCCAGCCTGTGTATATGGAACAGAACAGGGGGCACGAAACCGAGCTCCCTGGAGTACGCTCTTCTGTTACGCTCATATACAGGCAGAGAAATGGATGAATAAGCCACACTGTTTTACATTTAAATGTATGAAAACATACTTTTTTTGCTTGAGACATTTCACCTCACTCTTCATTTCATCAGTTTGTAGTTTCGTATTACAGAACAGATCACTGGGTTTTTTTGTTAAAGCATCTGTGATATTTCATTAAAATATTGGCAGTGTGAGGCTCTGACTTTCTTACAAAAATAAATGCATTTTATATAACCTACCAAGTGTACTGACTTTGTTGCTTTTGCCCTTACCACTAACCTTAGCACATAAAGGCTGTAAAGTGTTTGAAGTGTACAGCAGACATTCACTAGCTTCAGAGAGGGGCTGCCTTTTCTTGAAGAAATCACAGGAGAACCTTTCAGACATATTGCCCTTCAATATTAATGGCACCTTCCCTCTTTGTACATTGTAAAAAAATCAATTTGGTCACTTGAGGGATGGGAAGTAATTTCTATTCACTCAGGTTATTTATGGATTTAAATCCCTCATGCCCTAATGGAAGAACATTCCTACCGTTATTAGCATTACAGAAACACAGGCACTGTAAGAGAGTACTAGGCACTTTATCCATATCTTTCTTACAATGAAGGAACATGAGTGAACCCTTGATTTGAGTCATTGTACCTACAAAGGCAATCAGCTTTGACAAGTGGAGAAGAGACATCTTTTTAATCTCACAACGGACAGCTCTTTTTAATTTTTTTTAATGAGAAGAAATTTAATCTTTGCTTGTTGTCTAATCATTAATTTTTGCAATTCACCTCTCCTTGGACAATGTCCAGTCATGACAACTTTTATTATTTGTTAATTTTTAAAGAGTTCTGACACTATTGTCTTCACTGAAGGAGAAAAGTATTTCTTCTAAAATAAACTCTTTAATTAACCATACAACAAATACTTGGGAAGACTTCAACTAGTCTTACATCTTATTAAAGCAACTGTGAGTTTGTCTCTTTTAACCTACTCTTAGAAGGCTCCTAACAGAACCCTGTTCAGTTTTAACATCTTCCAGTTCCAGAATATACTGAGGAAGGACAGAAACCCAAGCTTCAGAATATCAGAGTTAGGCTTCGGGCCTAAGACAAAAAGTGGAAAACCAGTTAAAGCATGAAAATCTACAGTATCTGGGAGGGATATATGAGCCAAGGGAGAGAGATGAGAGAAGGGATTCATTTTCAAATGGCAAAAAAAGAAAATAAATTAAACAGGGCAGAGATTTACAAGTAAGCTGCTCCAAATGGCAGAAACTGTGAACAAGAAAGCTTTTGCCTTGACAATTGTGAGCTTATTTGGCGGGACAGAAAACAAGTCAGTGCAAAGTCAAGAATGAACCTAGAGAGACAAAGAGAGATGACAAAAATAGATGACATAACTTGACAAAGGAATATTGAAAAATAGAATAAACTTCCTTTGACTGCAAGGAATTTTCCACTTGCAGCTTTGCAGTAACCCTGGGAGTAAGAGATGGAGGGAAGGATAATGATTCAGCATAGAAAAAGTTTAGATAGCTGCGTAAAAAAAAAATGGCATCCTCCATTGCAGGAGAATATGTGACGAAGAGCAGTGTTTTGCCCATCCTGCACACCCACTAAGAAGTTCCAGACATTGAGTATCCCAGATCAGATTCCCATAGAAAACAAGCAATGACTTCATGCCTGAATAACTCCATGTGTACCTGGCTTGGAGCAATACTGACAGTTTAGTCCAAGAGCAGTGTCCAGACCTCAGATTGCCATTGCAACAAACCCATCTCAAGAACTGGTGTTTTTTAGGAAGAATTTTCCTCCTTCCTGTAAAAAGGAAAAGCTGCAGCTGATAACCATGCAGAGCTCCACAAAGGGCTTCCACATCACAAAGGAACACAAGCCACAGGACTTTTTGCCAGACTTAATACTTACATGACAAATGTCAGGACTGCATATGACTTCTGTCTGCTGCCTCTGATCACAGGACTTGCCTCTTAATGCTTTCTAGCTCCCTTGTGGCTTCAGTTCAAAGGTTTTCCAAGCTTTGCAAAGGCAAAGACAGAGAGAGGAAGTCAGTGTGTGTACCTCATCAGTACAGACTATTCTCTCTGCTATCACATATTCCCATAGTAAAGTGAAAATTAGTCCAAGAATCAATGTTTGATTAATTCTGCCAAGCAGACTAATTCAGCCTCAAGTAAGTAACTCAACATAATAAGATTTCTTTTTTCCTCCAGAAAATGACTGACTGCAATAGCTTATTTTCCAGAGTGCTACAGAAGAAAATGTACTTCCATGTTTCAGCTCATTTCAGCCGTACATCAGAATGCAATGATTTTAAAATTACATGAATGCCACCTCATTTCAGTTGTACAGCAGAAAGGGCACAGGTTAAAAAGTACTTTTATACTTCAGATAACTTTAATTTTTCAAACTTTGACTTTTTCTCCTTTGAGGCAAAAACATCAAATATAACTCTGAGGACTGGAGAACCTGCGGCATGACATTGATGATATTAAGGATCTTTGCCAGTGTAAGTGATTCTGTGATACCTGTCTCGTATTCATTAGCTATCTTGACTTCACTGACCTCATCTGAGTTTATGTGACATACCCATATAAGCAAGATGATAGAACAAAAGTTCTACTTTGTACGGCTATCATTTGCAGCTCTAAAGCCGTTAAAGTGTGCTTCACTTGGCTCAGTAATTAAGAAAATGCATTTGCTTTACTTACCCTTGGATTTGTTATTTCTGAAGATCAAAAGATAATGTTGTGCTTCTTTGATGATAGAAAGTGTTTAATAGCATTTAATACATTTAAGTAGCATGATTCATAAAATACCAAGTGAAGTTCTTATATCTTAACTAGCTCAGAGTGTGACTTGTATAATATGCACAGACATATCAAACAGTGTCTCTGGCTCATCACTGAAGCAATTTCACCAGAGGGCTGATGGCAGCCTTTCTCACAGTCAGGGCACACTTTCTCTCCTCCACCCAGTCAACTATTTTAGCAAGACCTGTTGGAGGGTTCCGTATGTGAGGTAGCTGCCTTCAACCGTGTGGCTCAGACTCAGCCAAAGACACAGACTGCCACTCCACACATAAACTGTACAAGGCCTCATGGCTCTGGGAAACCAGGCCAACACTGAGAAGCCTGCAGGGTTCTGAGCAAGTACAGCCGTGGGACAGGCCATTATTGTTTTGCAGATATAGACAAGAGAAAATAGCAATTATCTGTCAGTACCACCAGCCATTGGCAAAAATAATGACGTGGTTGTCAGAGGTTTTTTTTTTACATCCACAACTATAATCACGACATTATAGACAAAGTAAATCCCAATGCAAGACTGCTGGAGTAAGGTCAGAACTGGAGCCATCCAGCTGTTCAGAGGAAGGGAAATTTAATGGGGCAAGTCACCCTTACATAGGTGAAGCTTCCCTCCATGGTGGGAATACCAGTTCCTCTAGCTAGCCCTGATATTTCTGTAGCCAGTCAGGCTTTTGACTGCCTTCTGAAGCTGCCAGGTCACAGCTGAAGAAAAGGTGATGGTCTAAAACACAAGTAGGCAAGGAAACACTGTGAGACAGGAACTACTCTTGGTTATGCCCAAGGAGACCTCAACAGGAAAGAATGACCCAAAGGTGAATGGCTCTGCAGGTGATCATTGTCCGTACATCTTCCTGTCCCTTTTCTAAAGTTCCCACTTCTTTAATGGTGATTAAATGTTACTCTTTTCTCAACTCAATGATTAAATATTTTATCTAAGAAATTAATATGCAAAATTGGAACTTATTAAAGCTCATTCCTTGGGGGTATATGTAATTATGCAGATATGAACAGAACATAACTTACATGTTTTGCATTCCCACAGAAAAACATGAACTGAGAGCCAAATTTTCATTGTCGTTCTAGCAGCTGACTACTTTTAAGAATCTGGTCTAAAATATGTACATTTTTTCCCCCTAAGCAAAATTTTGAAGTTTCGGTGAAACCAATTTTAATAGAAAATTAAATTATGCTGTTTAAAAGATTAACTGCAGGTAGTTCTGTGCACCATATTTTTTTCCTAGTTGTCAGTTAACTATTGCAACAGTACATCCCAAGGAGTGTGTTCATATGAGATAACACTTCTGTCAGGTCACTGACAATTGGTTCACAAATCACCTTTGAGGTCTGGGTTATCTCGGCATAACATGCAATTTCAAGGAACCTTACTCCTTAATTCTAATTCAGTTTTTACCTAGAGATAATTTTCTTGGGCATTAAGGTTTAAATTTTAAAGCCTTACATATTAAGAAATACAAAAACACAGCCTAGGCAATTTCAAGGTCATAGAACCATAGAATATCCTGAGTAGGAAGGGAAACTCAAGGATCATTAAATCCAACTTCTGGCCCTTCACAGAACCATCTTCAAGAGTCACACCATGTGCCCATAAATTAAAAATTAAATTGAGTCTTTTGCATCCTAATCAATTCCTCCCTCCCTCCCTTCCTGCCTCTCTCCCTCCCTTCCTGCCTC